>CM074433.1:5972500-6350000 GCA_037101425.1 Elopichthys bambusa | reverse complement strand
ATTAGTTTTTTTTTTTATTACATTTTTTTTTTTAAATACATTTCAATTAGAATATTATTCAAACTATGAGAATTTGAGATTCTTGGGGTGTTCACACATGTGTTTTTCCACTCAGGCTCAGAAGTACGTCAGGGATCTCGAGGCTCAGTTAGAAGAGTTGAAAGCTGCTGGAGAAGCACCAAATGAAGAGCGAAAGGTTCCTACAACACCTCTTCACAATCTCAGGTGTAAACCAGTATATACATGAACTGCGCTCTCTGACGGTGTGTGTTTTGTGTGCGTCTATGTCAGGAGAGACTGGAGCAAGACCTTGGCCAGGCCACCTCTGAACTTCAGCAGCTCCTGAAGAGCTCACAGGAAGAGCTGGACAAAGAGAAGGAGAGCGTGAAGAACCTGCAGGAACAGTTACAGGACAAGGTAAACACTCCATACAATCACAAGAGTTAAAACACCAAAAGTGCGTCACACACACACACACACACACACACACACACTTAGCATAGCATATTACATTTTTGGTTATATATTATTCCTTCTTGAACAAATATAGGGCAGGACTTGATTTTGTTCATGGGGAAATGACTGGATTCTTGTGGTTTGTTCTCATGGTGACTTTAAATGGAGGTTGATTGTGTAATGTCTAATCAGTTTTATTTTCTCTACAGGAAACTGAAGAGTCGAAAGAAGGAACGTCTGTTTGACGGAATAAATCCAACAACCTTGTGCCTTAATTATTCTTATGCATTATTTGCTTTTGTATTCTCTGCTACTGTATTAAATGTGCCAACTGTTTTTAGCCAATGAGGATTTTTAAGGGAGGAAGCATAATATATTTTATACATTTTGTTGGAGCTGTTATTAGGTGACTGAACACCTCCTAAAGTTATCGCAGAACCAATCAGTGTTGAAAGGGAGAATTGGTTGAGTGAAAAAGCACATGATGATTTGTGCAATCGCTCTTTTTATGTTTTGTTTGCATGTTCTCATAAGAGTCAAAGGAAGGAACATTTCATGTTGCAGCAATGCAGTACAAGCTACAAGCTAGGTTAACAAAAATGATGATATAATAATAAAATATGTATAAAAAAATTGACTTGTGGGTTGGTCTTCTTTACTTAAAAAATAAGAGTAATTTATACTTGGACTACTGTTCAAATGTTTTGGGTCAGTAAGATTGATTTTCAGCAAGAATGCAATACATTGGTCAAAAGTGACCATTACAAATAATTTCTATTTCAAATAAATGCTGTTTTTTTTTTTTATTATTCATCTCAGAATCCTGAAGGGAGAAGAGGGAAAAAAGAAAAAGAAAAAAAAATTATGGTTACCAAAAATCTTAAGCAACCTGTTTGGTTGTTGGTGTGGTTCATTACATTACATTAGTAACTTAAGTGCTTAATGTACTTCTTAACACATTATTTGTCTGATTTAAAAAAATCTCACTTTCTGTAATATAAATATACTGAATACGTGAATATACGTTTATACATTTTAAATATTTTACAAAAGCTATTTAAGATTTTTTTTCTTTTAATCTTAACATTTTTTTTCCAGCACACATACATTATACACACATTTAATAATTATATACTACTTGCACATTATATAACAACATATTTACATAATATTCATATACAAGTTAAATATATTTGAAATGTATCGCTTCAGTTTCATTTCATTCTCGTTGCTGATTGGACGCTGCTGTTTGACGCTTTGACTCGGCAAGATGGCTGCGCGCATAGTGCTGCAGAAGCAGCTCCACTGTGCACTTTTAAATGCAAAATTAAGCACTTTATTGACGGGAATAAGAAGCTGCTCGGGTCTGTCCTACTCAAGATCTCATGAAGAATTCACATCTAAAAGAATACGGCGGAAATTTATCGACTTTTTCAAGGAAGGTTATGAACACCGAGTGGTTCCGTCCTCCTCCGTACGTCCCAGAGGAGACCCGAGTCTTCTGTTCGTCAATGCAGGAATGAACCAGGTAATCAAGAATCAACAATGATACATGCAAGATGTATAACAACGAACAACCATGTCAAAGAGCCATGGTACGTCTATAGATGAATTTAAAGTTATATTCTTATTTTTTATTATAGTATTTGTATAATGTTTACCTCTTTAGAGTAATAGTAGGTCATCGTATTCTTATTATTTATATATTTAAGAGATGAATAAAATTGATTTAATAGTAGAAAATGGAAATCGAGATTTAAACTTAAAATTTACAGTAACCCCCATTATTTTTTAAGTGTGATTTAAGTGTTTTTTGTGGGCCACTGTCTTCTGTAATGATAATTTTGATGTTAGGTTGTCATGATCTGTGTTGTCTCATAGTTTAAGCCAATTCTCCTGGGCTGTGCGAACCCCCGCAGTGAGATGGCATCATACAGGCGGGTGGTAAACAGTCAGAAGTGTGTCCGCGCCGGAGGCAAACACAACGACCTGGAGGATGTGGGGAAGGACATGTACCATCACACCTTCTTCGAGATGCTGGGGAACTGGTCGTTTGGTGATTACTTCAAGGTCTGGTCAATAATTTCATTCTTTTAATGAGGCTTTTTTTTCTTCATTGTGACATCAGGACACTTTACGGCCCTAAAAAAAATATGAGAAATATGAGAGAGAGAAAAAACTTAGTGTTTCCTTGCAAAAGTATTTCGTTCCTCAGAGAAATTTGGTGTTCTCTTGCAAAAGTATTGTGCTCCCTAGAGAAACTTGGCGTTCTCTCACAAAAAACATTTGCGTTCTCTTGCAAAAGTATTGAGGTCTCCTTTGTTTTGTTGTTTTGCAAAAGAAACGCATTTCCAGAGGAAAAGCAAAAGCACTCACATAGTTTTCCCCCCACCTCATATTTTTTTCACTACAAAATATTGCAAGCAAAGTTTCTCAGGGAACGCAAATGTTTTGAGAGTGAATGCAAAAGCATTGAAATATAATTTTTGCTTCCATCTTATATGTCATTTTAGGGGCTTTGTAGCATTTGAATGTATTTTTGAATAAATTTATGATTCACAATCCAGGTGGAAGCCTGTGCAATGGCCTGGCGTCTTTTAACAGAAGAGTATGGCATTCCTGCAGAGCGCTTGTACATCTCGTACTTCTCTGGAGACGCGGTGAATGGTCTCCCTGCCGATGAGGAAACGCAGCAAATCTGGCTCAGCATAGGGTATGTTCAAAGCAGTGCAGTGCAGCAAAATTGATTAGTTTTCTGTTGGAGATTCACTGGATTGTTGTGACATTTCCGTACAGAGTGCGGCCGGATCACCTGTTGCCGTTTGGAATGAAGGATAATTTCTGGGAAATGGGTGAGACGGGTCCGTGTGGCCCCTGCACGGAGATTCACTATGATCATGTTGGGAATCGGAACGCTGCCTCGCTGGTCAATGCAGACAGTCCGGATGTGGTGGAAATCTGGAATCTAGTTTTTATGCAGTATAACAGGTTAGAAAAGTTAGTTTCCTGGTGCCTCCATGTGTTTGTGGTATAATACACTAACACACACTGTGAGTATTTGAATATGTCCGTGTCTGTGTTTTTGTTACAGGGAAGGCAGTGGTAGCCTGCGAGCTCTGCCCCAGTGCAGCGTGGATACTGGGATGGGTTTAGAGCGACTGGTGACCATACTGCAGGGAAAACGCGCCAACTATGACACAGATCTTTTCACACCTCTATTGTCTGCCATCCACCAGGTATCTAACCTTCATTCAACCTTTTAAAAGAATAATATTCCAGGTTCAATACAAATTAAGCCCCATTATCTCTATTGTTTGTGCTGCAGTGCTCTAAGGCTCCTGCATATCAGGGCAGGGCTGGAGAGGCCGATGCGGGTCAGGTAGACATGGCCTATCGGGTTGTGGCGGACCACATTCGAACAATCTGTGTGTGTATCGCTGACGGCGTTTATCCAGGCATGACAGGCGCTGAGTGAGTTTGACTTCATCTAAGTATGCAGAGCAATTTAAAACATAAAATTCCTGAAATATGCCCTCTTTGCGATAGACTGGTGTTAAGACGTATCTTGAGACGTGCTGTAAGGTTTTCTACAGAAGTGCTGCAGGCCCCCGAGGGTGCGCTGGCAAGCCTGGTGCCTACTGTCGCTCATATACTGGTGAGATGTCCATCAGTTTATTACTGCCATCACTGCATTATGTCTTAAGTTTCATATTCCCTCTCTCTTCACTTTTCTCAGGGTGATGCCTATCCTGAGCTGAAAACAGAGTCTCAGAGGGTAAGCATGTTACAAAACTCCTCAGTATTACATTTATTACAAAGAGATACACTACTTTCATACTTTTTTATTATTTAGCAAGGATAAATTAAATTGTTCAAAAGGGACATTAAAGACGATTGATTTTTTGATCAATGACGAATGATTTTTTTGAAAAAAAATAAATGCTGTTCTTTTGACCTTTCTATCCATCAAATATCCAGAAAAATGTATCCCAGTTTTCACAAAAATATTAAGCAGCACAAAACTGATTTCAATATTAATATAAATAAAAAATGTTTCCAAATCAGCGTATTATAATGATTTCTGAAGGATCATGTGACACTGAAGACTGGAGTAATGATGCTGAAAATCCAGCTTTAACATCACAGGAATTATTTACATTTTAAAATAGAAGTTATTTTAAATAGTAATAATATTTCACAATATTACTATTTTTACTGTATTTTTGATCAAATAAATGCAGCCTTGGTGTGCATCTTTGAAAAACAGTAAAAAATTTTACCAACCTCAAACTTTTGAATGGTAGTAGTGTATTACCATGTTCAAAAAAAGCAATTAAAGTGAATCTTTAAAAACACTAATAATTTAATAACACTATTGAATGTAATATTTAGCAAATCTTAAAATGAAGCTTAAAATGATGCTTAAATTCACATGTGTATTTAATGTTTTATTTTCATAATTTTAATATTGGAATTTTAATATCAGCTATTATTAGTTATCGGCCATAATATGAAAATAGTTCATGGTTTATCTGCTTTACCTTACATTTTAATATTCATGAATATTGGGGATTATGGTATATATCAGTGAACTGTGGCATTCTTTTCAACTTTTTCCAAAACCTGCCATGAACAAAGTGCAGGAACTGAATTTTGTTTTCTACACATTATAAATTTGTAAAACATTTGCATTCTTCCTCTGTAGATCATGGATCTCATTAATCAAAATGAAGCCCAGTTTCTGTCCTTGCTGAAGCAGGGCAGGAGGGTGATTGACAGGACTTTTAGCAATATGGACGAAGACTCGCCTGTTTTTCCAGGTAAAACCCACAAAGCGGTGTAATTCACTTTTCTTTATTCTATATGTTGTGCATTTCATTGACATTTTTATCTCAAGAAACTTGTCCAGGGGCATAATGATAATTGGAATTACTCTTGTAGGATTGAAACCAGCAACCTTACAACTACCACACCCAGTTCAATGAATAGCACCTGCATGAATATTACTTTCTGTGTGTTTGATTTGTTCTACCCTCTTGTGTCCATTGTGTTGCATCTATTAATCAGCCTCAGTTGCCTGGTCGCTACATCGTAACCTAGGCTTCCCTCTCGATCTCATTGACCTGATGCTGGAGGAGAGGGGCAAGATGGTTGATAAAAAAGAAATGGAGGTGCTTGAAGATGAATATGAGAAGGTACTGGTATTAGCATGTGGTTTTTCTTAATCCAGCATCTGATTTGCTCATTTATTAATTAGACGTCTATTATTATGGGTATATGGACTAACTTGGGTTTTTTTCATAGTTGAAGTTTAAGTCGGAGGAGGATGATGGAGATAGGGTGGACCAGCTGGATCTTCATAGTCTGGCAGAGCTACAAAGCCAAGAAGTTCCTCACACGGATGACTCGCTGAAATACGGTTACAGTCTGGGGTCTGATGGACAATATGGTACAGTAGAGTGAAAAGATCATTTGTGGAGGAGTTTGTGAAGCAGTTAAATTGTTAAAACTGTGTCCTGACTAGACGTGTCACTAAAAGTTTATATCATGAAGTAAGAGAACACACTAAAGAATACTCAGAACACCAAAATTATTTAGAATACCTTAGCTACCTCATAGCAACTAATAAACACTCAGAACACTTTAACCACATAGCAACATTATAAAGAACACCAAGAACACTCAGAACACCTCAATAACTACACGACAACACTCTAAAGCCGGGGACACACTTAACGATTGTAAGGCCGATCATGCGTGTAATTTGATACTTACGACTGACCATGCCCAAACACACCGAGTCAGAGCGTTCAGTCGGACTGAGTTGCGTTCAGTCGGTGTTGATTTAAATTCCGTGTGTAAGCATTTAAATCATCTTCATTCGAAGAAAACAGTCTTTGTGTGTTGAGCTCAGTCTTAGAATGTTTTAGCTAGTCGTTAAGTGTGTCCCCGGTTTAAAACAACAGTTAAAAGACCTCAGTAACCACATAGTAACATTCTAAAAACAATCAGAACACCTCAGTAACTGCATAGCAACACACTAAAAATACCTCACATTCTAAAGAACACTTGGAATACTAAAAAAACACTCTGAAGACTTTAGCAACTGAATATTAACATTCTAAAAACACTCAGAACATCTGAGCAACTCAGAATACCTTGGTAACCGCATAGCAACAATTTAAACAACACTCAGAACACCTTAAAGGGATAGTTCACCCAAAAATTTAAATTCTGTCATTTATTACTCACTCGTGTCATTCCACATCTGTAAGACCTTTGTTCATCTTCGGAACACAAATTAGGATCTTTTTGATGAAGTCTGAGAGGTTTCTGTCCCTCCATAGAGATTCAACGCAACTATTACTCCAAGGTCCAGAAAGGTAGTGAAGACATCATTAAAGTACTCCATCTGACTCCAGTGTTTATCCTCAATTTTATGAAGTGATGCGAGTGCTTGGTTTGTGCAAAAAAAACATAATTTACCACTTTATTTACAAAATAATATTATTCAAAGTGAGTTCACACAACAATGTCAGCTCTCACATGAACACAAAACGCATGCGTCGTGATGCTCTTGTGAACACACATTGCAGATCAATATCTTTGTAAGTAAAGTGGTAAATTATGTTTGTTTTTTTTACACAAACAAAGCATTTGTGTCACTTCATAAAAATTGAGGCTAAATCACTGGAGTCACATGGAGTATTACCTTTCTGGACCTTGGAGTGGTAGTTGCGTTGGATCTTTATGGAGGGACAGAAAGCTCTTAGACTTCATTAAAAAGATCTCAGTTTGTGTTCTGAAGATGAACAAAGGTCTTAGGATGTGGAACAACATGAGGGTGAGTAATTAATGACAGAATTTCATAGCAACATGTTAAACAACACTCAATAACCAGACAGCAACACACTAAAGCAAGTTAAAAGACCTTAGTAAATGCATAGTAACAAGCTAAAAACATCCAGAATACCTCAATAACTGTATAGCAACATGTTAAACAACACTCAGAACACCTCAATAACCAGACAGCAACACACTAAAACAAGTTAAAAGACCTTAGTAAACGCATAGTAACAAGCTAAAAACACTCAGAACATCTCAGTAACTGCATAGCAACTTGAAGAACATCACTTTAGTAACAACAACACACGCACAACACACTAAAAAAAAAAAACATTCTTAAGAACACTCAGAAACACCTGAGTAACCACATAGTAACATTCTAAAGAACACCAAAAACACCCAAAACACCTTAGCAACTACATAACATGTTAAAAACACTCAGAACACCTCAATAACCAGACAGCAACACACTAAATCAAGTTAAAAGACCTTAGTAAACGCATAGTAACAAGCTAAAAACACTCAGAACACCTCAGTAACTGTATAGCAACATGTTAAACAACGCTCAGAACACCTTAGTAACTGCACTGCAACACACTAAAAAACCCACATTCTAAAGAACACTCAAAACACCAAATAACACTTTAGCAACTCAATATTAGCATTCTAAAAGCACTCAGAACACCTGAGCAACTACATAGCAACATTCTAAACAACACTCAGAACATCTAATTTCAGTTGATTAGGACAAAAACTCTAGTTAATATGGAAGTAATAGAATTTATTGCTTGTCGCTGTATTGCATCACGTCATGTTTGGGACACTGTACAAGACTGAACAAGGATACTCATTCTTTTCCTCTCTCAGTTTTTGAGCCTTGCAGAGCATCAGTCCTGGCACTCTACCATGGGGGCTCTTTGGTTTCAGAGGTGAGTGAAGGCCAGCGCTGTGGTGTGATTCTGGACCGGACCTGCTTTTATGCAGAGCAGGGCGGACAGGCGCACGACCAGGGTTACTTCACCAAGGATGGCTTACAGGTTATTGATCACATCCCATCTCGTCTTTTTGTATTTGTATTTGATAAGCATACAATATTAAGTCACGATTTGTGGTTATGTTTTTCAGGATGTGCTGTTCCCTGTGGGTTGTGTCCGTCTGGCTGGGGGTTACGTGGTACATCAGGTCACGGCAGCAGAGACTTTGAGAATTGGAGACCGAGTGCATCTTCATGTGGACGAGGTGGGAGTAGTAGGAGTAAAAGTAGCATAGTAACATATCATGAAGATACCTTTTTGTAAGTGTTGCATTTCCAACTGTAGGCTCGGCGTCTGGGCTGCATGGTCAAGCATACTGCCACACACGTGCTAAACTTTGCCCTGCGAGAGCTGCTAGGTCCCTCTCTTAGCCAGCGAGGGTCTCACTGCACTGCCAGCCGCCTCCGCTTTGACTTCAGTGTGAAGGTACAATGGCTGTGTGGGTGCTTCAGTGATTTGATGATTTCCAAAATGGCTAATACATGTATGTGCTTGTGTAAAGGGCTCCCTGAGTGTATCTGAGCTACAGCAAGTTGAGGAGTTGGTCCAGAACATCATCCGCCAAAATGCAGAGGTGCACATAGAGGAGATCCCTCTGTCCAGAGCTAAACAGATTCCAGGTCTGAGAACTGTAGATGAGGTAAATAAGGATGGCTTGATACCACTTTTTTATTTCCGATACCAGAACCTTGAATTAAAGGGTTAGTTCACCCAAAAATGAAAATTCCATCATTAATTACTCACCCTTATGTCATTCTACACCCATAATCTTCAGAGCACAAATTAAGATATTTTTGATGAAATCTGTGAGGTATATGACTCGTCCATAGACAGCAATTTAACCTACACTTTCAAGGTCCAGAAAGGTACTAAAGACATTGTTAAAACAGTCGACGTGACTGCAGTGGTTCAATACATTCGTGCGCAAAAGCAAAACAAAAATAACTTTATTCAACACTCTCTTCTCTTCTGTGTCATTCTCATACGTTGTTTACGCTCAGCACTCCCAGGTTCTATGTCTCCGACTCATTATTGGCCGGCTCCTGCATCAGCATCACACGCATGCGTTGTGCTGCTCACGTGATCAGCTTTGGCCAATACTGAGCCGGCATTCGGATGTAAACACGGAAGCGTTCACTGCAGCAACTACGTAAGGATAATGACAGGGAAGAGAAGAGATTGTCGAATAGTCACTATTTTTGTTTTGTTTTGTTTCTGCACACAAAAAGTATTCTCATCGCTTCATAACATTAAGGTTGAACCGCTGCAGTCACATCGACTGTTTTAACGATGTCTTTAGTACCTTTCTGGACCTTGAAAGTGGTAGTTAAATTGCTGTCTATGGATGAGTCATATACCTGTTGTATTTCAGCAAAAAGATCTTAATTTGTGTTCTGAAGATGAACGAAGGTCTTACGGGTGTGGAACGACATGAGGGTGAGTAATTAATGACAGAGTTTTTATTTTTGGGTGAACTAACCCTTTAATACCGATATCATTCCAATACGGGTATAAAATTATATTTTATTCCGCAAAACTATTGTTGCTCCAATGCAGAGTAGCACAAAAGTGCTTATGTGCATCCCTAAATGGAGAATGTAATTTAACAGCTGCAGTAGAGAGAAGAGTTTCTGTGAACTTCAATTTAAAAACCTAATATACTATCTGTTCCTCATATAAAGCTATCAGATGTCTTCAGAAGACCTGGAATATAGCGTATGAAAATGTTTATAGTGCTTTTATAGTACTTTTTTTTTTTTTTTTTTTAGCTTTACAGTAACAACCATAATACACAATATCAGATTTCAACCAGTCCCATCTGACCGATACCTTATCTGATAAAAACGTCTGTATCAGATTGACTGAGTAACAGATCGCTGCATCCATAGACAGGGGTGTCCAATTCTGCTCCTGGAGAGCAATGTCCTGCCCCAACACACTTGTCTGGAAACTCCTAGTGATCCTGAAGACCTTGATTAGCTGGTTCAGGTGTGTTTAAGTAGGATTGGAGATAAACGCCACAGCATAGTGGCCCTCTAGGAGCAGAATTGGACAACCCAGGTGTAGGTTCAAATGACTGACTCTGCACCCTAGAACTTCCTATTCTTTGGGGGGAACAGGGCTAGAACACACCTTATTGGTGGAAACGGGTATATGTAAGGTGTTGACCATGTTGTTTGTTTAGGTGTATCCAGATCCAGTGCGAGTGGTATCCGTGGCTGTACCTATTTTGGATCTGCTTACCTCAAACACTGCCGAACAATCTTCAGTGGAGCTTTGCTGTGGCACGTAAGGTTCTTCTGAAACTCCTGGAACACTTTGGACCAGTGATAGCCAACCCTGCTCTTGGAGGGCTGCTACTTCCTGCAGACTTCAATTCCAGCTTTGCATCTGCATGTAATTTAAGTCAAAATAATGTAATTCAAATAATCCCGAACACCTTGATTGGCTGGTACAGATGTGTTTGCCTAGGGTTGGTGCTAAACTCTGCAGGATAGCCCTCCAGGAGCTGGGTTGCACATTCTATTAGTTGCAGTTGCAGTTTTTTGATTATCAACTCTATATAACTCTCACGTGACCTTGCCGTTCTTTGTCATCACAAAAGTTTATTATTTGCATGCATTTTAAAGCCTTGCCAGTTTGAACTTCTGATATACGTTTCTCTGAGTGCACAGAAAGCTGCTGGTCACACAGCGCGTAGCATTTTGCATCTTATTACACTTAAACCACCAAAAACACACAAGGTCCACATAAACACAATCAGTTATGTGTCAAGTGAATGTAAACAGCTGGGAAAAAATCAGTAGATTGTATCTGTGCATTAGGTCTTAAAGTGACCGCAGCCTAATATACCTTATTCTTTATGTAATATACCTTTTTTTTTTTTTTTTTTTTTACCTTGAAGGGCTAAATGTTTTAAGTAGGGAAGTATTGCTAAATTACTTTGCCAACATGATTAAATTGTATCTGAAAAGTCTGAAAAAATTATGATGAAGATATGTTTTGCCATATCGCCCACTCCTAAGCCAAGCTCATCAATATGTTGTTTCTTTTTGATAGGCATTTATTGAAGACGGGAGCAATTGGAGACTTCGTCATTGTGTCTGAGCGACAGATGGTGAAAGGCATTAGCCGTATCATTGCTGTTACTGGAGATGAAGCCAAAAAGGTTTGAAAATTGAAATCTACTGTGGGTTGCAGTTCAGTTTCTGTGATGCTAACTCTTCCTGTGACCCAGGCTCGTGAGGCGGGCCAAGCCATGCAGGAGGAGTTGGAGTCTTTGATGGTACGGGTAGGAGTTCCAAGCGTCCCGTCTATACCAGCAGCTCAGAGGCTTTCAAAAGAGATTGGCCTCCTTATGAATGTATGTAACTCTCCATAACCTCATTGGCAAGTCAGTTCATCATGTATGAATTTCACTTGTCTATATCATGTGTGATGTGTTTTAGGTGGTTGATAACACCCCTATCCCACAATGGCAGAGACGAGAGTTGCAGACTCGCCTGAAAGCGGTGCAGAAAAGTAGCAACACCGCCATCAGAAAATTGGAGATCAATGAGGTAGACACATCTATAGGTTGTCTTAGTTCACTAGGTAATAATGTATGTCACATCTGTTCTCTCATGCACGTGTTAATATGTTATCTAGTGTTTGGGCATATGGTTTATTGTTTCTTCTGCTTCAGGCTGCCTTGAAAGCCAAAGAGCTGCTGAACAAACACTCCAATAAAACTGTGCTGGTGGACTTGATCCAGACGGACTCGATATCGGTAATTAGTATGTTTTGTGATTATATTTGATGATTATATTTGTATTAAATGTATGCAATTGGTATACATGTGATCATGTTTAGGTGCTGATGAAGACTGTGCTCAAGCTGAGCAAGAGCACTCCAGATTCCCTGGTCATGTTGTTTTCTCACCTGCAACTGTCAGGGAAGGTGATTTTTGCCTGTCAAGTACCCAAGGTACAGCACATACAAAATCACACAACTACAATATAATCCCACAGGTATGAGATTGCTTTCATACTCTCTTCTTAGGGCTCCACTGGTGGTTCAGCGATCGAATGGGCTCTTCATGTTTGCGCACGCTTTGGAGGAGATGCAGATGGCTCAAACGAGGTTGCTAAAGGTGTGGGAAATCCAGCCAAAGCCACAGATATTACGGAGATCCTGCACTGGGCTGAAGAATTTGCTCACAAAAAAATCAGAAATGCATCCTTAACAGACTAATCTTGAATAATCATTGACACATAGGATCAGCATACCACAATGGATATGCGTCCTTAAAAATGAGGATATTTTATGATCCTGTTCCTTTGTTTTAAAAGGATAGAGTACTATATATATATTTTATTTTGACATTCAATATTAAGTTATTCCTCTATTTTGGGTACACTTTATATAAGTAAGTTTGGTTCAAGAAAATGTTTTTGAATTCAAGAAATGGCATTGCTCTGTAAAATTTGTAAATACAAAAAAACTGAATACATGATTTAGACTATCTAATGTGTCTGCTTCAGTTAAATGCAATAATCATGTATGAAATAAAAGCATTGTTGTGTCAGAGCGCCGCCCTGCTGGCTAGAATCTTCTATTACCCTTCATCGGAGAATCACAGTATTCAGTCACCAGAGGGAGACAAAAAAATGCTTTAAAGACTTCGCCATGACTGATTGTTCAAAGAAACAGATGTTTAACATTACAACCCGAGAGACAAAGTACATTCCACCATGGCAGCCAATGAAATATAGGCTACCTACTGTTTTATCCCTGACATTGGCATATTCTAACGTTTTAATGTCTTATTTTAGTTCTGTAGGCTACTACCAAATGGAAAAGCACCATGACGTATTTGAGGTATGTCTACACAGAAAGGTTTGTGTAGTTTTATATAGCTTACAGGGACAAATAGCCTAGTGTTGAAAACTTGTACTCGAAACTTGTCTCGATCTCAGACAAGACCGGGCAAAACCACAACTGCTGGGATATTACTAAATTGCCAGTGCACTGTCTGGTTTATTTGTTAACATCCATAATGTGATTGGATGTAAAACTTCCTGCTTCAAATGAAATCAATAACTCGTTTCTAATTAGATTGTTGTTGTTGTTGTTACTGTCGGAAATTAACGGGAGTGTGTGGAAAAAAGTCAGCAAAATGTATACAAATGCCCACAAAATTCAAGATATGATCGCAAAATAGTACTTATATGAAATCTTGTTAGTGTTTCTTTTTTTTTTTTTTTTTTATTTGATTGGCTCTATATACCTCCTGTATAGTATCTTATTATTCTAATTCTATTTATTGATTAAATATGACATTTCTCAGGCAGTAAATTTGGATCTTTTAGATGAATTTATGAAGTGCTGGTACTCAAAGTCTTATTCTTGTCAATGTCTCAAGGAAAATATAAATATTCTTGCATGTTAGAAGCACACACATACCTCTGTGAGGGAGAGACTTGTTGAAAAGTGGCAGAGCAGCATTTTTGTCATCACAGTAACCCAACAAAAGGTCTGCCAGATCTTTTTTCAACCAGAATATCGAGAATATCTGGCTCTAGTGATGTTATACGGTTTCATTTTAATAACCCCATCGTATACTGTGAAACTGGCAAATGTGTAAGAACAATTCTGTATGAACCTAGTAATTCTGCAGTTTTATGTTAAGTAATAAGTAATCAAACATAGCAAATATTCTCCATAAATCATCGAATTTGTGGAGAGTTTCAGCTGCCTGTGCAATTGCTTTTCACCACAAATGCAGTCATTTTGATGCACAGCTCCACCCCCAGTTAACTGATCATGACCAAATGAACAAAATAACTGATTTATATTACAGTAGTTCGTTTAGATAAAAAGTCAAGTACGCAGTCATGGCATTTGGAAGCATAAGGAAGAGGTACGTTCACCCCCTGCTTTTAGTTGCTGTTTGAAGAGTGCTTTTGATACAGACGCATGGAACTAGTTGTTACTGGTGTTCATGAAAAATGTAGATTTTATATCCAAAACAATTGAAAAAAATGAGGTTATAATTTGACTGAATATGATGGTGTCATATTTTGATATTTTATATCTGCTGATCTCAATATAATACCTATTATATTTCTGTGTGTTATAGCTGAAAATGGTCACAGTTATTAAAAAAACAGAAAATTTGATTCCAAACTGTTTCATGTATTGAAACAATCTGTGTTTTTTAGTATTATTTATATACCATTATAGTATTTATTCAGATATTGAATATGATTTTAATTTTAAATTTTAGTATTCAAGTTAATTAATTTTTTATTTGTGTGTGTGTGTGTGTATGTGTGATATATATATATATATATATATATATATAATCAGGTTTTTTTAGTTCAGCTTTAGGTGTAGTAATTTTAGTACTTCAACTAAAATTTCCATCTTATATTTTATCTTTATTTCAAATGTTTCAATCACAAAAATGAATTTTAATAATTTTAATTATAGTTAACAATAACAACAGTGGAAACAACTGGACAAAGTGCTTAAAATATTGTAAAGATTAACTATGATTTCCAAAATTCAAAAAGCTATTTTCTTGGTTTTGAAAATGTATGTTGTTCTGTAGAATACTATAATTAAACATTTCCACACACATTGTGAAAGAGGTTTTAGTGAAAGACATGGAAAACCAGAACGGTCACTTTTGGCAGTTCAGGTACAGCTTATCAGATGGATGAGCTTAACATATTTGAATGTCAAATCTACACACAAAAACTGCACACATAATGGTCATTGGTGTGTTTTTATATTTGATATATTTATGAGAATGATAATGTTCACCTTTACATTTAAATGTTGCCGGACAAACAGATAACTTGTACATTTGTTTATTTAGCAGAAGCTTTTATCCAAAGTGACTTGACAAATGATGAATAGGCCTACAACGAGCAAAATAATGATAACAACTAGCGAAAACGCATGGAAAATTAAGTGTAGTGCTACTGTGCTAATTCAAAAGATTAATATATTCAGAAATAATTAGGATTAGCTGTGGCAAAAACAAATCAAGGGAGATTATTTAATCTTTTAATATTTATTTTTCTCCTTCTTCAGATGCGGTTTGACTCCGGATATTGTTTTGAAGTGTCACATTAAAACAAGATTTGCTCTGATGCTCACATTGACATTATCATTGTCTACCATTGCTTATGTCTATTTCTCTCTCAAGCCAGTTATGCTCCATCACACCAAGTTTATTGTTGTAAATTATACTCAGTCCTATACTGAAGGCTTGTCTTACAAAAATTTTGTCTGGAAGATCATGCACACACCTACAGCACTGAAAAAACTCACTGCTTCCATTAGCACAAAACCCATACCAGTTCATCACTATGTTGCTTATCCAAGCAACTATCATTTCATCCTGGATGAACCTGATAAATGTAAGCAGAATCCGTTCCTGGTCTTGATGGTCCCTGTGGCGCCCAATCAGGTAGCAGCTCGTAACGCCATCCGGAGCACGTGGGGGAATGAGAGCACAGTCCAGGGAAAAGCAGTGATTACTCTGTTCCTGGTGGGTTTGACTGGAGGATCCGACTCTGAAAAAACTCAACAGCAGCTGGAGGAAGAGAGCAGACAACACAGAGACTTACTGCAGAGCAACTTTGTGGACTCGTACTTCAACCTGACCATAAAGACGATGGTGATCATGGACTGGCTGGCCACTCGTTGCCCTCAAGCGACTTTCAGCATGAAGATTGATTCTGACATGTACTTAAACCTGGAAAACCTGATGACGCTGCTATTGGCACCCGACACACCCAGACAGAACTACATCACAGGTTTTTTGATGTGGGACCGGCCCGTCATCAGAAACAAAAAATCGAAATATTACGTGTCAGAGGAGCTGTACCCCGAACCGAACTACCCCACGTATGTGCTGGGAGTAGGATATGTTTTCTCCAACGATCTTCCCAAAAAAATTGTTGAGGCTTCCAATGACGTGAAGCCCTTTAACATAGAAGACGCATATGTGGGTGTTTGTCTGAAAAAGTTGGGCATTAAACCCTCACGTGCACCAGATCCTTCTCAGTTTCGGACCTTTATGAAGGATTCTAAAAGTCACGACCTTTCCAAGGTCATTACAACAATTGCAAGGTCACCAAAGCAGATAATAGAGTTCTGGCAAAATGTGACAAAAATATCACCCTGACATCTTTGTCTTTACACTCCCTTTAAAAAAAAAAAAAAAAGTAATGTAAAAATGCTCAAATTTAAAGTGGTGTATCCAAGTCATTATATGTATGAACTCCATTTTTAGCTTATTTTTGTATAAATAAATACATCTGGACTATATATAGTCTTGACCCAACAAACAAAATAAAATATTGACTTCTAAAGAAGATATTAATCAAAGTTGAAGTTTGAATAGGTAAACTTTGAACACACACCTGATATGCAAATAAGATGTGCAGAACTATCATTCAGACTTCCCCCAGATCTGCTTCACGATTCTATTAAATCAAGAGTAAATAAACCTGAAAATATGTCAAGATACGCATTAAAATGTGCCTAAATACTTAAATAATAATAATTTCTCTGCTTCATGGGTAGGCTACACTTTGTATGCAATTAAAACTTTTAAATTCAAAACAGTTTTAGTCTAAAATGTGGCAGTATGCTTTCAGTCATTCTTCTGTTATCAATAAATTGCTCTTTCTTTCTTTCTTTCTTTCTTTCTTTCAATAACCATATTACTTTTAGTTTTGCTCGTTGTCTGGAGAAATTCGAGAGGAAATGCTTTTAAACCGTCGTGCTGTCACTAGATTGAACCACTAGACGGCGATAATACAATGGTTATGTACTGTATGTTGATAACAAGTAGCAGTCAATGAGACTAATATAATATAATATAATATAAAACCGCTTTAACTTTGAAAACATATTGTAAATAGCAGACTAGAAATTTACTTAGTGAAATTCTGCCTGAAACTGTTCAAAGGAATTAAGTTCTCAAATGAGAACTTCATTTCTTTTTCTCAGTTGTTAAACATAAGTGTTGTAATTGGGTTTTCATAACAATTTAGCCAACTTACCTTTAGTTTGGTCCTTCCTCTGGATAAGTTCACAATGAAACGCCATTTCGCTGTCCATTGTGTCCGCACGCCGCCCTGCTGGTCTCAATCAGCTGTCGTCACTTTTAGAGCATTACCAGATTGAGCCACCAGAGGGAGACATCACAGCTGTAATGTCGATAGGCCGGGCCCGATAGTAACAGGACAGAAATGTAAACGGTTCCTTTCAGAACACGAGTTTGTTTTGTGCAGCATTTCATTTCGTTTTCTCAGTGGCTAAATATTCAGTATATATCAGTATATATATATATATATATATATATATATATATATATATATATATATATATATATATACTGATATATATATACTGATATATATATATATATATATATATATATATATATATATATATATATATATATATCAGTATATATATATCAGTATATATATATATATATATATATCATGTTCTTTTAGTAGCCTATATATTGATTTAACATAAATACCTTGTGCGTGTGTATATTCATTGCACCTATCTGTTCTGTTCAATGTTATTTTCATATGGAAGTCCATGGTAATAATTATTCATAAGTATACAGTGTCATAAGTACATCTCTGATGTTTATAACAAACCAAACAGTTTGAAAATCGGTAGAAAATTTAGCAAGTTATGGTTATTTAAAAAGTACATGCACCATTAAAACACAATGTTACGAGTGAGCGAGCTGACTGTCACAAGATGGCCGCCAGGTGCGGACGTCGACCTCCATTGGCCAGCAGCGCGGACGAGACATCTAGCCTTTATTATGTATATTTATGGATACACACTCCGAATCACTGATTCGAAACAAGATTCATAAAGCTTCGGAGCTTCATGAAGCAGTGTTTTGAAATCGGCCATCACTACAAATCGGTAACCATGTATATAAAGGTCAAAGATGTTGTAAACATGCAAACCTAACAATAAATAAATAATGAATATTGTTTGTTTTTGTGGTTATTAGAAGCAATTATTATACTGAAACCAAAATGAATGTGATTGACAAAAGAGGGAATTTTGAAGATGAATGAACACGTGTGTGTGTGTGTGTGTGTGTGTGTGTGTGTGAGAGAGAGAGAGAGAACACGATTTTAAGTACTCTTGTTTGCACTAACTATACAAGTTCACATACCATCTTAAAGAAAACTGATATGATAAACGATATCCTGTTGTCAGGATCCTGGTTCTGCCCTGTTCCTGTTAATGTTTTAACATACTGTAACTAGTAGGCTAGAAATGTATCTAGTTCTTTGAACAGCTGAACCTTGTTTGAGGACTTTTTTTGTTGTTGTTTGTTTTCTACCTCAATGTGCATCACAGCTGTTCTTCTTCCGCCTCCTCCTTAGTCCTCATCAGGGTGTCATTAGTAAAACAAATTTTGGATTTGCATGTTTTGGTTCTTCCTTCATAAAAAATTCACCTTTCACCTGAAACCCTATTTCGCAATCTTTCTGGCGCTACGTGAGTTTATGGTTCAAGTGTATGATAATAAGTGAAAAGGCAGTTCTCAAAGTAGCCTATATTCTAAATCAAAACACTACAGTATCAACATACTTATAGATAGGAATGGGTCATAATGATTGACTAGTACAATTTTAAGTTTTGATAGCCTGTTTGTAGCTGCTAGCTGTGCTGGAAACCTTTGTATCATCAAGTCTGACATCTTGAGTTTGTACCTGAAGATTAGGTGCAGTTCTGCTGATCTCATTCGTTCCACCGTCTGGGTATGGTACTAGTGAGGGTGTGACAGGAGAGCAATGGATGGTCTGGTTGAGTAGGACAGCTGTGACTCACCTGAAGGTTCATACCCAGTTTGTGGAGGGAGAGGAGAGTTTGTTGGTTGACATTGTGTTATTTTATTTGAGTTATTCAGTCACTTCTGTGGGGGCCGTTTCTGATTTGGTTGACCACAGAGAGGAAACCAATGGTCGTAATCTTGAGTGGTCAATATTAAAACTGTCCTACAGCTTTTAAATAATTACTCCAAGTTGTTTTGGAACAAAATGGTTTATTGTTGTTACATTTAATAAAATATTAAATTTGTTAGAACTTGATTCTTGATACTCACAATAAGATGAGCAGGATACAAAGGAAAGAATTGGAATTGGAATTGCCTGCAGGTCCAGATAAAATGAGGTCCTCAAATATTCCATGAAAGGTTGTCAGGTACAGTATATGGAAGTCCATGAAATAACCACTGTGAGAAAAAAAAAAAAAAAAAAAAAACGCATGGAAGAGGTAAGTACACTCAGGATTATTTTATAGTATAAATATTATTGTAATACAGATATAATATTATTATGACAATGAATTATAATATAAAAAATATTTAAATGCATTATATCTGCAGTAAAACTCAAAATAAAACATTCAAGATTATAATAGAAACACAAGTGTGTGGTGTAGGCTTGCGGAATGATGGCACTTGGGCGGACCGCTCCTGTTTGCCAGATCTGGGCCACAAGCAGGCCATAGAAATGCCACATGTCAGCCAAGAGCAAAGCAATAAACCAGAACTGGACCTTATCTGATCCACAAAATATTTATATATTATTTATAGAGTCATCTCAGCATTAACAAGCCTGTTATCAAGCAGAATCACTGAAGGAAAGAAGAAAAAAGAGATGAGCGGAAACAAGAACTACAACTGACTTCAGCCACAGCCTTAGATGAAATCAACTGAAGACATTAAACCTCTGAAGATCTGATTAAACAACTCCACAAATAGCATTACCAGCTTCAATTATTACTGACCAGGCTGACTTTATTTCTGTCATTCATCTACAGCAGTTCTTATAGAGAATTAACAGAAGTTTAACTCTCATGTTTATGTCATTTGAGGTTACCATGATGGTGATTGATGTTTCCATTAGTTGGCCTCTTAAATTTTATTATGCATTTGTTTATTGACTGCTGTGACAGTGTGTTTGTCAAACACATTTGCAGTAGTAACAGAAGTTGAAAAGAGATCAGGCTTTGGCCATTAGGTATTGATGATTTTGTAGTTGTTATTAAATGGCCTGAATCACTGATGTTGTTTAAATGTAAAAAATAAAAAAATAATAAAAAAAAAACTCTGTGTTTCTGTGACATGAGATCCAGCTGTATGGCAAAAAATAAAAAAGTACTTTGAGATGACACACTAAGACATCAAGAATCAGCACATGAATCTCAACTATGGTGACAATCAAAAGTGTCATGTAGTCACAATGCATGCTGGGTACCATAGTACAAAACTCCCAGAATGCATCAGAGCATGGATAAATTATGCAGCTGGTCTGATTGTCTGAATATTTTGTTTATTGTCACCATTGTTGAGATTCATATGCTTATTACTGATATCTGTGTTTGTCATTGTAGTTTGATTTTATTTATTTATTTGTTTATTTATTTATTTTACATCTTCTAACTGTTTTCTGTAATACTTTTAGATCTCATATCACAGTAAAAATTATGTTCAAATAATATCAGTGAAACAAACTATTTCATGATGATAATAAAATCATCAATAACTAACTATCATCACCTGATCACACTTCAGTTTTATTTGCTCCTGCTAACGTGTTTGACAGAAACACTGCCACAGCAGCCAAAGAAGGCAAATATATTTTTAACGTCTTTTATCTTCAGTTGATTTCATCTTAGGCTGTCGCTGAAGTCAGTTGTAGTTCTTGTGTTTCTGCTCATCTCTTTTTTTCTTCTTTCCTTAAGTGATTCTGCTTGATAACAGGCTTGTTAATGCTGAGAATGGCCCAGATCTGGCCCAGATCTGGCAAACAGGAGCAGTCCGCCCAAGTGCCATCATTCCTGCCACATGTGGCCCAGATCATCATTCCACATGTGCCAGATGTGGGCCGGATCTGGTCCGACACAAAGTTGCTATCTGGGATGTCTTGTTTGGCAAAATCATGGTCAAGGCATGAACTCTACAAGACTCCTGAAGGTGTCCTGTGGTATATCTGGCACCAAGATATTAGCAGTAGATCCTTCAAATCGTGTAGGTTGCATCTGAGCCACCGTGGATCAAACTTGTTGGTCCAGCACATCCCACAGAAGCCCAATTGGATTGCGATCTGGAGAACAGAACAAGACCTTGGACTCTTCATCAGGTTCCTCAAACAACGTGTCCAGTGTGCAGGGTGGATTATCCTGCTGAAAGAGTCTACTTCCACCAGGGAACACCATTGTCATGAAGGATGTACCTGGTCTGCAGCAATGTTTAGGTAGGTGGCATGTATTTACGTCCACATGAATGGCTGGACCCAGATGGTTTCCAGCAGAACATTGCCCAGAGCATCACACTCCCTTCACTGACTTGTCATCGTCCCACAGTGCATCCTGGTGCATCACTTCCCCAGATAAATAGCGCACACAACCGTCCACGTGATGTAAAAGAAAATGGAAAACATCGGACCAGGCGACCTTCTTCTTGTTATGATCTGGTTCAGATGAAAACGATAAAAAAAGGGTTGAAACAGGTTTCCACAAACAAAAGGTTCTTTAATAAAACAAACTGAGATAATCCAATACAGGAAGGCAACGTAATAGCATGTGATCCACAAACCAGACCCTGAACTGAACAAAAGAAGAAACTTAAATACACAGTGAAGACGAACTAAATGATGAACAGGTGTGTAGATGTCATGAGTGTCCAAAGTAACTGATGAGTGGTGGGAAACTAGAACAAAGGGAACAGATGACTGAGGATAAACAAACTAATAGTCCATGAAAGTGAAACTAAGACAAACTAAACTGAATGTAATTGTGACAGTTCTGCTGCTCGAAGGTCCAGCTCTGACGCTTGCATGCCCATAGACACTTTCGATAATGAACAGGGGTCATCATAGCCACTCTGATCGGTCTGTGGCTACACAGTGTTGTGACACGTTCCTTCCATAACCATTAAAATTTTGTGTGACTTGTGCCATAGAAGATCTTCTGTTGGCTCTGATAGGTTTCAGGATAGTCTTAGTTGCTCTCGTGCATCAATGAGCCTTGGGCGCCCAACACCCTGTCGCCGGTTTGTGGTTTGTCCCTCCTTGGATCACTATTGGTAAATTCTTATAACATGTGGATTATGATAACTAATTGTTTTCTGATAATCTGCTCAGAACTTAAGACCACATCCACATGAATTCAGAGCGTTCTTTATCCAATCTTTTTTTCCCTTGTTCTAAAAAAACATTTCTGTAAACATGGCGCCATCCCAAGAAATATCTGCATATGCACAAAACCACTAAAACTGACTCAAAATGATGTAGGTACATGCCAGTATGTGGCGCTGTAATTCTGCCACAGAGATGCACTAAAAAACAGAGAATAAGGCTTGGAGCATGCGCATAAACCTTGAATCAGATAGTTACCAGATAGAAAGCAATGATTGAAATAATGTTAAATCAATGTTAATGTGTCAACGTTAACTGCATTGAATCACTTTTGCACCCTCAATTACTGTTGAAACAATGTTGAAATTTCAACAAAAAATCAATGGTAATGGCATTGAATCAGTTACAATGTGATGTTGGTTCAACATCATGCTTGCACTCAGAAAATGAAACAACTACAACTGACTTAAAGTCACACAGCCTGAAATCAACTGAAAATAAAAGAAGACAATAAGTCTCTCAGGATCTCAGCAGAAGTTTAGAGAATTAACAGAGGTTTAGATGTTGATGTTTTATTGAAAATGTTTGGTCACCGTTTTGGTGATCGGTGTTTCCTTTAGTTGGGCAGTTTGACTCTTGGCTTTTTGTGTGAGTTTGTGGTCTTTGTAACAGTGTTTACCAAAACACACAATTTGTTGCTGAATGAATGAATGAATGAATGAATGAATGAATGAATGAATGAATGAATGAATGAATGAATGAATGAATGAATGAATGAATGAATGAATGAATGAATGAATGAATGAATGATCTAGTTTTCATCATGAAGCAAAATAGTTTACTAATCTTGCTCCTGTTCAACGATGGTTATTTGTTATTAAAATATTATGTTCTCCAACAATACTTTTTTGTTACAAATCACATTCTGGTTTTTTTTAAACAGATTATGAGAAAAACATATTTTGATGCATACAAACATCAAGAATCACCATATGAATTTCAACAATGTTGACATCCTTCATGCCACAATGCATGCTGGGAGCCACCATAGTATACAGCTCATGACTCCCAGCATGCATTGTGGCATGAAGGATGTCACCATTGTTAAATTTCATATCAGAGCAAAAGTGATATTGATTCAATGCAGTTAACATTGACACCTTACCATTGATTTAACATTATTTCAATCATTGCTTGTTCTCTGGGTTTAGTCAATAATTAAAACTTATTGTTTACAGTGCTTTTGTGTCATTGTCGTGCTGAACGATAATATGGGCCGTTTATAAAACAGTCCAAACTGTCCAAAAAAAAAAATTGTATTCCTGTCCCTATTATCTTGTTTGTATTTCATATCTCTTCTCTTGCAAGGGAATATTTGGTCAGTGAATTCAGTACTTTTATTTAACAATAGTGTGACTGCAGCAGCTTGTCTATCGTGACTGTTGGTCCTATTTTTGACATTAGCATAATCTGCTGCAGTACTGGAGCAAATTACAGTTGGCATTAGGTGTATTTAGATATAAACAAAGCACTGATACCTATCTAATACCAGCCTATTATAAAAATGTCATCATTTACTCACCCTCTTCTTGTTTCAAACCAGCATGACTTTCTCTCTTCTGTGGAACACTAAAGGAATGTTTTGATGAATATCAGGTTGAATAAAAACCATTCAACCTGATATTCATCAAAACATCTCATTTTGTGTGTAAACCTGCAGGGTTTTTCACTTGAATTTATGAAAATTACTTAATAGAAAAAAGTTAAATGAACTCCAGGGCCTGGTTTCACAGACAGGGCTTAGATTAAGTAAGGATTAGGCCTTAGTTCAACTGACATCTAAGAAAAAAACAAAAAACATTACTGGTATACATCTTGAGACAAAACAATGGCAGTGACATGTTTAAGATAACCATTCAACATCACAGTGTAATTGAAAGCTATATCATTTTTTACATTTATTAGGCTTCAAAAATATAACAACTTTTAATTTAAGTGAACTTAGAACAATCCTCACATAAACCCATAATAAATGTCATATTTACCTGTGCCCTGTCTAACAGATAGGAAAAATACAGAAATTGAATAAAGTTACCAAACAGTCTGCACTGTATATTTTATAGCCTAAATTAAATATAGACAATCATTATTAAAGCTACAAAAGTTCTTTAGTCAAGAGCAGTGAGTAATTTTCTGTTACCTTTGTTCTTTCATTATCTTCAATGACAGACGGCATTAGTGGTTGCTGTCACTTTAAGAGCTGCCGCTGCTGCACATGATGAAGATCTCACACGCGTCCCACTTTCTCACAGCTCTTTACTTTCGTTTTAAGACTTTAAAAAACGGATATTTTTTGTGGTTATTGGTTATTGTTCGTTCAAGCGTGACAGAGAACTTGATTCTGGTGCGTCGTCCATGCACACGATGGCGCGCGTCTTTCTGTGCGTTGTGTGTGACAGGACATTAACAGACAGCGCGTTCTTTTTGCACGTTTAAATGGTTCAAAAGCATTTTCATGAATAAGAGCGTAATCATATATTGTAATGCTAGCCAAAGGATGACAGAAACAAACGGATGCTGCGTTAATTGCGTTAGTATTTTTAATGCGTTAAACTGGAAAAAAATAAATCGCATGCGTTAAAGCGTTAACTTTGACAAAACTAATATATATATTATATATATAGCCCTCCTCTTGTGCTGACTGGATAGGTAATTTAAACGTGTTCCTCCCGAACTTTTTTTTAATAAAACATCATTTTGTGTGTTTTTATACAAGATTAATATAGAGGGAGATGTATTAGTGTTCCATCTTGTGTTATTCCGTGATTTATAGAGTTTCTGTTACTTTGAAGTTTTGCACCATTGTGGTGAACAGTAGGTTGAACTTCAGTTTTTGACTGTGTGGACAGTATTTTGTATAAACGCAAACCTATAGAAACATGCTACATTCTAATTATCTTAGTGATGGACTGTTGTCAGTTGAATGTATTTAAGATAGAAATTTTTGTTGTATTTGCTCTATTGGAATACAAACACATAACAAAGCTATATTTGGAGAAGTATCATGTCCCCACATGGGTTGTTGACATGATCATATTGAATTCTGAAATCAGGGTTGTTGCACTTCCCCCTAATTTCCAACTCCAGCTCCAACTTGAGGGGGTGTTAAAAAGTGCTTACTGGGAATGAAGAATTTCTCATTGCCTTCAATATTGAATTGCCTTAATAATAGTTAAATTAAAAAGTCTGTACTTATTACTTTATCAATTGGACTTAAGTGCATTTTACTTAATTCCATGTATGAATTTAACTTGAAAAATCTGAGTGCAAAAATTTTAAAAAGAACAGTTAAGTAAATTTTACTTGTTTTTTATCCGTATTTATGTGAGACAACTGTTAGTCTGCACTGCTGCAACAGCAACTGTGAAAAAAAAGTTGTATTGCGATCAGTACATTATGGTCATCAAAAAAGAGATAATACAACCAGAAAAACTGGTTTCACAACAATATTTTCTGTTATTGTTCATCCCTTTGCATCAAGGCAGTTAAGCATACGTAAACAAAAAAAAAAAAAAAAAAAAACAACACCACAGTACACTGGAACTGGCCATAAGATTAAGTTCGGATCATCAGAGTAAACTAACCAAAATATACAGGTTTCCTGGAGATGTGGGGGCGTCGTTGTTGAAGCACATTTTACTAGGAAATGTTATTCCATCTAGTGCATATATTTGCCTTTAAGGTTTAAAGCAGCTTTTCACCTCACTTCCTGTAAGAATCAAATTCATTCTGACAATATCAGGGCTCCTGGCAGGTGTTATGTTACTCACAGCAACAAACCTAACGCCATAATAAGGACAATACCTTAGAGAGGATGTTCCCATCGGTTCTAGATGTGTAGCTTCTAACTATGTCTGTCTACCTACCTACCTATCTGTGATGTAAATACAAAATTAGTATTTTCATTAAAGAAGGACAAGTTTCAGCTGTGGGTTTGTTCACTTGTACATCATAGGTGCAAAAAAAGAAAAAGAAAGAGAGGGGAAAAAAAGAAAAAGCTTCACCACCCCTGTTAACAGGTTGGTAGGTCTATTGAGAGACTATATTCAGGAAGGAATATTTTAGTGTCACTAATCAGAAAAAAAAAATGGTCGGAATGGCTATTAAAAACATTTGTCACAGGTAAGCTCACCCATCCTTTTATTTTCTATTTTATTTTTAGATATTTTATGATGTTATTTGTGTTGTTTACATACAATGCCTTATTATAAACTAGAGCAAAGGTCTTTAACCCTGCTCCTTGGGTCCCACTGTTAGTTTATTTCCAACCAGGTTCAGCACACCTGCCTGTGTATTTCCAAGCAATCCTGAAGAGCTTGATTAGCTGATTCAGGTGTGTTCGATTAGAGTTGGAGCTAAACTCTACACTACAGGACAGTGGTGGGACCTCAGGAGCAGGGATGAAGAACTAGATTAACTTAAGCCCGGGATACACTGCACGATTTTAGCAATCCTACAAGATCATTACTTGACTCGTAGGCTACGATGCAAGTTTCTATAGAAGAAAAAAAAACGTCATCAGCATGCGCTAGTGGTAAACAAAACACCATGTTGAATCACATTTTGACAGTTGTAGTTTTTATGTGTGCTGAAAATAAAAAGGAAGCGGCGAAAGAAGAAAAAGCTTGAGCTTGAAGCAGTTTTAAGTTTTAGCACCATGTCGCTTTGATTTCGTCGCATTTTTATTGGCTGGTCAGTAGACGTAGGTCGTAGCAGCAAACACACTGTGCGTTGATCATGCTGAATTTCTGACACTGATCGTAGGTTATCTTTGGTCGCTAGAGCAGGAAAACGGGCGTCTTTGAACCTCTCTCACTGTACGACATAGGACCACAGATTAAGAGCCACGATCACAGAAATCGCAACGATTGAATCTTTCGTCTGGGACAGCCAAAAATCGTGCAGTGTATCCCGGGCTTTATAATAAAGTAGTTAATGGCCTTTGAGATTAAACTGATTAAATCATTTTGAATACAGCTGAACTAAATGTTGAATATCTGAATTGATTAGAAGAAGGTGCTTAGATACACAAACATTTCACTTTTTGTTCAGTTCAATCTGTGATAGAAAAGGGGAACACAAATGAAAGGTGATATGGCTGGCAGTCATGAATGAATTTTAAATTAGCTTAAAATCATGAATTTTAATTCAGAAATCAAAAACCTGTATCATAAAAAAGGTGTATTTAAGTGTATGTATGACAAAAACAAATAGGGTGTTTGAAACAACTAACATTCCATTTTGTTGCAGGATTAACTTTTGAATGAACATTTGTATGCTTTTGAAAATTAAATGTCCCCAACACTTGGCCAAAGAATGTTTGAATATAACAAAAAGAGGAAACAAATCTAGATGTTGTCTGATTATAACAAAAGCGCTAGACAGTTTGTCTGTAGATATACACTTATTCTATGAAAACTGTTGTACTCTTTTGAAAGAGATCCAAAAGAGATCCAGCCGGTCGTGATTAGAGACTTTATTCCCAAGTGATAGTGTTCATAAGGGGCGAGACGCCATCTGACTTGATTAGGAGATAGTATACATTTTTAATTGTTGATGCTCCCTGTTTAACTTAAGTCAGGTGCATAGGGAAATTCTACCACAGGTGTCATGTCAAGTTGACTTTACCAGGAAGTGAAACACAAATGCAAATCACCTGCAAGCATCTATGCAGTTCTTTCCTCTAATATTAGCACCCAATATAAGCAAGGGTGACTATTTTCACTGAAGTAAAACAACTGAAAGTGGGAAAAAATCTCATTATGAAATAAATGTTTTTCTCTAGTTGACATTGGCTGCATTTATTGGCACTCAATCATTGCAATATCCTCTTCCCAAGATACCCTACAAACAAGCCTGCGCTGGCCCTTTACAGGCCACCAGCACAGGGCCCGTGAGAAATTGCTCATTGGTGAAACATTGGCTCCCTTCATGATTACTTATTGATGACTCAATCATCATATAGGGGCTTGATTTACTGGTCTAACCCACAGCCAGACGTATAAAAAACTTTTTTTTTTATACTTAATAACTTTATATTACAGTAGTTCTAAAATACCACAGCATGAAATTTATCTTGAACACTTTCAAATCATTATTCAGACAGGATCATGTAGACTCACACAGATATCAAGATTCAGCGTATGAACCTAAACAATGGTGACAATCAACAAAACGCTTGTTTTGTTTTGCTCAGAGTTGATCTGAATGTATTGTTGATTGTCACCATTGTTGAGGTTCATACGCTGAATCTTGATGCATGCGTGAGTCTACATGATCGTGTCTGAAAAATGTTTGTATAATGATGTTAAAACATTTAAAGTATTAAACCAAGATTATTTTAAGACTTCTATAATGTGAGATCATTAAATGTAAACAATGTTCTCAAAGATCAGATTCTGGGTGAGATCAGTGAATCAGGCCACTACATGATAACTAAATCATCATATCAGTGTTTTTCTTTTGCTATAATAAATGTGCTTCAGAAACACAGTTTCACAGCAGCCAGAGAAACAATGAAGCTAAGAAGGGTCAAGAGCCCAACTAAAGCAAGTGATTACATCCATAATGGTGACTTTATTGTTTTCAATAAAACAGCGCTAAGGCTTTCTGGAGGTTAAGTGAGGGCTGCCCGTGCAGGGCCAGTGTTAAGGAGCCAACGTTTTTCCAGTGAGCAAATTCTCAGGGGCCCTGCACTGGCAGCCCTTGCTGCCAGGCTTGTGTGCAGGGTAACTATGGAGCTAGAAATATGACATAATGATCTGAATTTGAATTGTGTAAATTTGAATTATTGACAAGTGTCATTTTATATAGATTTGAATTTGATTTTTTTTTTAACTTGAATCCTGGACATTTGAAATTGAACAATTTTTATGGCATAATTTTCTACATATGTATTTTCAAACAGCGTATTTTTTGTTCTGAATTCTTAGAATGCAAATATTCACTTGTTAAAAATACAGCTTCAAGTTTTCAACATGAATAACAAATTCAAAACACCAAATTCAATATTCTAAAATTCAAAACGCAGAAATTCAGATCGTACTGAAAGTAGGTCAGAGGTCCACCTTCCAGGTTCCACAGGGAGAAGTAGAGGATCTCAGAAAGGTCGAACGCTGCATTTTGGCTGATTACAGAGCAGCAATAATTCTCAGCATGCAAGACATTTATCTCTGGGGGTCTCTGCTACACCTATTTGTTTTAGTATAAAGTATATTTAGTATGGAAGTGATTAGCATGTGTAACAGTCACACGTAACTGTAATTACTATATTTCTGCTGCATTCTCTTATTGAAGTTGGATGTTAGGCTATTTCACTCGCTGGCGTTTTCAGCTCAAGAACGTCACAAATGATCATTCATATATGTGTAACATAGCAGGCGCGATTACATGATTTATTTCCACAAGATAATATAGGAGAGATCTGTTAGTTTAATTAATTTTGGGGGCTACCATTGTGCTGGAGAGTAGAGCCTGTGCTTCAGTCAGCTGAAAATGAACTGAAAAACGATTATATTAAATAGCTGTAATGATTTATCTGAAGAAAGAAAACAAGGTAAAGAAAAAACAAAATTTGAGTGTGTTATGTAAGAAAGATAATTATGATGAAATGATGGGTGCTCTGTTTAATATGGAAAGATAAAGAGAGCCCTAGACAAAGTCAGAAACACAGTTCTGGGTAAAGATGAAGTATGCTATTGCATGATAAAACACTTAAATGAAGAAATTATTACTATTATTATACATATGGGAAGAAGCAATAATCATACCAAATAAAAAAGCCAGGCAAGGACGATAGCAAGCCAGGAAACTACAGACCTATAGCTCTGACATCACACATTTGTAAAATAATGGAGCATATAATAAATGAGAGATTACTGCACTTCTTGGAAAGTAGAAACATTATAACTGCAAATCAAAGTGGATTTAGAAAAGGAAGAGGTACCCAATAATATGTTTAGAGGATGAAGTGAGGAAAGCCCAAATAAATAAAGAAATAAACAGTGGTGGCAGTATTCTTTGATGTTGAAAAGGCATATGACATGCTGTGGAAAGAGGGTCTTTTAATCAAAATGCATCTAATGGGTACTCGAGGGAAAACTTTTAATTGGATAATGGATTTCCTTGATAGAAGAATGATTAAAGTGAAGATGGGTATAGAGGTATCCAAGCAGTATGTAGTAGAGAATGGAACACTTCAAGGAAGCGTTCTGAGCCCAACTCTGTTTTCCATTATGATTAACGACATTTTTTTTCTGAATATAACAATAGATACGGGTAGGTCACTGTTTGCTGATTATGGGGCTTTATGGAAAAGAGTAAACAATGTTGAGTATATAGTCACGAAAGTGCAAGAGGGAATAAATCAAGTGGAAAGTTGGGGTGTAAAATGGGGTTTTAAATTTTCAATTGAAAAGACTAAAGTTATGTTTTTTAGAAGGAAAAAGATTAGAGGAAATCAGCTGAAATTGTATGGAATTGTTTAGAAAATGTTGAATGCTTTCAGTTCCTTGGAGTTTACTTTGACAATAAATTAACATGGAGACAACATATAAAGTATACCATTGATAAGTGCAGCAAAGTAATAAATGTCATGAGATGTCTTTCAGGTTTAAAATGGGGAGCTAATTTTACAGCTTTGAAATATATTTATATAGCAATGATAAGATCAAGGTTAGACTATGGCTGTACTGCATATGGATCAGCATCAAAGTCTATGTTAGCAAAATTACACATACTGCAAGCTTGAGCTCTAAGAATATGTTTAGGAGCAGTATGAACCACACCAGTATGTGCAATGCAGGTGGAAGCTGAATAAATGCCTTTGGGGCTACACAGATTGCAGTTGGCAGCCAACTACTGGATTAATATAAGAGGGCATAGAAAATATCATCCAGTAAAAAATGTCTTGCAGTTGAGTTGGGAGAAGGAGAAAGTACATAGAGAAAGCTTTGGATGGACAGGACATCAAATAGCAAAAGATGTAAGAATTTACAATAAAGAATTTGAGGAAACTGTATCAGGAAGAATATCATATATATATGGACTATAAATAAGAACTGTATTCAGATCTTTACAGATGGATCTAAGGAAGCAAATACACAGTAAAATCCCCAGAGTTAAATCAGCTCTGCTCAGAGTACATTTGGTCCCTCTCTGAATAGTGTTAAAATAAACCTGAAGCAAAGTTAATGTAAATTAAGCAATTAATTAAGTGATGATTGAACATTTATGATGAACACCTGCTGTTAACAAGCAGAATCACTGAAGAAAAGAGAAACACAAGAACTGCAACTGACTTCAGCCAAAACTATTTAACTGAAATCAGCTGAAGATAAAAGACATTAAATCTCTCAAGATCTGATTAAAAGATCTGATTCACTTATTTCTAACCAGATTGACTTTATTTCTGTCACACTTCTTGGTGTTTTATTGGTCAAAAAATTATGCCACCATCATGATGGTCAGGGTTTGTTTTAGTTGGGCTCTTGAGCTTTTATGACTTTAAAATAATTTGTGTTTGAGTCACTGCAATAATGTTTTACAACAAACGCTTATACATTGCTGATTCAAAAGACTAAAGGAGCAGATCAGCTTGAATATGCTGCTTGAAAGCTGTTTTAAATTACGATCACAAAGAGGTTTCTTTCACTTTGGTTTCTTGGTTGAGAAACTATTATAAAATTGCAACAAAAAAAATTCCATTAAACAAATGCCACCATAATGCTTCAGTGGTAAAAATGAACAACACTTATTGCTCAGGCTTATACATGAAAACATAGCATACAATCCTCAACAGTGGTGACAATAATTATTCATACTGCAGTGCATGATGGGAGTTTTGTCCTATGGTGATACCCAGCATGCACTGCAGCGTGAAGCATTCAAAAAAAAAAAAAATTTGTATCACCATTGTTGAGATTCATATGCTGATTCTTGATGTCTGTGTGTGTCTAAGTAATACTGCAGCTACATTTTTTTATGCACTGGATGGTTTTAATTTACCTCAGTCTGTGGCAACTCTTTCTTCACATGTTGTAGTTTCATAGAGTTGGTCAGGCAAAACCAAAACATACAAGTGACAATATATGATTAGTTGCTTTGGATGCAATCAGGCAGTCTCACAATGACTACACCACATAAAAGCAGCTAATATTGGCTCACTGTAAAGCACTGATTTCTCTGTTTTACAGCAACATATGCATTGATAATAAAAAAAGTTTAACATAGAAAGTCACGCGGATCTCTATGATGGTGGTGTATTTTTTCTTTTCTTTTCTTGACCAATACACCGCTGTTAATTCTCAATTCTGTAGATGTTTGAAAATAAAGTCAATCTGATTAGTAATATGTGAAGCTGGTAATGCTGTTTCTGGAGTTGTTTAATCAGATCTACATATATTTAATGATTTTTATCTTCAGTTTATTTTGTCTAAGGCTGTGACAGTTGTCGTCAGTTGTAGCTGTAGTCAGTCGTCAGTTGCAGTCAACTGAAGTCAGTTGTAGATCTTGTGTTTCTCTTTTCTTCAGTGATTCTGCTTGTTAACAGCAGGTGTTTATCATTATTGCTCAATCATCACTTAATTAATTGCTTAATTATCTCATTAACTTTAACTCTGCGTCAGTGTTATTTTAACACTATTTAGAGCGGGACCAAATGTATTCTGAGTAGAGTTGATTTAACTCTGGGGATTTTGCTGTGTATTTTCCTGGTACATATATAGTAATTATGTTGTACATACAGGTAAAAGAGTGGTAACACAAGATACTTCAAAAGATTAATATATTCAGAAATAATTAGGATTACCTGTGGCAAAAACAAATCAAGGGAGATTATTTAATCTTTTAATATTTATTTTTCTCCTTCTTCAGATGCGGTTTGACTCCGGATATTGTTTTGAAGTGTCACATTAAAACAAGATTTGCTCTGATGCTCACATTGACATTATCATTGTCTACCATTGCTTATGTCTATTTCTCTCTCAAGCCAGTTATGCTCCATCACACCAAGTTTATTGCTGTAAATTATACTCAGTCCTATACTGAAGGCTTGTCTGACAAACATTTTGTCTGGAAGATCATGCACACACCTACAGCACTGAAAAAACTCACTGCTTCCATTAGCACAAAACCCATACCAGTTCATCACTATGTTGCTTATCCAAGCAACTATCATTTCATCCTGGATGAACCTGATAAATGTAAGCAGAATCCGTTCCTGGTCTTGATGGTCCCTGTGGCGCCCAATCAGGTAGCAGCTCGTAACGCCATCCGGAGCACGTGGGGGAATGAGAGCACAGTCCAGGGAAAAGCAGTGATTACTCTGTTCCTGGTGGGTTTGACTGGAGGATCCGACTCTGAAAAAACTCAACAGCAGCTGGAGGAAGAGAGCAGACAACACAGAGACTTACTGCAGAGCAACTTTGTGGACTCGTACTTCAACCTGACCATAAAGACGATGGTGATCATGGACTGGCTGGCCACTCGTTGCCCTCAAGCGACTTTCAGCATGAAGATTGATTCTGACATGTACTTAAACCTGGAAAACCTGATGACGCTGCTATTGGCACCCGACACACCCAGACAGAACTACATCACAGGTTTTTTGATGTGGGACCGGCCCGTCATCAGAAACAAAAAATCGAAATATTACGTGTCAGAGGAGCTGTACCCCGAACCGAACTACCCCACGTATGTGCTGGGAGTAGGATATGTTTTCTCCAACGATCTTCCCAAAAAAATTGTTGAGGCCTCCAAGGACGTGAAGCCCTTTAACATAGAAGACGCATATGTGGGTGTTTGTCTGAAAAAGTTGGGCATTAAACCCTCACGTGCACCAGATCCTTCTCAGTTTCGGACCTTTATGAAGGATTCTAAAAGTCACGACCTTTCCAAGGTCATTACAACAATTGCAAGGTCACCAAAGCAGATAATAGAGTTCTGGCAAAATGTGACAAAAATATCACCCTGACATCTTTGTCTTTACACTCCCTTTAAAAAAAAAAAAAAAAGTAATTTAAAAATGCTCAAATTTAAAGTGGTGTATCCAAGTCATTATATGTATGAACTCCATTTTTAGCTTATTTTTGTATAAATGAATACATCTGGACTATATATAGTCTTGACCCAACAAACAAAATAAAATATTGACTTCTAAAGAAGATATTAATCAAAGTTGAAGTTTGAATAGGTAAACTTTGAACACACACCTGATATGCAAATAAGATGTGCAGAACTATCATTCAGACTTCCCCCAGATCTGCTTCACGATTCTATTAAATCAAGAGTAAATAAACCTGAAAATATGTCAAGATACGCATTAAAATGTGCCTAAATACTTAAATAATAATAATTTCTCTGCTTCATGGGTAGGCTACACTTTGTATGCAATTAAAACTTTTAAATTCAAAACAGTTTTAGTCTAAAATGTGGCAGTATGCTTTCAGTCATTCTTCTGTTATCAATAAATTGCTCTTTCTTTCTTTCTTTCTTTCTTTCTTTCTTTCAATAACCATATTACTTTTAGTTTTGAAAAAAAAACCGCTTTAACTTTGAAAACATTGTAAATAGCAGACTAGGAATTTACTTTGTAAAATTCTGCCTGAAATTGTTCAAAGGAATTAAGTTCTCAAATGAGAACTTCATTTCTTTTTCTCAGTTGTTAAACATAAGTGTTGTAATTGGGTTTTCATAACAATTTAGCAAACTTACCTTTAGTTTGGTCCTTCCTCTGGATAAGTTCACAATGAAACGCCATTTCGCTGTCCATTGTGTCCGCACGCCGCCCTGCTGGTCTCAATCAGCTGTCGTCACTTTTAGAGCATTACCAGATTGAGCCACCAGAGGGAGACATCACAGCTGTAATGTCGATAGGCCGGGCCCGATAGTAACAGGACAGAAATGTAAACGGTTCCTTTCAGAACACGAGTTTGTTTTGTGCAGCATTTCATTTCGTTTTCTCAGTGGCTAAATATTCAGTGTAATATTGTTTTTTCATGCCTCTGTAGGCACACATGTGTAATGGGGCGAAGGTTTTTTTTTTTTTTGTTTAAACTGCTCTTGACTAAGCTATGCCACTTTAATTTTATTTGAGTAGGAGATCACCTGAGGGTTTCCCAGGGCCATGGAACATTGGAGCATTTCTCAGACCACAACTAAACTACTTGTTCAACCTCCATTACAGTTTATATTATACAATATATATATATATATATATATATATATATATATATGTAACACACACACACACACACATATATATATATATATATATATATATATATATATATATATATATATATATATATATATATATACAGCACAGGGCCGTAACCACCACAGACATTGAGGGGGACTAGTCCCCCCCAATAATTAGAAATGGCCAAAGATGTACAATCTCTGTACAAGATTAATTGTAATTAATTACAGTAATTAATTAATTAAAAGTAACTGGCAGAGAGATGTTGAAAAATTCACGGTAAACACGAAAGCAGGATTGAAACCAAATTTTTCTTTTACTGTAAGCATTTGTGGTTACAGTATTACAAAGTACGAAAGAAAAGAAATACATCAACCATGTGTAGTTGGACCAAAACAATGGTTGTGTCTGAAAAAGGAAATCAAGATACTTCCTGTTAAATTTTGTTACATAGAGAATTGTGTGTTGTGTTTTGCAAAAAGTGTTTTATGAAATTGAAAACTGAGAATTAGTGTGTGGTTTTGCAGATTTGGGGTGTGGTTCTGGTGTTTGGGTGTCAGGTTTCAGAAATTGTGTAATGGTTTTGTGTGTAAGCAGTTGAAAAAAACTGTAATGTCTTTTATCTTCAGTTCATCTAAGGCTGTGGCTGAAGAAAGTCGTAGTTTGTGTTTTTATTTCTCTTTCTTACAGTGCTTGTTCACAGCAGGTATTTGAATGATTGAAAGAATGTTTTAGGAACATCATACTAACCTTTAAATAATATTCTACTAACATTACGAAATCTGGCCATTTTCATGTTCTTGGAATATTAAAAATCAACGTTCCTAGAATGTTGAATTTTAAATCAAAATTAAGTTGAAAGAAAATGTGAGGGACAGAGAAGTCAGGAACAAGAAAAACAAGCTTTCCACTGAAAAATGGGTCTTTATTTGAACCCAAGAAACTCATAAATCTCTTACAACACAACAACATAAATCAACAAACAAAAAGAAAATAAAGTCAATACATTCAGACAGAAAAAACAACAAACTAAAACTGACCTACTCATGCACAAAGCAACAGCTTATAAAGGAAAGGACTAATTAAGCCAATCAAAATCAAATCAGACAGGGAAATATATTAAATCAAGATAAACAAATGCAAATTGTAATTAAATACCATAAATGTACAACTACATAAATCAATTAATAAAGACATCAACTTTTATTTCTCCGCCGGGTAACCTCGGCGAATGGTATGTCAGGGCGGAACCAACAATGCTTAAAATTCTCTGTTCCTGCCCGGACTCTAATTTTCCTCATGCCAGAATGAGGCTGCAGCGGACCATGTCTGAACACCATCGCCACACATCACAGGTAAACTTAAACTCAAAATAGAAACAAATGTAAGTAACAGATACAACGCAACTAATTTGTGTGCACTCCAAATCAGTCGTGATGAGCAGATCGAGGCTTCGTGAAACACTGAAGCAGTTGAAGCAAATGTGCCGTAATGTGTCGAGGCTTCGAAACAATCTGACACCGGTCTCCACGGTGACTCCCAGTGGTCAGAACAGTGTAAATGCAACAAAACTCAGGCCAAACATGCATTAAAAACACCTTTTACAAACGTATTGCAAAAGTTTTATTGAAAGTAAACTCTATCAAATGCAATTAAATAATCATCTAATAAGATTAAATATTAAGTACCTGTATAATATGTGTTCTTTTATCAATTTTCAGGGCTTGTTTTCTTTGTTCCATGGCTCAAGCTAAACAGGCAAATAAGAGATTAATAACTACCATTATTCATTTGAATTATTCTAATGTCTAATTAAAACATTTACAAATGTATAAAACTGATCAGAGATCAGATAAAACCATAGGGTAAAGCTCATAGACACTTCAATAGTTTTTTGTGAATCTGCTTGATTTTATATATATAATATATATATATATATATATATATAATCATGTTCTTTTAGTAGCCTATATATTGATTTAACATAAATACCTTGTGCGTGTGTATATTCATTGCACCTATCTGTTCTGTTCAATGTTATTTTCATATGGAAGTCCATGGTAATAATTATTCATAAGTATACAGTGTCATAAGTACATCTCTGATGTTTATAACAAACCAAACAGTTTGAAAATCGGTAGAAAATTTAGCAAGTTATGGTTATTTAAAAAGTACATGCACCATTAAAACACAATGTTACGAGTGAGCGAGCTGACTGTCACAAGATGGCCGCCAGGTGCGGACGTCGACCTCCATTGGCCAGCAGCGCGGACGAGACATCTAGCCTTTATTATGTATATTTATGGATACACACTCCGAATCACTGATTCGAAACAAGATTCATAAAGCTTCGGAGCTTCATGAAGCAGTGTTTTGAAATCGGCCATCACTACAAATCGGTAACCATGTATATAAAGGTCAAAGATGTTGTAAACATGCAAACCTAACAATAAATAAATAATGAATAATGTTTGTTTTTTGTGGTTATTAGAAGCAATTATTATACTGAAACCAAAATGAATGTGATTGACAAAAGAGGGAATTTTGAAGATGAATGAACACGTGTGTGTGTGTGTGTGTGTGTGTGTGAGAGAGAGAGAGAGAGAGAGAGAACACGATTTTAAGTACTCTTGTTTGCACTAACTATACAAGTTCACATACCATCTTAAAGAAAGCTGATATGATAAACGATATCCTGTTGTCAGGATCCTGGTTCTGCCCTGTTCCTGTTAATGTTTTAACATACTGTAACTAGTAGGCTAGAAATGTATCTAGTTCTTTGAACAGCTGAACCTTGTTTGAGGACTTTTTTTGTTGTTGTTTGTTTTCTACCTCAATGTGCATCACAGCTGTTCTTCTTCCGCCTCCTCCTTAGTCCTCATCAGGGTGTCATTAGTAAGACAAATTTTGGATTTGCATGTTTTAGTTCTTCCTTCATAAAAAATTCACCTTTCACCTGAAACCCTATTTCAGTCACTTCTGTGGGGGCCGTTTCTGATTTGGTTGACCACGGAGAGGAAACCAATGGTCGTAATCTTGAGTGGTCAATATTAAAACTGTCCTACAGCTTTTAAATAATTACTCCAAGTTGTTTTGGAACAAAATGGTTTATTGTTGTTACATTTAATAAAATATTAAATTTGTTAAATTCCATGAAAGGTTGTCAGGTACAGTATATGGAAGTCCATGAAATAACCATTGTGAGAGAAAAAAACGCATGGAAGAGGTAAGTACACTCAGGATCATTTTATAGTCTAAATATTATTGTAATACAGATATAATATTATTATGACAATGAATTATAATGCATTATATCTGCAGTACAACTCAAAATAAAACATTCAAGATTATAATAGAAACACAAGTGTGTGGTTTAGACTATGATTATAATCATGACATGATTCCCTGCTTAGTTGGTCTTTCTTTTTCTGTTTCTTTTTCTTTCTCAGACACAATCCGGCTTAGATTTAAAGAAAGCTCATTCTCCTGCTTACACTGTCGTTATAATTTTCTGCCATCTTTTACACTTTCCATTTCTCTGTCAAGCCTTCTATGCCCCCTGAAACTGGGTTTAATGATGTTGTAAATCAGATACACTCCTATTATATGATGGCTTGATGTCATTCTGACAATGATAATCAAAAAACAGCCACTGCAGTACCCACTGTGACCAAACACATTTCACTGCATTATCATATAGCTCATCCACTCAACTATCATTTCATCCTGGATGAACCTGATAAATGTAGTCAGTTTTAGATAGCAACATTGTGTTGGCCCAGATCCGGTCCACATCTGGCACATGTGGAATGATGATCTGGGCCACATGTGGCAGGAATGATGGCACTTGGGCGGACCGCTCCTGTTTGCCAGATCTGGGCCACAAGCAGGCCATAGAAATGCCACATGTCAGCCAAGAGCAAAGCAATAAACCAGAACTGGACCTTATCTGATCCACAAAATCTTTATATATTATATATAGAGTCATCTCAGCATTAACAAGCCTGTTATCAAGCAGAATCACTGAAGGAAAGAAGAAAAAAGGAGATGAGTAGAAACAAAAACTACAACTGACTTCAGCCACAGCCTTAGATTAAATCAACTGAAGATAAAAGACATTAAACCTCTGAAGATCTGATTAAACAACTCCACAAATAGCATTACCAGCTTCACTTATTACTGACCAGACTGACTTTATTTCTGTCATTCATCTACAGCAGTTCTTATAGAGAATTAACAGAAGTTTAACTCTCGTTTGTTTCATTTGAGGTTACCATGATGGTGATTGATGTTTCCATTAGTTGGCCTTTTAAATTTTATTAGGCATTTGTTTATTTGGGCTGCTGTGACAGTGTGTTTGTCAAACACATTTGCAGTAGCAACAAAAATTGAAAGGAGATCAGGTTTTGGCCATTAGTTATTGATGATTTTATAGTTGTTATTAAATGGCCTGAATCACTGATGTTGTTTAAATGTAAAAATTGTTTACTACATTAATATATTAACAGTTCAAACCCTTTGATTCTGTGACATGAGATCCAACTGTATGGCAGAAAATAAAAAAAATATTTTGAGATGACACACTAAGACATCAAGAATCAGCACATGAATCTCAACTATGGTGACAATCAAAAGTGTCATGTAGCCGCAATGCATGCTGGGTACCATAGTACAAATGTCCCAGAATGCATCAGAGCATGGATAAATTATATAGCTGGTCTGATTGTCTGAATATTTTGTTTATTGTCACCATTGTTGAGATTCATATGCTGATTACTGATATCTGTGTTTGTCATTGTAATTTGTCATTTTCATTTTCTAACTGATATCATTTTTTGCAATACCTTTGGATCTCATATCACAGTAAAAATTATGTTCAAATGATATTGATGAAACAAACTATTTCATGATGGTAATAAAAACATCAATAGCTAACTATCATCATCTGATCACACTTCAGTTTTCTTTGCTATTGTTAATGTGTTTGATAGAAACACTGCCACAGCAACCAGAGAAGACAAATATATTTTTAATGTCTTTTATCTTCAGCTGATTTCATCTAAGGCTGTCGCTGAAGTCAGTTGTAGTTCTTGTGTCTCTGCTCATCTCTTTTTTTCTTCTTTCCTTAAGTGATTCTGCTTGATAACAGGCTTGTTAATGCTGAGAAGACTCTATAAATAATATATAAATATTTTGTGGATCAGATAAAGTCCAGTTCTGGTTTATTTCTTTGCTCTTGGCTGACATGTGGCATTTCTATGGCCTGCTTGTGGCCCAGATCTGGCAAACAGGAGCAGTCCGCCCAAGTGCCATCATTCCCGCCACATGTGGCCCAGATCATCATTCCACATGTGCCAGATGTGGGCTGAATCTGGCATGTAACAGCATGTGATCCACAAACCAGACCCTGAACTGAACAAAAGAAGAAACTTAAATACACAGTGATGACGAACTAAATGACGAACAGGTGTGTAGATGTCATGAGTGTCCAAAGTAACTGAGTGGCGGGAAACTAGAACAAAGGGAACAGATGACTGAGGATAAACAAACTAATAGTCCATGAAAGTGAAACTAAGACAAACTAAACTGAATGTAATTGTGACAGTTCTGCTGCTGGAAGGTCCAGCTCTGACGCTTGCATGCCCATAGACACTTTCGATAATGAACAGGGGTCATCATAGCCACTCTGATCGGTCTGCGGCTACACAGTGTTGTGACACGTTCCTTCAATAACCATTAAAATTTTGTGTGACTTGTGCCATAGAAGATCTTATAGGCTTCAGGATAGTCTTAGTTGCTCTCGTGCATCAATGAGCCTTGGGCGCCCAACACCCTGTCGCCGGTTTGTGGTTTGTCCCTCCTTGGATCACTGTTGGTAAATTCTTATAACATGTGGATTATGATAACTAATTGTTTTCTGATAATCTGCTCAGAACTTAAGACCACATCCACATGAATTCAGAGCGTTCCTTATCCAATCTTTTTTTCCCTTGTTCTAAAAAAACATTTCTCTAAATACGGCGCCATCCCAAGAAATATCTGCATATGCACAAAACCACTAAAACTGACTCAAAATGATGTAGGTACATGCCAGTATGTGGCGCTGTAATTCTGCCACAGAGATGCACTAAAAAACAGAGAATAAGGCTTGGAGCATGTGCATAAACCTTGAATCAGATAGTTACCAGATAGCAAGCAATGATCGAAATAATGTTAAATCAGTGTTAATGTGTCAACTTTAACTGCATTGAATCAATATCACTTTTGCACCCTCAATTACTGTTGAAACAATGTTGAAATTTCAACAAAAAATCAATGGTAATGGCATTGAATCAGTGTTACAATGTGATGTTGGTTCAACATCATGCTTGCACTCAGAAAATGAAACAACTACAACTGACCTAAAGTCACACAGTCTGAAATCAACTGAAAATAAAAGAAGACAATAAGTCTCTCAGGATCTCAGCAGAAGTTTAGAGAATTAACAGAGGTTTAGATGTTGATGTTTTATTGAAAATGTTTGGTCACCGTTTTGGTGATCGGTGTTTCCTTTAGTTGGGCAGTTTGACTCTTGGCTTTTTGTGTGAGTTTGTGGTCTTTGTAACAGTGTTTACCAAAACACACAATTTGATGCAAAGGAAACCAGAAACATTCTGTTTTTTTTTTGTTTTTTTTGAAGCACATTATGAGAAAAACATATTTTGATGCATACAAACATCAAGAATCAGCATATGAATTTTAACAATGTTGACATCCTTCATGCCACAATGCATGCTGGGAGCCACCATAGTATACAGCTCATGACTCCCAGCATGCATTGTGGCATGAAGGATGTCACCATTGTTGAATTTCATATCAGAGCAAAAGTGATATTGATTCAATGCAGTTAACATTGACACCTTACCATTGATTTAACATTGTTTTAATCATTGCTTGTTCTCTGGGTTTAGTCAATAATTAAAACTTATTGTTTACAGTGCTTTTGTGTCATTGTCGTGCTGAACAATAATGTGTGCTGTTTATAAAACAGTCCAAACTGTTTTCAGAAATGAAACTCATCAAGTTATTCCTGTCCTTATTATCTTGTTTGCATTTCATATCTCTTCTCTTGCAAGGGAATATTTGGTCAGTGAATTCAGTACTTTTATTTAACAATAGTGTGACTGCAGCAGCTTGTCTATCGTGACTGTTGGTCCTATTTTTGACATTAGCATCATCTGCTGCAGTACTGGAGCAAATTACAGTTGGCATTAGGTGTATTTAGATATAAACAAAGCACTGATACCTATCTAATACCAGCCTATTATAAAAATGTCATCATTTACTCACCCTCTTCTTGTTTCAAACCAGCATGACTTTCTCTCTTCTGTGGAACACTAAAGGAATGTTTTGATGAATATCAGGTTGAATAAAAACCATTCAACCTGATATTCATCAAAACATCTCATTTTGTGTGTAAACCTGCAGGGTTTTTCACTTGAATTTATGAAAATTACTTAATAGAAAAAAGTTAAATGAACTCCAGGGCCTGGTTTTACAGACAGGGCTTAGATTAAGTAAGGATTAGGCCTTAGTTCAACTGACATTTAAGAAAAAAACAAAAAACATTACTGGTATACATCTTGAGACAAAACAATGGCAGTGACATGTTTAAGATAACCATTCAACATCACAGTGTAATTGAAAGCTATATAATTTTTTACATTTATTAGGCTTCAAAAATATAACAACTTTTAATTGAAGTGAACTTAGAACAATCCTCACATAAACCCATAATAAATGTCATATTTACCTGTGCCCTGTCTAACAGATAGGAAAAATACAGAAATTGAATAAAGTTACCAAACAGTCTGCACTGTATATTTTATAGCCTAAATTACATATAGACAATCATTATTAAAGATACAAAAGTTCTTTAGTCAAGAGCAGTGAGTAATTTTCTGTTACCTTTGTTCTTTCATTATCTTCAGTGACAGACGGCATTAGTGGTTGCTGTCACTTTAAGAGCTGCCGCTGCTGCACATGATGAAGATCTCACACGCGTCCCACTTTCTCACAGCTCTTTACTTTCGTTTTAAGACTTTATTTAACTCATTCAAGGCTGCTCTTATGAGGATACTCGACAAAACGGATATTTTTTGTGGTTACTGGTTATTGTTCGTTCAAGCGTGACAGAGAACTTGATTCTGGTGCGTCGTCCATGCACACGATGGCGCGCGTCTTTCTGTGCGTTGTGTGTGTGACAGGACATTAACAGACAGCGCGTTCTTTTTGCACGTTTAAATGGTTCAAAAGCATTTTCATGAATAAGAGCGTAATCATATATTTCTAATGCTAGCCAAAGGATGACAGAAACAAACGGATGCTGCGTTAATTGCGTTAGTATTTTTAATGTGTTAAACTGGAAAAAAAATTAATCGCATGCGTTAACGCGTTAACTTTGACAAAACTAATATATATATATATATATATATTATATATATAGTCCTCCTCTCGTGCTGACTGGATAGGTAATTTAAACGTGTTCCTCCCGAACTTTTTTTAATAAAACATCATTTTGTGATTAATATAGAGGGAGATGTATTAGTGTTCCATCTTGTGTTATTCCGTGATTTATAGAGTTTCTGTTACTTTGAAGTTTTGCACCATTGTGGTGAACAGTAGGTTGAACTTCAGTTTTTGACTGTGTGGACAGTATTTTGTATAAACGCAAACCTATAGAAACATGCTACATTCTAATTATCTTAGTGATGGACTGTTGTCAGTTGAATGTATTTAAGATAGAAATCTTTGTTGTATTTGCTGTATTGGAATACGAACACATAACAAAGCTATATTTGGAGAAGTATCATGTTACCAAATGGGTTGTTGACATGATCATATTGAATTCTGAAATCAGGGTTGTTGCACTTCCCCCTAATTTCCAACTCCAACTCCAACTTGAGGGGGTGTTCCAGTTAAAAGTGCTTACTGGGAATGAAGAATTTCTCAAACACAATATTAAATTGCCTTAATAATAGTTAAATTAAAAAGTCTGTACTTATTCACTTTATCAATTGGACTTAAGTGCATTTTACTTAATTCCATGTATGAATTTAACTTTAAAATTTTTTTTAAAAAAGAACAGTTAAGTAAATTTTACTTGTTTTTTATCCGTATTTATGTGAGACAACTGTTAGTCTGCACTGCTGCAACAGCAACTGTGAAAAAAAAGTTGTATTGCAATCAGTACATTATGGTCATCAAAAAAGAGATAATACAACCAGAAAAACTGGTTTCACAACAATAGTTTCTGTTATTGTTCATCCCTTTGCAACAAAGCAGTTAAGCCTACATGAAAAAAAAAAAAAAACCCACCACAGTACACTGGAACTGGCCATAAGATTAAGTTCGGATCATCAGAGTAAACTAACCAAAATATACAGGTTTTCTGGAGATGTGGGGGTGTCGTTGTTGAAGCACATTTTACTAGGAAATGTTATTCCATCTAGTGCATATATTTGCCTTTAAGGTTTAAAGCAGCTTTTCACCTCACTTCCTGTAAGAATCAAATTCATTCTGACAATATCAGGGCTCCTGGCAGGTGTTATGTTACTCACAGCAACAAACCTAACGCCATAATAAGGACAATACCTTAGAGAGGATGTTCCCATCGGTTCTAGATGTGTAGCTTCTAACTATATCTGTCTACCTACCTACCTGTGATGTAAATACAAAATTAGTATTTTCATTGAAGAAGGACAAGTTTTAGATGTGGGTTTGTTCACTTGTACATCATAGATGCAAAAAAGAAAAAGAAAGAGGGGAAAAAAAGAGAAAAGCTTCCTAACCCCACCCCTGTTAACAGGTTGGTAGGTCTATTGAGAGACTATATTCAGGAAGGAATATTTTAGTGTCACTAATCGGAACAAATGGTCGGAATGGCTATTAAAAACATTTGTCACAGGTAAGCTCACCCATCCTTTTATTTTATATTTTATTTTTAGATATTTTATGATGTTATTTGTGTTGTTTACATACAATGTCTTATTATAAACTAGAGCAGAGGTCTTTAACCCTGCTCCTTGGGTCCCACTGTCAGTTTATTTCCAACCAGGTTCAGCACACCTGCCTGTGTATTTCCAAGCAATCCTGAAGAGCTTGATTAGCTGATTCAGGTGTGTTCGATTAGAGTTGGAGCTAAACTCTACACTACAGGACAGTAGTGGGACCTCAGGAGCAGGGATGAAGATCTCTGAACTAGATTAACTTAAACCCGGGATACACTGCACGATTTTAGCAATCCTACAAGATCATTACTTGACTCGTAGGCTACGATGCAAGTTTCTATAGAAGAAAAAAAACGTCATCAGCATGCGCTAGTGGTAAACAAAACACCATGTTGAATCACATTTTGACGGTTGTAGTTTTTATGTGTGCTGAAAATAAAAAGGAAGCGGCGAAAGAAGAAAAAGAGCTTGAGGTAAGCAGTTTTAAGTTTTAGCGCCATGTCGCTTTTATTTCGTCGCATTTTTATTGGCTGGTCAGTAGACATAGGTCGTAGCAGCAAACACACTGTGCGTTGATCATGCTGAATTTCTGATACTGATCGTAGGCTATCTTTGGTCGCTAGAGCGGGAAAACGGGCATCTTTGAACCTCTCTCACTGTACGACATAGGACCACAGATTAAGAGCCACGATCACAGAAATCGCAACGATTGAATCTTTCGTCTGGGACAGCCAAAAATCGTGCAGTGTATCCCGGGCTTTATAATAAAGTAGTTAATGGCCTTTGAGATTAAACTGATTAAATCATTTTGAATACAGCTGAACTAAATGTTGAATATCTGAATTGATTAGAAGAAGGTGCTTAGATACACAAACATTTCACTTTTTGTTCAGTTCAATCTGTGATAGAAAAGGGGAACACAAATGAAAGGTGATATGGCTGGCAGTCATGAATGAATTTTAAATTAGCTTAAAATCATGAATTTTAATTCAGAAATCAAAAACCTGTATCATAAAAAAGGTGTATTTAAGTGTATGTATGGCAAAAACAAATAGGGTGTTTGAAACAACTAACATTCCATTTTGTTGCAGGATTAACTTTTGAAAATTAAATGTCCCCAACACTTGGCCAAAGAATGTTTGAATATAACAAAAAAAGGAAACAAATCTAGATGTTGTCTGATTACAACAAAAGCGCTAGACAGTTTGTCTGTAGATATACACTTATTCTATGAAAACTGTTGTACTCTTTTGAAAGAGATCCAAAAGAGATCCAGCCGGTCGTGATTAGAGACTTTATTCCCAAGTGATAGTGTTGATAAGGGGCGAGACGTCATCTGACTTGATTAGGAGATAGTATAAATGCTTGATTTACTGGTCTAACCCACAGTCAGACCTATGAGAAACTTTTTTTTTTAGATTTAATAACTTCATATTACAGTAGTTCTAAAATACCACCACATGAAATTTATCTTGAACACTTTCAAATCATTATTCAGACAGGATCATGTAGACTCATACAGATATCAAGATTCAGCGTATGAACCTAAACAATGGTGACAATCAACAAAAAGCTTGTTTTGCTCAGAGTTGATCTGAATGTATCGTTGAGTGTCACCATTGTTGAGGTTCATACGCTGAATCTTGATGCATGCGTGAGTCTACATGTTCTTGTCTGAATAATTTCTGTGTAGTGATGTTAAAACATTCAAAGTATTAAACCAAGATTATTTTAAGACTCCTATAATGTGAGATTATTGAATGTAAATAATGTTCTCAGAGATCAGATTCTGGGTGAAATCAGTGAATCAGGCCACTACATGATAACTAAATCATCATATCAGTGTTTTTCTTTTGCTGTAATAAATGTGCTTCAGAAACACAGTTTCACAGCAGCCAGAGAAACAATGAAGCTAAGAAGTCAAGGGTCAAGAGCCCAACTAAAGCAAGTGATTACATCCATAATGGTGATTTTATTGTTTTCAATAAAACAGCGTTAAGGCTTTCTGGAGGTTAAGTGAGGGCTGCCCGTGCAGGGCCAGTGTTAAGGAGCCAACGTTTTTCCAATGAGCAAATTCTCAGGGGCCCTGCACTGGCAGCCCTTGCTGCCAGGCTTGTGTGCAGGGTAACTATGGAGCTAGAAATATGACAATGATCTGAATTTGAATTATGTAAATTTGAATTATTGACAAGTGTCATTTTATATAGATTTGAATTTGATTTTTTAAAAACTTGAATCCTGGACATTTGAAATTGAAATTTTTTTATGGCATAATTTTCTACATATGTATTTTCAAACAGCGTTTTTTTTGTTCTGAATTCTTAGACTGCAAATATTCACTTCTTAAAAATACAGCTTCAAGTTTTCAACATGAATTCAAAACACCAAATTCAATATTCTAAAATTCAAAACGCAGAAATTCAGATCGTACTGAAAGTAGGTCAGAGGTCCACCTTCCAGGTTCCACAGGGAAAAGTAGAGGATCTCAGAAAAGTCGAACGCTGCATTTTGGCCGATTACAGAGCAGCAATAATTCTCAGCATGCAAGACATTTATCTCTGGGGGTCTCTGCTACACCTATTTGTTTTAGTATAAAGTATATTTAGTATGGAAGTGTAACATGCGTAACACGTAACTCTGTAATTACTATATTTCTGCTGCATTCTCTTATCGAAGTTGGATGTTAGGCTATTTCACTCACTGGCATTTTCAGCTCAAGAACGTCACAAATGATCATTCATATATGTGTAACATAGTAGGCGCGATTACATGATTTATTTCCACAAGATAATATAGGAGAGATCTGTTAGTTTAATTAATTTTGGGGGCTACCATTGTGCTGGAGAGTAGAGCCTGTGCTTCAGTCAGCTGAAAATGAACTGAAAAACACTTATGTTAAATAGCTCTAATGATTTATCTGATGAAAGAAAACAAGGTAAAGAAAGAACAAAATGTGAGTGTGTTATGTAGGAAAGATAATTATGATGAAATGATGGATGCTCTGTTTAATATGGAGAGATAAAGAGAGCCCTAGACAAAGTCAGAAACACAGTTCTGGGTAAAGATGAAGTATGCTATTGCATGATAAAACACTTAAATGAAGAAAGGCTTGAGAAATTATTACTATTATTATACATATGGGAAGAAGGCAGAATACCAGGAAGTTGGAAGGAAGCAATAATCATACCAAATAAAAAAGCCAGGCAAGGACAATAGCAAGCCAGGAAACTACAGACCTATAGCTCTGACATCACACATTTGTAAAATAATGGAGCGTATAATAAATGAGAGATTACTGCACTTCTTGGAAAGTAGAAACATTATAACTGCAAATCAAAGTGGATTTAGAAAAGGAAGAGGTACCCAATAATATGTTTAGAGGATGAAGTGAGGAAAGCTCAAATAAATAAAGAAATAAACAGTGGTGGCAGTATTCTTTGATGTTGAAAAGGCATATGACATGCTGTGGAAAGAGGGTCTTTTAATCAAAATGCATCTAATGGGTACTCGAGGGAAAACTTTTAATTGGATAATGGATTTCCTTGATAGAAGAATGATTAAAGTGAAGATGGGTATAGAGGTATCCAAGCAGTATGTAGTAGAGAATGGAACACTTCAAGGAAGTGTTCTGAGCCCAACTCTGTTTTCCATTATGATTAACGACATTTTTTCCCCGAATATAACAATAGATACGGGTAGGTCACTGTTTGCTGATTATGGGGCTTTATAGAAAAGAGGAAACAATGTTGAGTATATAGTCACGAAAGTGCAAGAGGGAATAAATCAAGTGGAAAGTTGGGGTGTAAAATGGGGTTTTAAATTTTCAATTGAAAAGACTAAAGTTGTGTTTTTTTACAAGGAAAAAGATTAGAGGAAATCAGCTGAAATTGTATGGGAATTGTTTAGAAAATGTTGAATGCTTTCGGTTCCTTGGAGTTTACTTTGACAATAAATTAACATAAAATTAACATATATTGTCATCTGCAAAAACCATCATACAGGACTACATTTCTTGACTACAATTCACAAACAAATGACTTATGAGATAATTTTAATAATTTTTATCTCATTTTAATAATTTTAATGAGATTAACTTTAATGAATCATTCAAAAATACGCAGGTGGTGTTTTTGTCATTGTGCCTCTGCATTTCCTCGCCCCGTCGTCCTCCAGCCTGTGATTCGGAAATCCTATGCGATTTGAATTAGACTGATGAATCCCTCAGTGCATACATTCTCTGAATCAGACTTACTGCAAGCTATCTTTGTCAAAATGAAACAAGTTCTGTGTTATTAAAAATTCATGAAACTGGTTGTTCATATCATATAACAACGTGTCATGTAGACATTGAAGATTTGCAACAGTTATTTTTGTGGTACATTATATCTTAATTAAAAAAAACAAAAAAACTTATGTTTCACTGTGAGACTCATTTTGAACTGTTTCTCTTTTTTCTCTCTGCAGTTTGGCTCAGGATAGAGGTCCAAATACAGCTAAAAGTGCATTTATTCTGCTGCTTATTTTGACATTCTTATTGTCTGCCATTGCTTACGCCTCTGATTTCTCTTTGGACACACTTATGTTCCCTCAAACATGGTTTACTAAAGTCATGAATCAGACTCATTATACAGTAAATAAAGGCATTTGGGCCGATCATAATCAAAAAGATACATTAGCACTTTTGCCAGGTCAACAAATCCAACAAAGACGTACAGCAATTTATAATCACATAGCTCATCCAAGCAACTATCATTTCATCCTGGATGAACCTGATAAATGTAAGCAGAATCCGTTCCTGGTCTTGATGGTCCCTGTGGCGCCCAATCAGGTAGCAGCTCGTAACGCCATCCGGAGCACGTGGGGGAATGAGAGCACAGTCCAAGGAAAAGCAGTGATTACTCTGTTCCTGGTGGGTTTGACTGGAGGATCCGACTCTGAAAAAACTCAACAGCAGCTGGAGGAAGAGAGCAGACAACACAGAGACTTACTGCAGAGCAACTTTGTGGACTCGTACTTCAACCTGACCATAAAGACGATGGTGATCATGGACTGGCTGGTCACTCGTTGCCCTCAAGCGACTTTCAGCATGAAGATTGATTCTGACATGTACTTAAACCTGGAAAACCTGATGACGCTGCTATTGGCACCCGACACACCCAAACAGAACTACATCACTGGAATGGTGATGTGGGACCGGCCCGTCATCAGAAACAAAAACTCAAAATGGTACGTGTCAGAGGAGCTGTACCCCGAACCGAACTACCCCACATACCTGCTGGGAATGGGGTATGTATTCTCCAATGACCTGCCAGAAAAAATAGTTGAGGCTTCCAAGGACATAAAGGCCTTCAACATAGAAGACGCATATGTGGGTGCTTGTCTGAAACAGTTGGGCATTGCACCCTCATCACCCCCAAACCCTTCACAGTTCAGAGCATATCTGGGACAATATATACGAGAGGATTTTTTCAAGGTCATTACGACAATCCTGGGATCCCCACAGCAGCTAATAGACATCTGGAAGGATGTGAAGAGGCCCACATAAAAGTATAGAAGCACAAACAAAAATGAGAAACACAGATTTCTGTTTACATAGACAAGACCCTTATGGAAAGAAAATATATTTCCCTATATATGAATGATCAATATATTACATGATTTGAAAATATAGAGAAAAATATAGTGCGTAAATATATTACAATATATTGAATAATACATAAGGAATTGCCGCTTTTCCTGTATTAAAATATGTGATATATTTACTAATATATCATAATGTATGTAATTTTATATTCAGTAATATACTTCATAATATATAGATTTATATGTGATCAGATATGGTACTGCATGCATAATATATTGCAGATATATTTACTCATGCAGTATAAACACTCATATATATGGTAAAATATATTATGTAACACATTTCTCATATTTTATAATAACTTTCATTTTAAATGTTTCACATTTTCAAGTTAGTTAACAAAAGCACACCATCACTGTGCTATAACGTGCAAAACCACTTTTAAATTCCAAAATAATACCAATAATCAAGCTTTAAACACTAACAGATCTCTCCCTATATTAATATTGAACAAAACACATAAAATAGCACTTAATTTTAACGTTTACTCTCCTTTAACAGTCAGAAGCAAAGCATGCTGGGAATTAGAAGTCTGTTGTAACCACAACTGTTGTAACTCATTTCAATGAATGTGTGTATGTAGGGTATGGTGGCCAAGAGAGCTCAATGTGCTGCAACTGAAGAAAACACATGCAAATAGAAAAAACATCTTCATCAGTCAACAACAGGTGCACTGCAAATGTTCACAACACATGTAAATACAGAAACGCCCTGCAAATGCTCACAACTTTTTTGAACCAACATCACATTGTAAAATTGATTCACTGCCATTACCATTGATTTTTTTTGTTGAAATTTCAACATTTTTTCAACATTAATTGAGGGTGCAAAAGTGATATTGATTCAATGCAGTTAACGTTGACACATTAACATTGATTTAACATTATTTTGATCATTGCTTGCTATCTGGGCAGTGAATAGGCCTACATGGAAATGGAATTTCGTAAAGCACTATTTCCATTATAGCTTTGCATACTGTATATTATGCAAATTAGGATACAAGGTATCGGCTGCTAAAATTCAAGCCAAAACGATTTTGCTCTGTTGCCAACAAAAGTTTGTAATTCTTACACACTGTGTTTATCAAGGGAATCTTAACAAATTAACACAACTTTTATTATTTTTTTTTAACCCTAACACAATCGCCAGAAGTAAAAAGCTTAAATATTTCCGGTTTTAGGACTCCTCCAGCACTGTATGAAGACTACTGACTGCTTCAACAATATGCCTTTTCTAAAGACATAGCTCCATCAAATGGTCACAATAAATATTAGCCTAACAAAACAACATGAAATGGGCCACATTTATGAAACGATTTTCAGCGTGGTTTACAAATGATTTACAAAGGAATTTTTCCTGCACGCCCAGTTAGTGAAAACATCTTATGACATGTAGCCTATGTGTGAAATGTATGTAAATGACAATGTCTGAAAAATGTCGGTGGGCCTACTTATACAAGGAGGCGACTTCAGATGGGTTTACTTTTGTACGAAAAACGTCACCATGTTTAATCTTAAGACATTTGTGTTTCAATGCTGCACCCTGCTGGTGACTGTTATCAATTACTGCAAGTTCGGCCACTGAATCCCTAGCTGTTTATGTGCACTATAAATGTTTGTAATTAATTAAATTAATAGGCCATAGAGCACTGATTACTTAAAGCTTTTAATTGTTTTAACTGAAACATTTAAATACATGACAAGTTCGGGCAAACAGCCTAGAAAGTAGCCTCCCAGATAACAGAATTGTGTTACAAGAACGTTCTCTAAATTTAGTGTTGATTCCGGGAAAGTAAAAAATGTCCAGTTTGTTTTTATAAGATATGATGTTCTTCAAACGTTCTTTTAACTTAATTTAAAATTCAACATTCTAAAAATTAAGCTAAAATTTAACTTTGAACAAATGCTTATTTCAATAATTATTGACTTAAAAAATTAAAATATCACATTTCTGAAAAGAATAGCATTCAGTCAATGTGAAGAAAAAACATTTGTAATACATGCTGACTATTGATGTTAAGACATAAATAACACTAACATTGTTAATTTTCTTTTAACAATCTAGTATCTAGTGTCATTTATACACTCACAGACATCAACATTCGGCATATGAAACACAACAGTGGTGACCAGCATGCATTGCGGCATGAATAAATCATGCAGCTTAATATTTTTTTTATTATTATTGTCACCATTGTTGAGGTTTGTATGATGAATGCTGTGGCCTGTTGCACTGGTTTTAGATTTGACCCAGATAAGTTCAGAGCAAATTCTGTTTTTTAGGGCTCATGAAAATGGATTGGTTTTACAGTATCTCACAGAAGTGAGTACACTCCTCACATTTTTGTAAAATATTTTATTATATCTTTTCATGTGACAACACTGAAGAAATGATACTTTGCTACAATGTAAAGTAGTGAGTATACAGCTTGTATAACAGTGTAAATTTGCTGTCCTCTCAAAATAACAACACACAACCATTAATGTCTAAACCGCTGGCCACAAAAGTGAGTAATTAGCCATTTTCTCTCCCCGGTGTCATGTGACTCGTTAGTGTTACAAGGTCTCAGGTTTGAATGGGGAGCAGGTGTGTTGAATTTGGTGTTATCGCTCTTACTCTCTCAATTCGCAATCTCACCGCTAGATGCCGCTAGAATTTACACAATGCACAAACTGCCTCACCAGTATAAAAGAGCATTTACTCACTCAGCAAGTATGTAAAAAGTATTTAAATGTATTTTTTTATTTAATAATTTTAAATGTGTTGATGTGTTTAACCTGTCTAATAATTACTGTAAAATTCGTGTTTATTTAACTTAAAATTAAAAAAAAATCTGCTTATGAGCAGAAGTACACCATCTCCAAGGTCAAACATGGAGGTGCTCCAGTCCTGTTAGGGGTTCTTTGCTGTTGCAGGAAGTAGAAATCTTGACTGTATGAAGGACATCATGAATGTTTTGAGGTATCAAGCCATTTTGGCAAAGATGGTGATGCCTTCGGTGTAGAGACTGAAGCTTGATGACCAATGGAGTTTTTTCGTAGAATGTTCTTGAGTGGCCTGTACAGTCTTCACATTGAAATCTCATTGAAAATATTTGGTGGAATTTCTAGAAAGCAGTGGTAACATGGAAACCAAAGACTATCAGTGATCTGGAACCTTTTTTAAGCAAGGAATGGGCCAAGATTGCAGTGGAGAGATGACAGAAGCTTCTAAGCACTTACAGGCAGCATTTATTGGAGGTTATTAAGAATAAAAGATTCTGCACCAAATTTGACTTTTGGGGGTTGAATAATTTTGTACACGTATGTTTAGAGCCAGTTTTTTTCCCCCCATCAACTTTACATTCTCAGAATCACTCAAATGTGTATTAATAAACTTTGTACAATAGTTTACTGATGTCTCTGATGAAATGTTTTCATAAAATTTTGTTAAGGGGGTTGAATAACTATGATTGCAACTGAATATATATATATGGAGCGAATTAGTTGAGTTAACTTAAAAAGTTGAGTGCAATAAGCCTTATTTTTTTTTAAGTTAGCTCAACTTACTTCAGAGAGGGTATTCTCCACTGCTGGAGATACAATAAGCCAGGAGAGGTCCAGAATTCTCCCAGAGAAAGCAGACACGTTGATTTTCCTTCAGATTTTTTTTTTTTTCCCCAAAAAAATTGCTAATTATTTTCTTTTTAAATCATATCAGGGATTTAGTTTGGAATTTAGTGTGCATATAATGGCTGCATTTGTTGCTTTACTTTGTCTGCATAAAAAACTTTATATGTATAAACTTTAATATGGCAGATGGGGATTATATTTTTTGGTTATAATACGAGTTAGTACCTGGACATTCCTTTCAGACAGCTTCCTCTTGCATTGACAGTTACTCCTGTTGGATGTGGTTCATGCCAACATTATCCTAGATACCATAGCTCTCAAAACACCACAAAGACTTGCTGTCCTGGTCACAAATGAGCCAGCGAGACGCGCACAAACAATTTGTCCTCTTTTGAACTCTGATATGTCTCCCGTTATGTTGTGTGGATTGCAATATTTTAAGTACAGCTGTGTTATTGCTCTGCTAATTCAACCTTCACACTCTGCTCTTACTGATGGAATGTAACATCAGTGAAGATTGGCCACCAGGCTGCACATATATAGGCATGAACCCTCCAACACTATATTGGCCAGTGTTTCAGTTTCATTGTCCAACCCCTATAAAATCTGTTTCATATATATCATGTGTGTTTTTCCTGCTGAGACCTGTACAGAGTTGTGTCTTAGCGATTCAGGACTTTCTGTGCCTAATCAGATATTATCTGATATCTGGTGGGGCAAGTGCGTTAAATGCGGTAACATTTATATATATATATATATATATATATATATATATATATGAACAAAAACATACAAATAATATGTAATATATATAAAAACACATGAATTTTGATCAAAGGAGAACCAGCAGCACAATTGAAGGGAACTAAACTGATTTTAGACCTGAAGATAAAATATTTACTCAGGTCTTTTCACTCTTCACTACTGACAGGCAGCAGGAGGGGCTAGAGATTTCCATAAAGCCTGTGGGTTCCCATGGCAAGCGATGAGGACATGTACATTGGGGCTGTGGGAACGAAGGTAACCCTGAGGTCACAGGCTGGGGTGGGAGGGGGCCGTACTGCTGGCAGTGTCATCATCATCAGCTGTATGCTCATGGACAGTGCGTACAATCATTTAGCAGGATCACACACACATACAAAATGCTGTATTGATAATCAGCCACGCCACTCTCACATGCCCTGAAGGAGTGTGAACAAACACAGCTGTTCTCTGACGCCTCAGTAAAGTCCTGCTGCTGCTACACACACTACAAACCTTGAAATCAGTGCTGTAGGAAAGTGAGTTCTCAATAAAGTAATTATACATTTCAATAGCAAACTTACATCGATCTAAGATTGCATATATAATAATTTATAAGTGAGGTCAGATAGGAAAGTGCATGTGCAGATTAAGACTGTGCTTCTGATATGAGATCAGGTGGATCAGGTGTTAGAACTGAGGACAGGAATGGGGGAAACTCTCCAGAGATGTAACTAGCTGTGTTTAGATGCATGGGAAAGTCTGTGCATGTGTTTGTGAAGATAAGGCGGAGAGTATATGAGAAGCATGCAAGTGTGATAGAGAGAGAGAGAGAGAGAGAGAGAGAGAGAGAGAGAGTGAGTGAGAGAGTGAGTGAGTGAGTGAGTGAGTGAGTGTGAGAGAGAGAGAGAGAGAGAGAGAGAGAGAGAGTGAGAGAGTGAGAGAGAGAGTGAGAGAGAGAGAGAGAGAGAGAGAGAGAGAGAGAGAAATGTGAATGTGTTAGATCCGCTTGCTGTGTTTTAGCCAGGTGGTTCTATCATTACACATGCTCTTCTATTAATACAGCAGAGGGAAGACGTTTACAGTCAGACAGCTACATGCATTAAAATGAATCCAGATAGACAGGCAAACAGAGAAAGTAAGACGGGTTCACAAACACAAAGATAGTATGAAGTGAAAGTGAGTATGAGAACAGGAATGGGAGACATTTGAGATATTTTAAAGATCCTAACATTAAAAAAAGAGTAAAAATTATCTAAAAAATATCAATTTACTTTGTTCACTCAAAACAAAGTAAACTAAGTCGAACCATCAAGCATAGCGGGTGAATTTGATTAATGCTTTTTTTTTTTGTTGTTCAAAAAGGTGTACACTAATCTTTTTAATCTTGTGGTTTAGCCTCATTTTCCCAGCATGCACTGGGGTATGATTAATTAATAATTAAATAATTAATCCACACACACACAGTTTAGGTGAAACCCAGATAGCAACTTTGTGTCAGCCCAGATCCGGCCCACATCTGGCACATGTGGAATGATGATCTGGGCCACATATGGCAGGAATGATGGCACTTGGGCGGACCGCTCCTGTTTGCCAGATCTGGGCCACAAGCAGGCCATAGAAACCCCACATGTCAGCCAAGAGCAAAGAAATAAACCAGAACTGGACCTTATCTGATCCACAAAATCTTTATATATTATTTATAGAGTCATCTCAGCATTAACAAGCCTGTTATCAAGCAGAATCACTGAAGGAAAGAAGAAAAAAAAGAGATGAGCAGAAACACAAAAACTACAACTGACTTCAGCCACAGCCTTAGATGAAATCAACTGAAGATAAAAGACATTAAACCTCTGAAGATCTGATTAAACAACTCCACAAATAGCATTACCAGCTTCAATTATTACTGACCAGGCTGACTTTATTTCTGTCATTCATCTACAGCAGTTCTTACTGAGAATTAACAAAAGTTTAACTCTCATGTTTGTTTCATTTGAGGTTACCACGATGGTGATTGATGTTTCCATTAGTTGGCCTCTTAACTTTTATTATGCATTTGTCATCATTGTGAAATGGCTTGAATCACTGATGTTATTTAAAAGCTGTATAGCAGAAATTAGAAAAAAAAAAAAAAGTATTTTGAGATGACACACTAAGACATCAAGAATCGGCACATGATTTCCAACAATGGTGACAATCAAAAGTGTTATGTAGCCACAATGCGTGCTGGGTACTATAGTACAAAACTCCCAGACTGCATCAGAGCATGGATAAATTATGCAGCTGATTTTCTAAATATTTTGTTTATTGTCACCATTGTTGAGATTCGTATGCTGATTACTGATATCTGTGTTTGTCACTGTAGTTTGCTTTTTTGTGTCTTTTCTTTCATCTTCTAACTGATTTCTGCAATACATCTGGATCTCACATTGCAGTAACAATTAATATATTAAAATGACATCTGTGAAGCAGGCTATTTCATGATGATTATAAAATCATCAATAGCTAACTACCACCACTCAATTACACTTCAGTTTTCTTTGCTACTGCTAACGTGTTTGACAGAAACACTACCACAGCTGCCAGAGAAAACAAACATTAAAAAAAACGAATGGAAACTAATGGAAACATCAATCACCATCATGGTAACCTCAAATGAAACAAACATGAGAGTTAAACTTCTGTTAATTCTCTATAAGAACTGCTGTAGATGAATGACAGAAATAAAGTCAGCCTGGTCAGTAATAAGTGAAGCTGGTAATGCTATTTGTGGAGTTGTTTAATCAGATCTTCAGAGGTTTAATGTCTTTTATCTTCAGTTGATTTCATCTAAGGCTGTGGCTGAAGTCAGTTGTAGTTTTTGTTTCTGCTCATCTCTTTTTTTTTTCTTCTTTCCTTCAGTGATTCTGTTTGATAACAGGCTTGTTAATGCTGAGATGACTCTATAAATAATATATAAATATTTTGTGGATCAGATAAGGTTCAGTTCAGGTTTATTTCTTTGCTCTTGGCTGACATGTGGCATTTCTATGGCCTGCTTGTGGCCCAGATCTGGCAAACAGGAGCGGTCCGCCCAAGTGCCATCATTCCTGCCACATGTGGCCCAGATCATCATTCCATATGTGCCAGATGTGGGCCGGATCTGGGCCAACACAAAGTTGCTATCTGGGAAGGATCTTAAGCTGAATAGCTGAAGATGTTACTGTAGCTATAGGCATTAACAGACATGTATTTTCTTGAAAATAATAGTACAGCACTACAACAACCATAATGAAATTACCATTTACAATAGACAAAGCTTTACAATGAACTCTTTACATAAGGCAATTTATTTGTTCAAAAAATACCTTACCTGTTCAGTAATAAAAACTCATCTCTGCGTCACTTTAACAACATTTCAAATCCCTCAGTTCTCGTCAAAAAGCCAAGCTGATGTTGATTCTTGTTTTATTACAAACTCTGTCACCAGGGTTGCCAGGTTTCCACATAAAACCCACCCAATTGTTACTCAAAACTAGCCCAATTGCATCTCCTTCTAAAAATCGCGTTCCAGGGGGGTAAAATATGCTTTTTGGCGGGGTTCCTCTGGTAAAATTAGCATTCCAGGGGCTAAATATCATGTTATTTGGGGTCGTTTCAACCTGCAGACATGAAGAACAACCCGCTGCAGCAGTGGTAAAGCAGTCCAATTTGACGGGAAAACCGCAGACTTTGCAATACTGTCTGTCACGTTGTCTTTTTGCAGACTCTCCTCTGTTCTGTTTTGTTTTTTGTTTTTTTGTTTTTTAAACAAGTGATTCCCCGGAGGTTTGAGATATTAGCGAGCTCCATGTCAACCTTTCTCGCTCTAACCTGTGCACTCCCACACCATATACACGTCAAAGTAGCTTTTTGCTATTTACAGATATGATGAGACAAGCACGGGCAAGTGACGCATGTATGCAATTTCCTGTGAAAACCATCCAGACAGGTCTAAAATATAAATTAAAATAGGCTTACCATAGTGTACCTTTAAATTGAATTAATTTTCTGAACTCTAACTGATTTTAGTTTGACTGAGTTTAGCATGGACATATATCTGACATAAGATGAACAACCATTCTGTTGCTTTATGAAAAAAACATATAGATGATAAAATAACATTATTACATTAAAAATGACAACTAATTTATGTTTGTAAAAAAGGCTGTGATAAATTTTTTCTATGTAGTACAGCATGGAAGTGTGTGATAAAGAAAACACCATCAATCTCAGAGAAAGTGTGCGTGCGTGTGTGTGTGTGTGTGTGTGTGTGTGTGTGTGTACTACAGCATTTTGTCTTTCCCTTCTATCTGATAAGTAAAGTAAACATAAAGGAGAAGAACGGTAAAACAAATGTGGGAAAGGAATAAAAGGTAATAATGAGAATTAAAAAAGAGATTTAAAAAAGTCAAATGAAAGTTGAATGAAAAATAAATAAAACAGCAAGAGGGGAAGTGTGTGAGCTGACTTGTTGGTTTCTAACAGGCGGTATTTGGCTAAGGACCAGACGCTGTTTAACAGGCTCCCCTGAGGAATATGAACCAACACACACACAGGGCTGGACGCTGCAGGCCAGATTCCATTCAGCAATTTCACTTTTTCCATGAGAAAAAACAATGTAGCACCACCAAACAAAAGCTGGTGAGCTTAAGAGCAACTTACACTATGTATATACAGCTTTACACATTACTAACTAGCATTAGTGACAGATGTTGACCACAGTTGCTAGGGTATGAAAAAGGAGACCCCGTTTTTGTCCTGTTGGTCTTAATATCTGAAAAATCAAAACATGGTATGTTTCAAATCATGAACTGGCACTTTGTGAAAATGTAAAAGATTTGACTGAAATATGTTAGCTTCAATTCTGCTACATCCGAGAGGGCAGATGAGTTGAGTCAGGTTTGGAGGAAAGGAGAGAAGGAGGAGAAAGCGAGGGATTACACAGAGTAAAGTCATTTCCGCTACACTGAGAGGTCTGCGGAGGTCAAAGACTTCAACACTGTTCCCGAACTTTTAATACCAACAGTCACACTACATAGAGAGAAAGAGGGAGACAGACTGTGTCTAAAAACAGCAACGCTTTCTGTTTGAACACACACACACACACACACTTTAAAGTAGATATCAGATCTGATCAGGTGATGGCGCTAAAAACACAGTTTTCTGTTAAAAAGGGCTGCATCTAGTGTATCAATATGCATAAAACTAATACTTTTACTCAGAACAGTCACATTAAATGAATCACAACTGGCAGTAAAAACATTTATAATGTTACAAAAGATTTCTATTCCAAATAAATTATGTTCAGTTTACTGGTGTTTATATAGGTTTATCATGCTGTAGCTTTATCTTTTACTGGTAGCCTTTTTATCTAGCTTTTTCTGAATAATTTCAATCATATTAAGGGTTTGATGGCCTGATCTTTGTTTTTTTGGTTTGGTTGTATCATTGCTGGTTGCAGTGCAGGGCTGTAATACGAAAAAGCAATCCATTCCCATTCTGCCACAACTAACTAAAATCGAAATAACTGGCATATTGGATTTGGATATCTTGGAGTGTGTGAGTTCTCCATGCTTGCATGTGAGTGGGTTCATGACGCATACATAAGCTGTGAGGAAAATTTATAATCACTGCATCCTTTTGCCAAAGGGTAGTTGAAAAGTTCACCACACTTTTTCATTCAGTCACACGCAGCAGACCCGTTTTAACACATAACAATACACTCATACTTGGGCTAATCTTGCTCCAGGAATTAGAGCTGAGTTTCATGTTTAGTTGAGATTGTCAAAGTCATCTCATAAATATCTCAGAGGTACAAACAGAGTGAGCGGTGTCGAGCAAACTGTTGACTCACAGGGCTAAAGCAAACAATCCCCTTTAAGAATAATAGCTTCATGTACAAAGTCTAAAGCTCACAAATCCAAATTGTACACATCAATTACCATGTTTTAGTGCTCAGTTTAGAAAAGAAAAGAAGAAGAAAAAAAGAAAAACATTCAATAGGAGGAGTAAACTTCATCTTTCTAAGCAACATAAAAATGTTCTGCTGTGGCTGTGCATACCAATGTTCATATGCTATACCAATCTAACTTAAAATGATGCATCTTACATCATTGTTTGCTAAATATAGCATTGTGATGTTGCATTAAAAAATACTTGACAAGCTCAAACCCTGGATCAGCATTTGGCATTGGCGTACCTAAATAGTGTGTTAGTGCTACTTTAGTTGAATGTCGGAAGTATAATATGACACCATTGATGATTTCACAAGAAACAGCTATAAATAGCCCAACTGTTTTCACACTAACACATCTAAGCGGCAGATCTTCGAAGTACACAGAATACATGGTGAGAACAGTATTAATGATGAGATAGCAAACAGTGTAACATAAAATTACCTCAGGTACCTTGCAGTGAAGATTATGTGTTGTTTTTATTCCACTATATTGACTTCGTCAACTAAATGTTAGATTAGCGATTCGAAACAGCATGCTGAGGACATCTGCTGGTTAAAGCCAAGTAACGAGAACAGCAAAAACATGTTGTACATACTTTGAAACAGCGCATGAGCTTAGAATAAGCAGACCGTTATCGGTCGTTGGTGTGGACGCAAATATAGTTATTGTTCTAGGTGTGAACAGGCCTTTAAGCAAACTGATGCTCAAAAAACCTACTAAGCAAGAAAAAAACGTACAAAAATGGGGTCGTTGGTATGGAAGCCCATTTCTGCCACAGTTAAGTAAAAATATAAGTCATAATATTGAGAAACGTTCTCATAATTAGGACTTATTTTCTCGTAATAAAGACTTAGTTTCTCATAATAATGAGAAACTTTCTCGTAATAATGACCTAACATCTCATAATAACGAGAAACTTTCTCGTAATAAAGACTTATTTTCTCGTAATAATAAGAAACTTCTACGCATGCGCAAAGCAGCGGAGCACAAGGGCGGGACACGCTAGCGACATCCGCTGGTCAAATGCGAGAACTCAGCAAACATGGCACGTTCTGCAAAAGTGTAATCTATAATACCATTAAATAAAATTGATAAATTATCAGTATATGAGACAGGATATAGGGTGAAGTCAGCTAAAATAGGCTATCAGGTAAAATGGGCCAAGGTTGTAGCGTCATATCTCTTTACATTTTTACAGCTAATCACAATAACTGATCTTGCATTGTTGGTTCAACTTTTGTTGACATGTGGGTCATTCCTGTTATGCAGTGACTTTTACTGTCTCAATGATTTGTTTACTCATGTTTTCTCTGAAATGAGTCACATATTTTGAAGAAATGGCTTAAATTGTATATTTAGGTCTTCTTTATCACTTAAACAGAGATAAAAGACATTTAAAAAACTATTTTGTATTTTACACACCTTTTTATTGATGTATACATTCAATTTTATCATATCCTCAGTGCAAAGTAATCAACTTTCACAAGAAATATAAACCATGAAATGATAAAAACCTCAAAATATTTTTAAATTATGTTATAGAGGCTAAACTGCCTATAATCATACATATGAATCATGTGAAAATATAGTTATTTTTTTAGAATTTTCCTCAATTACCGTGTCCCTGAAGTCATCTTCCACCCTGTTAGTATTCCACCCTTTTTTTAGTTTTTGAAATGTTATCCTGCTTGTCCCACCCTTAAAGTTCCACCCTGTTAGGCTATATTATGGAGAATGTGTGTCCTATCAAAAAAATGTAAAAACAAATCTGACATAGTTATAAAAGTTCTGTTTATCTGTAGAAGGTTAGCTAGCTTAATGTTGATCACTCAAAGAGCTATGGCTAACTTAGCTCAAAATTTTCCACCCGGTTTATAGACCTAACAGGGTGGAATGTGAAACTAACAGGGTGGAAATTCTAATAGAATAAATAGTATGTAGTGTATATAGCAAATTCTATACATATGTATATATTATATTATATAAATTATTTATTTCTTTATGGAACCTTATAAAAGGGGGCTCTATTCAGCACCAAAAAGGGTTCTGCTATTGTTACAAGCCTAAGATCCCTAATTTGGTACAGTTTAGAACAATTTTTCTTAACTTTAAAGTTATTTTTAAAGCCTAATAAATGTTGAAATTGATCACAGTTATACTGTAATGTGAATGTCTATAATGTAAAAAAAAAAAATTCATTATTTTCATAGAAACATCAGAACCAATATTAGCATCAGTGATACTGGCCTTCATCTATAAAAAGATGCAATTAAACAAATATTTAAAATATACTGTTGTTATTCAAAAAAAGGGCATCACTGTCCATTACTGTTCCTTCTTGTGATGGTTTCTGTGTTTGTTTATTAATCTAGTTAATCCAAATGAATTAGAGCATCTTTATATTTAATCAAATATAAATAAAAAAATCATTTATTATGTCTGTCTTCTCTAATTTGTAATTATTTCTCTAGCCATCTGAACAGAGAATTGTTTTGCCATGATTGATTGTGATATGGAACCACGTAGCTATTTTTTTTTTTTATCCCTCCCCCAAAGGAAATCTGTTGTATAAAAAACAATTTTTTTTTTTTATTGTTTTTGAAACAATATTATATAGGTGCAGATGCAGGACAATGACAGAAAGCTCATCCACTGTTAGAACCTGTTAACACTGGTGTTCCACCCTGTTATGCTCCTTTCCACCCTGTTAGACAAGTAATTTTAAATAATAATTTGATAGCAACGTTAAATATTTGGCATACTTTTGTCTTATTTTGTTAGATGAGGAGCACTAACAGCATATATATGTTTTTGAGCAAAAGATTTGTATTATTTACCATCCTATTGGCAAAAATGGGCACAAAAAACTACCTGTTCTTAATAATCGAGACATATTATATTCATCAATAATTGTTTTGGTACTAAAGCAATTATAAGTACGCTTACCAACAAAGCAAAGGTTTATGAACAATGTTTTGACATGCTCTTTCAAATAAAATAAAAAAGTTTAATTTAAAAAAGAAACTTATATTTTAATGAAAAAGGTCATTTTATTAAGAAATGGCTGGTTAAGCTAAAATGGGCCACAATTTTCAGCTAAAATGGGCTGCATACACACACACACACACACACAGCGCGCGCGCACTTTTACACAGAAATTGAGGGTGAAAATAGGTTTATAGGCCTAGATGCATTGCAGACAGTGTGGCAGGAGGACAAGCAAAGAAAGGAAACAGAGAGATAAGAGAAAGGGAAAGAAAGGAAGATGTCAGTACAGTACAATGTTAAGAACTATAGCTACAGGAAATGTTAAAGTGATTTTTTTTTTTTTTTGTCAAAGATGTTCTAATCTTTAACAAAACGTTTGATATATATTTGACAAGCATACACACATACATGCACACAAAAGACACCAATGCACAGAAACCTATACAACATGATCAGTTCATTTTTAATTGCATTTTTTAATGAAATATTTGTTCAACTTTCTATTTAATAAAATAAATTTATGGTGTTATTGCTATGGCACACTAAAGACAATAGTGTCAATTTACTGTTAAAAATAATATGATTTCAGACTCTTTTTATATTGGCCCATTTTATCTGAATGTTGTGCCGTGGCTCAAGAAGGGACCTGCTGATACTCTAACTCTCATAATTATAAAACAATTATACTTTTTCACATTTAAAAATATATATATTTAAGAGACCCATGCTAATTTATAAAAAATATAATTATATCTCATGCATAGCTTATTTGATGGTATTAGAAGTCATTTACCAAAATGTGGCCCATTTTAGCTGCCTTTGCCCTAGTCTTTTATTCATTTGTAACATTCATTTGAATTTTTTTGTATGAACAAGCAGAAACACAGAATGGTGATCCATGGATTTCAAACAGAATGATAAGGAATGATAAGACAGCACACACCTCATATCCAAGTCTGTTAAAGAACGCTTCATCTGGAAAGCTGTCTACAAACATCTGCTAAACATATTTTCAAACATTAAGTCATTATTACATATCATTAAATAAGTCATTATTATGAGAAAGTTTCTCAATATTATTGTACTTAACTGTGGCAGAAACGGGCTTCCATACCAACGACCCCAACTAGCTCTTCTGATTGGCCGAAATTCTCTGATCTCAGAACAGTGCCCGCCGGTGCCTCTACAGATGCACAGCTCACTTTTGCTCCACATTTCCATAGATATATGGTGCAAACGGGAGAGCGCGCAAAACTTGTCACTTGAAAGTGAAAAACAGTGACAAAACAAATTCTGACAGTAACAAACCATTTTCCATTAAAACAGTAATATACTGTAGAAAATAATGCATTCTGGGTAATATTTGTCATTTTCGAGGAAGTAGCCTACAGGAATATACTGTGAGTTAACAGCGCTCAAAATTGACACTGTTCCAAATCACACCCTATACCCTCATTCACTATTCCCTAGTTCGCTAATATAGTACACTTGACAGAGTAAATGAAAAGAAGTGAGTGAATTCAGACACTAATGAACACCTGATAAGCTGAAGGACAGAGAAACAACACCAGAAAAAAGAGAAGAGATGAGCAGAAACTGACTTTAGTGTCAAACCAGTTTACAAACCAGTTTGACATTATTTCTTTCATACATGTACAAAAGTTCTTGTTGAGAATGAACAGATTTGGATGTTGATGTTTTATTGAAAATAAAAATTTATTGAAGTTTGCAGTCACCATCGTGGTGACCAGTGCCTGCTTTAGTTAGGCTCTTGACTCTTTAACATTATCTTTTTCTGGCTGCTGTAACTGAATGTTTATAAAACATATTTGTCATGGCAAGAAAAAGCCAACATTGGCTGTTGCCAGTAGTTTACTGTAAAATTGAATTTTGTGGGTCACCATTGTGCTGAAAAGTAGAGCATGTGCTTAGGTTCAGGAGAAGATCAAAAACATTGATGATATGCTGTATGTTATTTTATTTAACAGATGGTGACTGTGTAGTTGCTGATGCAGTGAAAATCTTTATTTAAAGTGTTTTTAGTGAACTCTAATGAAATACTTTCAGTGTAATATGCTCACATTATTAGTATATAATAAATATTAGTTCGTAAATTTAAATGGCAGTCAGATAATTTGAGGCAGTTGGTTTCTGAAAATAAAAGAGGTAACGGGTTTTAATTTACTGCATGGTATCTTTACAGTAACATACTGTAGATTACAGTAAACAATTGTACAATCAACAGTAATTTGCCAGTATTTTACTGTAAAAAAAAAAAAAAAAGCCTGGCAAGGTCTAACAGTGTGCACTACTGACAATGGACCTTTTGTGACCGCACCTTAACTACGACATAGAATATTATCTTCCATTCCAAACTATATACGTGTATATAGTGTATACTGCACGTGCATACTACATTTCTTATGGAGTAGTACGGAATCGGGACATACCCTCTTATTGCCACAGCTCGGCGACGGAGAGTTGTCAAGCCTGAAGAATTTTGCTCCTCCTTCCTAAAACTCTGGAGGTGTTACGCTCCTTGTCATTCAGTAAAAACACCATCGTGCTCCTAAAGTTCAGACGTCTGGCTGGACGCAACCTGCACGGATCGGGGAGACTCCGTATGTTCGCTGCATATGATGTGTGTCAAAGCTTGCCTTCAGGAGAAATTATTCCATCTTAGGGAATGACCACAAGGGTTTTGAGCTTCATTCTTTTATTCGGTGATCTCTTGTGGATAAAACAACGCACGCTTGCTTAACGTTTCGAAGATTTACAGGTAAGCAGTGCAATTAATTATTTCTAGATTGCTACTTGCTAAATATGCAAGAATGTAAACATAAAAAACTTTAATATACGGATTGTGGTTGCACAAAACATTTCATAGCGCAACACATGTCTAGAGAAAAATAAAATAATAATCAGGAATTAGTTTTAATTCTGGAATTTAGATTACTTTTGTTGTAGAAACAATACAAATCGGTATGGTAGTGAACTGTTAAAATGTCTTAACTTTAATCTACCTGTGCTTTTTGCTGGTCTCGTGAGCTCAGTACTTTAAATAAAGTTTGTCTGTTTTAAAATTATGCGCTTCTTACCAGGTAACCCAAGTCAATATATCATCGTGCAAGGACTGCTTGGGCTAATGGTTGTGAATTGTACATTCCTCTGTTTATCTCATTATCCCGCGGCAGCCGGCAAAACATAAACAAAACGATACATAACGAATGGGATAAATCATAATAGTGAGTTTTAGGGGACTGACATCCTTAATTACGGTTTTAAAGGTTGTTGTTTTTTTAACCCATGTGCATGTGTCAAATACACCACTGTGTGCTTTTAAACAACAAAGTTAAATTAAAAGTTAGTTGCGTTCGCCTGAGGAGATTTCAGTATCATTCAGTAACATTTTAGCCTATCGGTCGCACAAATCTATCACATAAACACAAGAAATTATTACGCAAGACGAGCATCACCAGCACAATCGTGCAATCTTCAGACAGAGATTCATTTATAAAAGGTATTTGGCTACTTTGTCTTTTGTTATTCAGTTGATGTATTTAGCACCACTGTTGTAAGGGTTAATATAAAACATAAAATGGGTTAAACATAGTTTTTACATTAACATTATTGCTGGATTATGGTAACTTGCCAGCATGCTGTCAATTGCGAAGTCCTAGACCTAATATTGTCCCTGTAATGTCATTAAACCTCCATCCCCATTCTCACCCAAGCTGCTGGCACCTAAACGGGTGAGTAGTGGTTCTCAGGTGTAAATTAGTTTAGTTGCACAGGGCGTAAAGATTATGCTCAGTTATTCCGGCTTTTAAGCCCATTATTTTCGTTGCTTTAAAGAAATTTCAACAGTTGAGGAGGTTTTGTGGAGGACTCTATTAAGAAGTACGTTGGAGCAAGGGTTGAGTGACATGCTGAGATTTTGGCCATTCATTTTAGTGATCCTGAATAGATTTGGAAATCCTCCTCAGCTGTATGCCTCTTTCTTCTGCTCAGTGGTTGGTAAGAGGTCTGGCAGAGATGTTAAAATGGTCACAACTTTATATACCCACTTGATTATCACAACATATAAGGTGGTGTAGCATCTATTAAGTTATTCAGGTTTTAGAATACACTCTTTAAAAATGAAGGTTTCAAAAGGGGGGTTTCACAGCGATGCCATAGAAGAACCATTTTGGGTACCTCAAAGAACCTTTCAGTGGACAGATCTCAAAAGAACCACTTTTTCCATATTGTGAAGAACATTTTAAAGTGTGTACAAGGCTGTTGCTTTTTATTCTTTAGCAAGTCCTTTAGAAAACCATATTTTGCTGGCAGGAACATAGAAACCAATATGCTGGACTGAAGTTTAATCTTGTTTAATCTTTAAAGAACCATATAAGCATCTCACGGTCTTTACATGCTCTTCAGGAGACTCTGAGAGGTTAAGAATGCTTTGAAGAACCTTTAATGTTGGTAGTGTAGAGATGAAGTTTCAATAGCTTAGCAGATTGCATAACCACATTTTCATTATGCACTCAACTAACCCTTTGAGCAGCAAACCCACGTTATTATTTGTTTGTTTAATAAAATATTCGTTATGAATGACGTCAAAGCAGACCAAGAACCCAGCTGCGAGGTAAATCTGACCCGTCATTAGTAATCTGGGCCGCATTCCTTATATAATTTGTGATAAGAACTGTAGTAAGCATGTTAACACGTTTTTCTTGTTTTGTTTCGGTCAGAGGTAGAGATCAGCTGGCAGTCTGCCAGTCATCGTTCGGGAGAGGCAAACACAGAGGGGGCACTTAGGCTACGAAGGAGGGACGAGCGTATGAGAAAAGCAAAGACAGAGATACAGAAGGCGAGCAAGCAAAAAGCACAGGCAAACATTCCTGACACGGTGTCTCAGCAATTTAATTAAAGGGACTAGTGGGACGTTAGAGTGGGCATTCGGAGCTGAAGGCTTAACCCCCCCCCGGCCAGGCTTGGACTAATCCCAAGGGTCAGCTAATAAGTGCTCGGGTCATGCCACCATGACAACTAAATAGGGGAGTATCTCAGAGCTTCCTAGTCACAGTTAATAACTGCATGATGGACGTTAAGACACAGCGTGCAGGAATAAGTGTGTGCAGATGCTGAGTGAAGAACGGCCTTATAGTCTGAGGTAGAGTCAAGTGTCTGACATCTGAAGATTATTTAGTTAGAAGCACTTAAATTGTAAAGATTGGGGCTTTTGTTGTCTTGACTACGATGGCTGTTGTTAAAGGTCAGATGGAAACTCTAGAAATCTGTCGCTTGTTGTTTGGATTATACAGATCACTCAAAATCACTAAAATCTGTTGCAGTAGTGCCTGCCAAAGCATGAGCCCTCCTACTAAGACGAGGGATTTGATTTTCCTTTGGTTTCTTCCTCCTTGATGTGTTGACTATACAAAGGATTGCAATACAGGAGCATTATAGATGACACAATAGAACAACAAGCAGCATTATTAGTGTTAGAGAGCTTGGAACAATTTGAACGTCTGTCATTCAAAAGTTTGACGTATTTCCTGACCCTTGTATGTTCTTTTATTAAATATTTTGGCTAATGTTAATATGCTTTCAGCTACAGTTCAAATATTCATGTGTGATATTTGCAGATTCCATATGGGCCTGTAAAAAATCTTTAAAAAAATATCAGAATTAGGATGATTAGTCTTTCAGGAAAACAACCAGAAACAAGCATGAAAATAATAATTATATACAAAAATGTTTGAATGTTCATACTGGAATCCATACTCCATGTTCTCCATAATTGTATCTTTTTCTTCAATAACTAAAAGTAACAAGGTTACTAACCAAACTACCTTTTCAGTAGCACGAGAGGCATTAAAATACATAGTAAAATATTCATTTAAATGTTGCTGTTCTAATGTTGTAGCTAGCTACTTTTTTAACAAGAATAGCTTGAGAGTAGTTTAAGTACTTTGAATTATGGGCTGTGTTTCAAAACAGCTTCCCCAAAACTGCTGGCAAGCGATAAGGAAAGCTGGTGAAGAAAAGCTCAAATACTGTATTATTTCATGGTTTGGCTTTTAGGATTTATTTTATGTATATTCTGTCATGGTGTCCACTTGTAAAAACACAGTTTAGATTGCAACCCTGCTGTGTGTATGATCATGAGCGGAGTGAAGGCAACAACCAATGCCAAGAGCAACAAAGAAATATAAACACGCATATAAATCATAACAGAGGTCAGAAAATGTTAGAAATAAGCATGAATAGGATTAGATGCAACACTAAATTACTTTCTCCTATCCTAGCTTAATATGCAGCAGAGACTACTATACAAAAGCCATTCATTGGCTGAATTCCCTGAAAGTGTAAACACTGGCGCTTTCAAAACATTATACTCTTTTTTTTTTTTTTTTTGTGCATACCGACCAACAGCACATAGCAACACCTATCTCAACCAATAGTGTGAATTTGAGGCATGGCTATCTTTTTATCCAGCCAATAGAAGATAAAAGGAGTGCAACCTGTTTGAAAACAATCATTATTTTGCTATTTTTGGGAAAAATGACACGCTTCAACTTTAAGGATACAAACTGCATATAAAAAAATCCCAGGTGCACTAAGAACATCTCTTCTGCTCTCGTTAAAATCTTTTTTTTTTCTTTCTGAATGTGAGCTGTAACATCTTGTTATTTGCTTGAGGACAGAGAGTTATGTCCTTTGGCTGCATCTGTTGGGTGGTGTTCAGGTTTTCACAAGTCAAGAACAGCAAACATCCGTCTACCTTCCTTCAAACGCAGGCGCTCGGGAGAGCACTGTTTGATCAAAGGGATCTGCTTCTTTGATTACTTTGGCTGATACCAGAGTTATATTAAGGCTGTAACAGTAAGTTCTTACAAAACATACAAAACATGCGCGTGTTACTGACTGAAAAAAGAAAACTGAAGACTGGAGTTATTGACTTTCTCCTGTGTCACATGATCCTTCAATGTTAATTTTAGGGTGAACTATCCCTTTATGATGTAAATAACATCTGTTATGATTGGCTAATAAATGTGCATATTCACACAGCAAAGTCAAACAAGCAACTTGAGAATACTGGTAAAGTTACACTGAGGTCACTTAGGCTACGTTCACACTGTGAGCCTTAAAGGGTTAGTTCACCCAAAAATGAAAATTCTGTCATTAATTACTCACCCTCATGTCGTTCCACACCCGTAAGAGCTTCGTTTATCTTCGGAACGCAAATGAAGATATTTTTGATGAAATCCGATGGCTCAGTGAGGCCTCCATTGACAGCAAGATAATTAACACTTTCAATGCCCAGAAAGCTACTAAAGATGTATTTAAAACAGTTTATGTGACTACAGTGGCTCAACTTTAATGTTATGAAGTGACGAGAATACTTTTTGTTCAATAAAACACTGCTTCATGAAGCTTCGAAGCTTTACAAATCTTGTTTCGAATCAGTGGTTCGGAGCATGAAAGTCAAGTGATTTCAGTAAACAAGGCTTCGTTTCACTGGTTCACCACTGGGGGGTGACTTTTGGGGACTTTACTTCGCCAGTTTGATACATGCTCTGAACCACTGATTTGAAACAAAAGATTCGTGAAGCTTCATGAAGCAGTGTTTTGAAATCGCCCATCACTAGATATTGTTGAATAAAGTTGTTATTTTGTTTTTTGGTGCACAAAAAGTATTCTCGTCGCTTTATAACATTAAGGATGAACCACTGTAGTCACATGAACTGTTTTAAATATGTATTTAGTAGCTTTCTGGGCATCTTAAAGTGTTCATTGTCTTGCTGGCAATGGAGGCCTCACTGAGCCATCGGATTTCATCAGAAATATCTTAATTTGTGTTCTGAAGATGAACGAAAGTCTTACAGGTTTTTTTTGTACAGCTGTTCACATTGTTGTTTTAAATGTGGCCAATATCAGATTTCCAGTGTGAACAGATCATGGTTCTGAGCTGACCTGCATGCGCAAAAGAACGTTACAAATGGGGTTACCAGGTTTTTACCACAAAATCCACTCAATTGTTTCTCAAAACTAGTCCAAAACTAGCCCAGTTGCGTTCTGTGGGGTATCCTGGTAAAAATCACGTTTTGGAGGTTAAATATTTATTTATTTATTTTATTTTTTTAAAATATCACGTTAGTGCGGCTGCTTCAACCCACGGAGTTGCAAAACAACCCGTGGCAACAGTGAAAAGGTAACCAAAAAGGTAACCTGTATGCGCCGTCATACAGAAGTAAACACGGAGGGCATTAAAGTAAAGCCCCGGGTATACTTTGGCCGTCCACGTTCGTGCGCGTACAACGGCGCATGCGCAAGCAGGACAGAAGAGTCCACTAGGTGGCAACACTGAGCACAATGTGCAGTCGTCGAAGAAGTGTGTGTAAAGAGCGATTCAAAAACAAGACGAGTAAACTCAGAAGCATGCCTTCTCCATTGTTTTTGATTCCTGTTCTCTTGGTGTATCTTCTGAACTATGTTGCAATGGTGGATGCACTATTTTCCCTTTTCGATCCTTCCTAGCGAATGTCCCGTTGATGACACAATGTCTGGTAAAAGTATAGAAAACATTGTACTGCGCATGTGTCGAACTTGGTCATCCATGCGCAGGCAATATGAAAAATAAAGACAATGATAGCAGAGAGCAGAGTTTTGAAACTGACACATCACTGCCCTTCTACTGACTACCTTTCGCAACTGTCTTGATAACATTGGGTATGTAAAATCTTTGAATAGACTCCCATGAGCGCAGTATCATGATGAATGTTGATCTCAAGTGATGTAAAAATCGCATGAATTCCGATATGACCGTTCACACTGTGGTCGCATTACAAAACATCTGACCTGTATTGGATTTAGTACCACATATGGAAGTTGTACAAGTCGGAATTGAAAAGATCAGATTCCATGTGGTTTGTACTATTCACACGGTCATGGGGAAAACAGAAATGAGTCACATGTCGGCAAAAAAATATCAGATTTGGGCCACATTTACTTGCAGTGTAGCCTAATACATTAATTCTGGCTGCGCACCCTTAAGGTCTACTCACACTAGGCACGGTTGCCTTGAACCGAGCCCCAGCGCGATTGTTTCCCCTCCCCACTCCTCCGCTGGCCTGCACTCACATTGGCTTTAACGTTCCGGGCCGGAGCATGCTTACGTCATATACGATGCAACTTTTTGAATGGAAGAAAACATGAAGAAATGCAATCTCACTAAGATACTGCCTAATATACAGGCTATTTATAAGTTATGCCGCGCAGCGATTTTCAATAGCATGTATCAGAGGATTATTATGAAGGCAGCTGACGTTAATGGAAGAATTTGCAGCTTTACTCGCAAACTACAATTCCTGTTCATCAATAAGGTGAGAATCAGACCGGTTATAAACCCAAATACACTCAAATTAATTACATGAATTGACAAGTGTACTATCAAAGCAGTAATAAAGATGTTTGCAGTCATAATGATAAACGAACCACGCCTGGGCACGGAACGGAGCGATCACACTTGTCAAACGAACCGGGCTTTGGGGGTCAAACGCTGGGGCACGGTTCAGAGCCCCTAGTGTGAGTACACCCTTAAATCGATCAGTGACACAACTGAACTGTCTCAGAGCAAATTCATCAACAGACTGCCAGGCTGGGATCAGATAAACCTCTAAAACACACACACACACATTGTACACACTGTCTTTCATCGCTTTTCAGTGAGCTGCAACAGTACACAAACAGAGCAGTGTGTTGGAGAGTGATGGAGAACTTCCCTAGTATTTAGTTACTTTAGCCACGCTTACACCATGTCTACACATTACAAGCAAGAGCTATGTCATTTGGAGGAGGTAAATATACTCCAAGAGGGCCTCAATGTCACCATGGTACAAACAGGTCGGGACAGGCAGGCAGAGAAACCGTTTTGGTCTTGTTCCAGCATACCTCGTCATCACTGGAGGTGAACCGACATTCGTTTATTTGTTTTAATGGGCTGTGGGTTGTAAATAGATCTGCTATGTAATTCGGGCTGAGGGGTTGAGCTCTAAACAGCGCTTTACATGTTTTTGTAGTATCTTGATTCTTAGTTTGTCTCCCCTTTGCCTTCAAGACAGCCTCACATGAGTTGCATGAATATAGTTTTGTCAATGTGTAAAACCTGATGATCATCTAAAGAGCATATTGTGTTTCAGTGGAAGCAAGAAAATCTGACCTTTTCAACAAAGGAGATCACATGCTCCTTTTTTTGATTTGATTTTTTGATTAATGGCCAAGAAATTGTGCAGAATCTTGGTCTGACAGACTGAAGTCTTTAGAGTCCCTGACACAGAAAACACTCAAGCTGACACAGCTGGTCAGAAGACAGGACACCCCCTGCGGGGCAAGAAGGGGGCGGCGGGGCGAGTTGTTCCAGCATGTCCCAACCGCGAGTTCTCTCTCTCTTGTGCTCTATTCAAATTAATTCACTTTAAACTTCAGGCACATTAAATTCATATTAAAATTCAGATTAATTCAATGTACTTAATTTGCATGATTATTTCCAATTCTTTTAATCAGTTTAAAGGGATAGTTCACCCAAAAATGAAAATTCTGTCATTAATTACTCACCCTCATGTCGTTCCAAACCTGTAAGACTTTTGTTCATCTTTGGAACACAAATGAAATCTGAGAGCTTTCTGTTCCTCTGTTGACAGCTACGCAACTATTACTTTCATAAAGAGATCGTGAAACTAATACATATGAATTTAGTGGCTGAAAACTAAATTTTCAAATGTCTCTGGATTAATGTAGACGTAGCCAGAGTCCAAATTTTCTGAAGAGACTTTATTGCTTTATATGATGGACAAATTTAATTTAGTCTTTTATTCACATATAAACACTGACCAGCGAACATAAACAAGCTCAACTGAACCGCTTGACCCGAGAGAGCAGACCTCATTGGTTATTGCAGAAGCTCAAACATGCTGCGTAACACAAGAATGAACTTCATTATTTCTTGCACATCAAGCAAACATGCTTGAGCTTCTGTTTACCACAACTGATGTGTGAGCTGACGTTTATATGTGAATAAAAGCCTAAATTCAATCTGTTCATCATGGCACAGCTGATTGGTTCCTGCTGTATCAGTAGCCAATGAGCTCGCTGCTCAACTTTCAAAATACTAGTCAGCATTTTCTGTAGCAGTTGCAGTTGCTTTCAGAAACCCTCCACCTTCCCCAGCTCCACCTGTATAGATCTGCTATGGGTAATTTGGGTTTTGTACAGCAGCAGCATGACTTACTTGCTCACAGCAGTGTGTCGTTTATGTATTTGCAGTAGCTGTAAGTCCCGTACTTGCTCTGCAGCAGCGTAGCAGATCTGTTTTGCCAAGACCAAACATCAACATTGTCATATCCATTATCATGCCAAACACTCCAAGAGTTGACATGACAGAAATTTAGTTCAATTCACTTGTCATTTACATTTATTATATTCAAATTAAAACTTACATTTATTTGATTTTGCTAATTGAAAATGTTTCTCTCAATTCAATTCATGTTCAGATCCAATTCAAATTCAGTTTAATTTAATTTAATTTACTGTACTCTATTCTCATGAGTGTCTTTTTATGCAGTAGTTTTTTAATCACTTAATTCAGTTCAATTCACTTCTCATTCACATCAGTTTCAAATTCAAATTTCATTTACTCTAATCTCATTTTGTTTTTCTTTCTGTCTAGCTCAGGTTCAATTCACATTCAACTTCAGGTTCACTGAATTAATTTCTGAACTTAACTTAAATTCTTATACAAATTCAAATGAATTCAAATGTACTTAATTGGCTGTTTTCCATGCAAAAGTTTTCCAAACAAAAACATTTTCTCTCCCTCTCACTCAGTTCATTTCAATTCACATTCAGTTCATATTTAAATCTCAATTAATTAGTTTTTTTTTTCACTGATTAATTTAGATCCATTCACTTTTCATTGACATTCATCAGTTTCATATTCAAATTCAAAAGTTTCCATGCAATTGTTTTTATGGTTTACTCTGATTTCTTTTTGTTTTTCTTTCTGTCAGTTCAATTAAATTCACATTTTTTGTTCTCAGGTTCACATTCAATTCATATTTAACATAAATCAATGTATGGTAGCAATGTATGGTAAGACTGTTTTCCAATCAATAGTTTTGGTTTTATTTTGGTTTCTCTCTTGTTCTCTTTCTCTGGCACAGATGCTGTGCAATGTTAGTAAACGTGTGATAAGGTCTACTGAACTTTTTGACTGCAGACCACTTTTAAACATAATTTAACTCTCAGGATTAGCTCTTTGACTGGTGACTGACACTAGCACCTAAAATCTGTGTACTTGTGCATGAGTCATGGTATTAAGATCTATGGCATCAGGCCAACAACGTTTTTTACTTTTTTGACACCCATTATGTGTTATGTAGTACACTGAACAATAAAGAACGTGCTAACTTGAATAACTTGAATGTGTTTAACAGGTGTATGAGTTTTCACCTTGAACAGACAAATACGTTCATATGGGGTGTGTGTGTGTGTGTTTGTTTTTCTTTGAGAGATGTGAAAGCTGTTATGTTTCACTCTTATTACACACTGAAAGTAAGCCAAAAAAACAAAGCTTAAAATACTAGGAACCTGTCCTGAACCAACTAAACCTGCAGAGAGAGGGAAAGAGACATGTATAGACTAAGAACAAACAGTTTTCTGCTTCTCTCTACATTTATCACCAAACAATGCAAGTGCAGATTGCCCTTTATAGTAAACAGACAATTGATTAATTGCACATTTTATTAGTACAATATTAGTGAGAATTCTAAGGCCACATTCACACAGCAGCAGAATACGGTTGTCAGACCTGTATTTGAGTCCTTAATACAATTACATTCAGTTATTTACAGGAGTGACAACGCATTCTGTAACCGAACTCACACCTGTAAATATTCAGGACTCACAACCACATTCTACGAAAATCCACGAAATATGAACGGAACCGGACTGGACGATTCATCTTTCTGTGCTGCAAAAAAACATCTACCATTTGTTGCGGGTTGTCATGTTTGTTAAGAGTTTTGTGTTCTACGCACGACTCAAATACTCCAGATATAAATAGTGCTGTTAGTTAATAAAGATTTGACAGATGAACTCAACTGGACTCTCGTGTTAAAAGTGACAAGACTTTTCAGTTTTATGGATGTCGCCATCTTTGATATTACTTTGATATTGATATTACAAAAATCACTAAGCATCAATGACGAAGACATCGTAACAGATCATTTAATCATTTGACAAAGTACAACAACAACAAAAAAAAGTAATTTAAAAAAAGCAAGAGAAGGGTTGCTTTTGCCATTAAATGATATACAGATATAATTCAAATGCCACATAAAACATACCATTTACTTATTTAATCTGTCATGTATTAACATATTTGAAGTAAACTGATCTTGTTTTATGGATGTCTAGATATTTTTTATTGGACAACTGTATTTTTTGTAGTGCATAATCATGTGTAGAGAGGCAGAGAGCGAATATGAATCATGCACACACAATGCCATGGCTGCAGAATATGCCACCTGACAGCATGCTAGTCATAGCAGCAGCATATTACGGTTAACCCAGTCGCAAACACACTTTTTTCAAATGCAGCCCTTCAGAGAAATATGTGCAGGACACTAAGAACACCAAAATGACATCTTTCTTAAACACACCCATCGCAAAATAGTTCTTGTACCAGAAATGCTGAAGTTGATCACGCATAGTTTTTACATCCATATTAGATAGATAGATCATCACATTTGTAACAGTATATGACAGGCTGGCGTGTGTCAGAGGCATCTGTAAGTTGGTCTACTTTGGTCTTTTGTCTTGTTCAGTTTCTCATGTTTCACACAGAAATGTGGTGTCTCCCCTTATGTCCATGGCTAGCAGGTGTGCACACGCACACAGAGTAGATTGTAACTTGAACTGCCTGCAGCCCCTGGGCAAAAGTGGGGGAGGACGTTATACCTTTATGTACCTAGTCTGGTTTAAGATGCTCTCCACCTTTTTGGTGTCTTCTGTGTCTTTTTGAGAGTGTGTCTGGAAGGCATGAAGTGTGTATGTGTTTGTATTAATGCTATGGCTGAAACTACTTGTTAAGTGGACCTAATTATGCTTATCTAATAATAATCTAACAATAAAATTTGGGTTCTTGTCATTGTAACAATTAATTACACTGTATAGGTTATTTTCTTTTTGCAGAGCCTAAAGTTTACAATAGATTAACCCTCAACTTTCTTTTTCTGCTGATTGGTTAATGTTAAAAATGTAAAATAGCTAAAAATAGATACTGAATGTAATGCCACTTTTCATGTTCCAATCAATTCCCAGTGGATAAAATCCAAAAATGATGGGTTGCGAATGCTGAGAATTGTTGACATACAGTAAGAATATAGTGTTACAGCATGAATGTGGATAGCAGAGCTCAGAAAATTTAGTCTTGGAACAATTGCATAAGAAATACTTTAGTTCATATTTAGGGTACGTTTACCTGACAACGGTATGTCTAAAACTGAGAAGTTTTTCCTTGTACAGTGATGATCCCCATTTATACGAATCAATGAAAATGTCTAACAACGCTGTATTCTGCTGGCAGGTCATTAGATGGTGATGAAACACTATAGACTGAACATGTAATGCGCATGTGCATGACATCATCGTTTTCACAGATATCCGTTTTTGTTGTTTACATGGAGACCGTTTTCAAAAACTTGCACTTTGAAACCCCTTTTTTCAAAAGTTTGCTAAAAAGTTTTCTGTTTTTATTTGAAAACGGTGTCGTGTAAACGGCCCCTTAGTTCATACATTTAGATCTGACTGCAGAAATCTTGACTCATCTGAACACAGAGATATTGTTGGAGAGGTGAGATTATAGTAATTTTTTCTTGTAAAAAAAAAAAAAAATTTGGAAACAAGCAAAAGTCTCCATTTGCTCTCCATTACATTGAATTGATGTATAAGAGAGAAACAATGGAGATACTAAAGAGATATTGATTATAGTGCTAGTCGAATTGGCTTTGGCTCTGTTTTAAAAGCTTCTGTTGTGGTTGAAGTGAAGCATGAGGAAAATCACAGATAAATCTGTTTCATATTTTAAATCAGCCACATGCTCATGAGCTTGATTCAAGCATGAGTAAACAAAAACAGTCGCTTACGGGCATGTACACACTTGCACAGAATCCATATTTAAGTGCAGATGCCTGTTTCTCCTTTGGCTTCCTCTCTGAAATCCTCCCCCTACCCTAATCACAAAAGTTACTTAATGGGAGCGTGCTGTCACCCGAAGAGACCGACCAAATGCATTCTGGGTAACACAATCCAGCTGTCCTCAGGAGTTGCTGACGGAAATGTGTATTTATCTGTGTGTGTGAATATGTGTGTGTGGTTGTGTGTAATTTCAGGACAGTAGTGATGTATGTTACCCAAACACACACTTGCACCTCTGTAATAGTAAATGTTAAACTATGTGTATCACTCATATTGAAACGGTAGCTTTTTAAGCTAAATGTACAAAAGGTCAACTGCAACAGTCAAGCTTAGGGTTGCCATCTTCACCTTCTGTCTGTCACGTGCATGCTGCATTAAGTCAGACAGCGCACCGTGAGCAATGTTTCCGAAATGTTTTTCTGGAAAACTGCAGTTCAACTTATTTTTATCAGCAGTTAATGGACAGACATATTTTTCCCCATTAAGTCCTATATTTGGAAAGCCTCTTGTGTTTAACACGCTGACTTGTAAAAAGCTGTAGCTAAACATTTTTAACCTTAGCGTGTGGTGTCGCTAAATATCTATTAACATCTATGACAATCTACTAACATTCAGTTACTAAATACATGAACATTTAAAAGGGGCAATATCTTTAAAAACATAACTATCAGTATTATACTTGATTATATTATATTATACTTGAGCAAATAGGCTACACTTACATAAACACAACTAATAAAACTACCAAAACCCTTATTTCAATTAAGTCAAAAACACACATTTCTTATTATTCATCAATGACTAAGATTAAGATCATTCTGATGTGTGACCAATAAAGGGAAAAAGGGTGGCGTTCAGCTCTGCTTCACCTGTGACCTCCTTCTGCTCCTCATGCCACCCTCATCAAACCTGTTTTCACGCAATCAGTTGTGACAGAAGCTTGGCAAACAAATGCATGAACCCTGAAACAAATAAAGAGAGAGTGAGAGAGAAAAATGTCAAACCCTCTGGAGGCCCCATACCTCCCTGTGATGAAGATGGATTTTTAGGGTTATTGAAAAATTCCTGCCGTGCCGGTGGGATTGTGCATATGCCAGAGAAAAAGAGAGAATGGAAGGAGGGCAAAATGAAAGGCAGCAACCTGCTCTAGTTTCTGTCAAAACTCAAGCAACCTGCAGAGAGTCCAAACACAATGTTATAGCTAAAACACAGTTGGTAAAATATGAAAACTAAATATACATCAGATAAGATGGAGAGGGAAACCAAAGGATTATCAGGCTAACATGAAATGGTTGAATAATTATGATTCAACTAATGGAGTGAAATTGAATGTCACAAAGCAGGTAAATTCATACACTTTTCACTTTTGGAACATGGTAGCTGGTTTCTAGCTTGTAGAGACTGTAGATTGTACCAGCAACAAACTACCTGGTCATATAGGTGGTCAAGCTAATCTTTGGAAAGTGTTGCATGGCTGACCAGCCAATGACTATCTTGAACCAACTAAAAAGTAGATATAATGTCCCACAGAGATGCAACTGAGTCAAACAGTCTTCTTCAAAGAAAACATTATCAGACCAGATAAAACAAATAGTGAGTAAATATAATTAACAGGACTATGAGCAAACAATCACAAGCATTCCTAATAGAAAGCCATTGCCCTTCAAGGGGAAGAGAAAAAAGATAAATGGTTGATGTGAGAAAGGGTCTCACAAAAGGGAACTCGGACAGAAAAAAAGGATGAAAAGAGTGAGTGTACCTGCCAAATGAATAGTTGTTCATCTGCCTCAATAGACTGGCCCTTTAGTGATCAGGACTCTTGTTGGAACAGTAAACTATTCTTTGTACTCACAAACATACACATTGTTACCTCAGCGGAGGAGAAGATGGGAGGCTTGGTCTAGCTCTTTGTTCATTAGGAAATCAAAGACATCTGAGAGATTATTGAACAATCAGACACATACAAAATGACACAAGGACTTTAACTGAAAATTAAGAGGCTTAAAACCACTACACTTCACTTTTAAATAGCTGCTTATTCTCAGACATTCTTAGTTGTGTCAGTGAAGAGTTGAGACACTGGGTGGGCTCCTTTAAGGACACATTCTGGGATGAGGTTTAAACTTTCTGAGATGAACTCATTGAGCAAACATTGAAACTAAATGAAAAGCAGGTCAACAGACATTCGGTCAACTGGGCCCTATACCACAGCCATTGTTGGATGATCTCAGAAAATGCAGGAAAATAACGATAAGTTCCTCAGCCAGACAATGAAACAAGGTTCAATTATAGTGCACAAATCATCAGTGGAGTCCTGTACCCATTTATTCATTTTTACTGAGGAGTGGCCATTCTGACTCATTCAGAACAGATTTACTGAATATTTGAAGTTATTAAGAATATTTTATTAATAAGCAATACAATACAATGTAGTAAATGGGTGATTTCTGCCACAGTATTTCATGCCGTTTCATTGGGTCAATTCTGGTCATCACAACAAATAGTTAGTCAACATTACTGTGCCCTGCTGTGGTTTTTGTTTTCTCTGTGTAGGGATGGTTTCAAAGACTTGACAAAACTTCAAACATGCCTGTTTCTGTTTGTATGAACAAGCCATGTAAAGCAATTGTTTAAAACTGGTTTTGCTTGAGGATCCAAACTTTATATTTTACACAGTCCCAACAAAAGAACCAAAATGGTTTAGCTGACAGAAGCGGACAAAAATGTCTTTAAAAAAGACTGAACATCAAACAATGAAGTTTGTTAATATTACACTGAACATAGGATGTCCAATCCTGCTCCATGTCCTGCAGAGTTTAGCTCCAAACTGCTCCAACACACCTTACTGAACGTTTGCCTTAGAGGTCCTGAAAACTTTGGTAGCCGTTTCATATATGTTTATTTATTACGGATGGAGCTAAACATCCATTGTCAAAGGCCCAACAATGTGTAAACTTATACAGTATATACAGTAACAAGATTTTAGTTTTGACCTTGGGTTTCTGTTTTTCTCTTTTTCAGGTTTTAATCACAAAGGCCAGACACTGATCGACGATGCGGCCATTATCTCCCCTGTCTCATCTCATTTTGTTTCACTTACTGAGTGGATCTCTGAGCAGCAGATGTCCTCAAGACTGCTCTTGCAACCCCGGTAGTTCCATCTTCTGTGTCCAGCAGAACTTGATCTACATGCCTCGTGGCCTCCCCTCCTCCACAAAGTACCTCTATGTCTTTCAGAACAACATTAAGACCTTGCAAGAGCAGGACTTTGTAGAGCTTAGCGAGCTTGGAATGCTGGACCTGAGTCAGAATGCTCTCAGTGAAATCCCTGAAGGGGTTTTCAGCCCACTCTCCTCTCTACTCAACCTGGATCTCTCCTCAAACCGCATTACTCACATTTCCAAAGACAGCTTCACTGGACTGGTCAACCTGGAAAGGCTGTATCTCTACAGCAACCTCATCCACAGCATTCACCCAACTGCTTTTGAGGGACTGGAGAACCTACTGGAGCTGAAGCTTCAGGGGAATAAAATTAGTGTGTTGCCAGCTCTACGACTACCCAGACTGCTCCACTTGGATCTTAGTTATAATAGTATCCCACCCCTTGGTCCTGAAGATTTACAGACACCACACCTTGAGTCTCTTAAAATAGCTGGATTGAAGCTGACCAGTCTGGATGAGGAACTGCTAAGGAGCCTGGCAAACCTACATGTTCTGGATGTTTCACAAAATCTGCTTGTAGAGATTCAACCTACACTAAAGGCAATGGGGGGCCTACGAAACCTCAATTTAACTGGGAATCCCTTGGGGTCCCTAAAACAAGAAGATTTCCAAAATCTGGTTAATCTGCTAGAGCTCGACTTGAGCAACCTTTATTTGCAAGGCTTCCCCGAGGGTTTCTTCAACCTTTTCCCCAAACTTGAGAAGCTCACTGCAGCAGAAAACCCCTTCAACTGCCTCTGCCCACTGGCCTGGTTCCCAGCATGGCTAAAGGATGCCAATGTAGAGCTGTTAAGGATGGAGGAGACTCGTTGCCATTTTCCGCCAATAAACTCTGGAAAGGTTTTGGCAAAGTTGGAGCATAAAGATTTTGGCTGTCCCACAACGACCATTGAGTTAACAAGCGCAGGGACAAGTAGTACTACGAGCAAGCCCACAAACTCCACCACACCATCAGGCACGACACACGCCATTCCCCCGGCTCCACCAAGTGAGATGTCCTCAGCAGACATAGACAGCTTCCCTCTTTCCCAGACCACTGCCTTCCCCAGAAATAGCATAGAAGATTCTGAAGAAGAGGACATTATGTGCCCTTCCAATATCTGTCTAAATGGGGGAACATGCATATTTAACTCAAATGGGGTGGTTGTTTGCCTGTGCCCACCTTCAATGTCAGGACTCTACTGTGAGATTCAAAATGAAGCTCTGCTTCCCCCGCCTTCACCTAGAGTTTCTATCGAGACCATTGCTACAGTCCAGCCCAACACAATCAGCTCTCTTCACATAACCAGCACTTCCATTTCATTAGACCTTCACCGTTACATCCACACAAGGCCAAACATCCGTGGAATTCGTCTGACTTACCGAAACTTGTCAGGCCCAGACCGGCGGCCACTACAGTTAAATGTGCCTCCAACCTACCCAGAATACACGCTTAGAGGGCTACAGCCAAATAGCACCTATTCTGTATGTGCTAGCCCTCTGGGAGAGCCAGTCCATGCCTCGGTTAGTGCCTGCATGGAGGCTCGCACAGCAGGAATCCCACCCTCCTCCCACGAGCCTAGCGTTGACAGGACCGAACCTTCTTCCTCTCTCATACCCATTGTGGTAGCTGTGGCAGTGGTGATGGTTGCTGCCATCGTAGCTACTGTTGTGGTCATCCGCCGCAGGAGGAGATCCAAGGCTCCAGTAGATATGGACTTACATGAGACATCTCCTCTGGAGTTGGAAGGAGTGAAAACCAGTCCAGAGAATGGGCTGACACATCCAAAACAACCAGACATCAACCCTTGCCCATCTTTAGCACAAAACACATTGGAATATGAGGCACCTTTAATACAAGGACAGTGTCCAGCTAACAACAATGTAGCTTGTACAAAACCACTGTACGTGTAAAAGCCATATTGGAATTCATACCTCCAGCCCACAGAGGGCGATGTGCTCCATGACTCCTGCGGGCGGGTGCGATGCAGACACTAGATAGACTCTGGTGGGTTGGTGAACACTTTAGTGCATCCCAGCCAAACGCTTAAACTGACTGCCAGTATTTAAACCAGTTGCAATTGCCATTGCCATTTATTTTTTACAGATACAATTTAAGTGCCTTTTATAACCAGGAATATCAGACTCTGAGAATTTCTCTCTAAGAAGTGGCCAGACATTAATGAACACAGTGTTGCTAGGCTGGAAAACAGGTCACTTTAGAGGTAGCTCATTAATTGTGTAGCTTGCTCTGGAAGTGGTAGACAGGAGTCAAACGTTCTTGCCTGGACGCCTGGACCTTTTTTGTCCAGAAAAAAAATTGCACTGATCAGAGACACTGGGACTGTGAGGTGCCTAAAGAAGCTGAAGTGATCAGACTCTTAAAAGATGCTTCAAACAAGTTTTATTCAGCATCAAAGCATCCCTCTGTCCCTCTACCCCATTTGTCCTGCGCAGGAGATTTGCTGTGAAACAAACATAATGAAGAGACATTTTTTTTTTACTTTGTCTAGTTTACGCTGTTTTGTTAAAGTTGTGTTATTATATTTTTGTATTTTTAAAGGAATATTTCAGCAAAAATATCAATTCTGTTATGTCGTTCCAAATTTGTATGATTTTCTTCCATGGATCACAAAAAGACCTTATGAAGACCTTAAAAGACATTATGGTTCGTAAATAACAGAATTGTCATTTTTCCTGTAAGTGCCTTTTTTTTTTGTCCCTTTTCATGTTTAGTTGTTGTGTTTGTATTGACTTTTAAACATGAAACTGTAGCAAACATTATTTCTCCTTTCCCTTGAGTGCAACAAGTTAAAATGCTTTTACTTCTGAATGAAAACAAACTCACTTTACATGAGTGAAGTGTCCATCCCGCAAATGTCTGACAAAGAAACACTTTGCAAGACTATAAACACCAACAGCCATTTTTGACCTCAGACAAATTCCACACATTAACAAACAGACTAGTACTATATAAGGAGATGGATAACAAACGCTTTTAACAAAGCTGTTTTTTGACGTGCCAGCTTTCTAAAAATGTTCTGTTGTCATAATTCAGACTGGGCCCCAAACACAAACTAGGGTAATGCTTAAAAGCCTGGTTTGATGTTGCTGAGCTGAACGAAGTTTCTCCAACTAGTAAACTAGGCCAGATGGCTTTGCTCACTTGTTGCAACCAGACTATAAAAAATGACACAAGTGTACAAATGGTACAGTGATGGTATCAGGTGGTAGTATGGTACTTTCATATATACTTGGGTACTATTCAAAATTATTCAAAAATACCATATAAAAACGTTTAATTTGATTTGTTCAAATTGAAATGAAAAATTAGTTGTCTCAGCTTTTAGAACGGAATATAAAAAGACCCATGTACAAGGAGACTGATTGCTTTTCTCTGTGAAGCCAAATGTGTTCAAGCCAAATGTGTCATTGTGGAATTGCATATTTATGTGCATTATCAGCACAGTAAAGTTGTGTTAAGAGAAATGGAGCCAGTACTCTAATCCAAAGTGAGGAAAGGTCAATTGTCAAATTCTCCCCACTCTCAGCAGCCTCTTTTTTAGCCCTGCGCCTCATATATCTGTGACTGTATGCAGTATGTGTGCTGAAGATGTCAGTGTCTAGCACATCTAAACATTTGAACTGGAAAGAGGAACAGCTTTACACAGCATGAGGGGCTTCAAATATTTGAAACATTTTCAAAACTGCTTTCAAGTCCCATACTTACTTTGGGACGCTTGTTGTTGCTGTCTTTTGTTGTGTGCAAAGCCAAGTCTTCTTTTTTTGGATGTAAAAATTTGTACTCTTTGGAAGAAAAATGTGATGTCTGTTGAGAAAATAAAATGGAAAAAACATTCTTCTGTGACTGTTATTCCCAGCTGAAACTTTCTGCTTCTAATTTTTAACAGCATGACCGCAAAGATCTAATTCAATCTATCTTTTCTGAGGCTTTAGTTTAAATCAATTTTGATCATTTTGAGATTTTTTTTCAGGAATTATCTACAAATTGAGCTACAACATTACTTATATACTAATATAGTGTTGTGTGTTTAGTATGTATAGTGTGTGAAAGTAGAACTACACTCTAAAAAGTAATTCAGGGGACCTGTTACCACAACTTAAAAAAATGCATGGTTGGAAGTTAAAAATTCTAATTTATTAATTTATAAAACTTTTAAGTTGCAAACATTATTTTAAAGAGTTCTATTGACATAATAATGTTGATCATTACATCAACTTAAAGGGTTAGTTCGCCCAAAAATGAAAATTCTGTCATTAATTGCTCACCCTCATGTTGTTCCACACCCGTAAGACCTTCGTTCATCTTCAGAACACAAATTAAAATATTTTTGATAAAATCCGATGGCTCAGTGAGGCAAGACAATTAACACTTTCAATGCCCAGAAAGCTACTAAAGACGTATTTAAAACAGTTCATGTGACTACAGTGGTTCAACCTTAATGCTATGAAGCAACGAGAATACTTTTTATGCGCCAAAAAAACTAAATAACGACTTTATGACAATATCAAGTGATGGGCAATTTCAAAACACTGCTTCATCAAGCTTAGAAACTTTACAAATCTTTTGTTTTGTTTTGTAGTGCATATCAAACTGTCAAAGTCACGCCCCCAAGTGGTGAACCATTGAAATTTCGAAACACTTATGGCGTAACAAAGCCTCGTTTACTGCAATCACGTGACTTTGGCACTCCAAACCACTGATTCGAAACAAAAGGTTTATAAAGCTTTGAAGCTTCATGAAGCAGTGTTTTGAAATCGCCAACCACTAGATATTGTCATAAAGTCATTATTTTGTTTTGTTTTTTTGCACACAAAAAGTATTCTCGTCACTTCATAACATTAAGGTTGAACCACTGTAGTCACATGAACTGTTTTAAATATGTCTTTAGTAGCTTTCTGGGCATCTGAAAGTGTTAATTGTCTTGCTGGCAAAACTCAAATTTCTGCGTTTCAAAACAATTTCGGCTTTTTAAAAATTAGGTTGTAGTAACTTAATGAAATTGTCTTGATAACTTCGGAAATTAGGCAGTGGATTTGTAGTTCCCAGCATGCTTTGCATAGGACTGGATAAAGAGAATGTTGAAATTAAGTGTTAATTGATTTGTTTTAGTAAAGGGAAAGACCTGTTAGTTTTTAATGTAGTTATGTTTGACATTTAAAAGAGTTTCTGTAATGTTGTTTTTGTGCTGAAATGTAGATACATGAAGGTAACACTACGTTGACTCTATAAACAATAACTTTCTAATGCCAGTGACAAATAATATCTTACTTGTTTATTAAATATACATGTTAAATAAGTTATGTTAGCATGTGCTACGATAGCTGTTGATCTGAACTGAAATAGACTCTGGGAGTTGGAGTAACTTAATTTTTTTTTTTTGAGTAATCAACTTAAATTTAAATTAAGATCCTCTAACTCAATGCAGCTTGTTGACTGAACGTAAATTCACTCAGTTTTTATAACTCAAAATTTTGTTTTTGATGCACACTGTTGTGTTAATTTTTTTGTTGAGCCAACACATTATTTTTTAGAGTGTACAGTAACTACCATGTTTACACAGTGCACACAATGCCTCTGCACGTACGATTTCTGTCAACATGGGGACAGGAGAACTGTCAGTCAATAAATGGCGGGATAAGTAGGATAATGTACAGTCAAGAGGTTTTTAATGGCAAAACAAACCCCTTCAGGGAACTACAGGACCCCTTTTCTTCACACTGGGGTCATAATCATCCTGTCAGGGTTTGTTTTGTCATAATGACCGGCAAAGAAAAGGAACAAGGAAAAACACCGCTAATGGCCTCCACGTCTTGTTTTTTTCAATCCTGAAAATTAAGGATTGGAGAAACTGAATGGGCAGAAATAGAAAAGCTCCTTCCAGAAATGCAGTATTTGTATGTTGTGGCAGAAAGACAATGTTCCAATTAGACTGGGCTTATATGAGGACTTTTGTGAGAACTCTAACTCCAGAGAACAAATCGAATCCAAAACCAAGAGATTGAGATGAAATTAAGACAAAGACAATAATGTTTCTGGAACAGAACATGCAGTTCATTTGTAGCACATTTGTGTGGATGTATGCCACAGAACACTGCAAAACTGTCTCAATGGACGCTATACAAAATGAGCCTTAAATCACCTAAAAACTAAAAGCAGCAGCACATCTAATGTGGTTCCCATTATAGAGCGCTCAGTGGGGAAAGCGGGAAAAGACGAAGAGGAATTTTATTTATTTGAAAAAGCTGGCGTTGATAATACAGGGTCAGGGTTGCAGGGGGTCACAACGTGGAGGAAGGTAGAAAAAAGGAGGTGGATGGAGTTTAAGGAGGTATGGGGAAGTGGGGGGTAGCTGAAACTTGAGTTGAGACTGATGGTTGGGTCTGATAATAGCTCAAACGGGCCCCTCGGTCAGCGGCCCCCTCCTGCACTCATTCACAGGTCAGCGCTGGCAGATATACAGCACCAAATCAAACTCCTCACTTCTCAGAACAGATCTGAGGTTTGAGGGGGAAAGAGTGAGGAAGATGAAAACAGCAAATAAAAAGAGAATGAATCAGGTTTCGTGGACCATTAACTGTAAAGACAGATAAGATAAAGTGGACTTAAATGCTAAATTGCCAGTGACTATCACAGACACAACACCAGCAGATGAAGAACAGCTTTAGCAAAGCTTTTAGAAAGACCAGCCTGAAGTTTAAGTATGAATGAAAGAAACTTGACCAAATCTTTACAATGAACTGGAGATTTTGTGAATAGTTGCAGCATCCGAAATCAGGTGAAAAACAGCAACAGAGTAGTATATCCGAATACACAGTATTCAACAGTAGGTGAAAAGTCCCCGGATGACTTACTACTTCCGGCGAGATCTGAAGAACGCATTCAATGGACACTTTATTATCCCATTAGGCCACAGGAGAAGATTTATGAATGGCAATGAAGCGACGCAACTGACGCTGTAGGTCACAAAGTAAAGCAAAACCATTTTAAAAAGCATTTTCATTACATTAAATAATATAAACATTAACCAAAATGAAAAAGTAAAAAAAAAAAAAAAAATTATTTTAGCTAGTTGCCAAGGCAACATTTCTCAGTTTCATTTTGTTTAATTTGAAGTACTAAGATAACAAGCTAAAACTAAAACTTAAAGGGATAGTTCACCCAAAAATAAAAATTATCCCATGATTTACTCACCCTCAAGCCATCCTAGGTGTATATGACTATCTTCTTTCAGACGAACACAATCAGAGATATATTTAAAAATATTCTTAGTCCTCCAAGGTTTATAATGGTTGTGAATAGGGGGGCCGTGTTTTGAAGTAAAAAATAATGCATCCATCCTTAAAAAAAAAAGTACTCCATACGACTCCAGTGGGTTAATAAAGGCCTTCTGAAGCAAAGTGATGCGTTTTTGTAAGAAAAATATCCATATTTAAAACTTTATAAATTCAGATAACTAGCTTCCGGCAGGCGATCCTACGCATATATAGTCTATAGAGTATTTAATGCAATTGACCGTTTGCAAAGACCCGCCTCCTTTAATTACTGTTGCTGTGTCCGACAAGCCATGCTGCTTTCATGCCACACATGCTCTCATGCAAATGAAAAATACATCGCGGAGCAAAGAGGACACTGACAACATATCGACAGACAAGACAGAGCAGGTTACTTTTTATATGAAACAAAGTCTCAGGTTTTAAATTTTGTAATTTTTAAAGAAATTTAAACAATAAATACCGTTTTGTGGCTCTTTAATGTGTCGTGACAGATCGCTGTAGCGTCTCAGATCAAGCGGCTCATAAACTGATCATCTCTTCTTACTAGTTAATTTATATAATCAAATAAACATGAATGAACCACATTTCAACCACAGAAAGAAGTCAGTAAACATCATTTTTCAAGTTTAAGTCCACCAACGTTAATCTGCTAACTCCCCTGACTGCTTTGTCGGACAAAGTGGTGGATTCAGGGTTATGATTGGTTAGATCGCCTGTCCATCAAACTCCAGCGAAGGTTGAATTACATCAGAAGTAACTTAATTAAATTACAGAAAAATTAAGAGTAATCCCTTACTTTACTTTTTCAAGGGAAAAGTAATTAAATTACAGTAATTAGATTACTTAGTAATTAATTACACCCAACACTGATTGTAATGTTATGTGCTTTGAGTCATGAGGTAATTTAACGTGACGTTTGCTGTTACAGTTCCACCGGTGTATAAAAGCACACAACGAGGAGATAAGAATCAAATAAGTCTTTTACTTGGAAATCCAACAGAAGAATACAGGAACAGACAATGTAGACACGAACGACACCCGACAACATACTGAACAGAAACAGGAACTTAAATACACTGATTGATTAACTCAAATGACAAACAGCTGTGATGAATGTGATTAGTGTCCATGGTTACTGAATGTGGCGGGGAAACTAGAACAAAGGAACATGTGACAGATGACAAACAAACTGAAAGTCCATGTGACTGTGACATTTGCAGACTGTGCTGTGCACCTTCATGGGCTTTAGAGGAGGTGTGGCTTTGGAGATGCTCTGAAGGGTGGATGGGGATCTAATGCTTTCAAAGCTAGCTAGCTTGCTATTGCTAGCCTCTCCGAAATTGCCTACCCTACCTTTAATAAAACTATATAGACAATCTTACTGAATTAGAGTGGTTATTGAAACTTTATAGTTTTTGTTATAGTTATTATACATTAGAAAAAAAAAGAAAAGAAAAAAACAGTTGCTATGATAAAATTGGTCAGTGATTTAAAGGATTTAAAGGAACCAACCATGTATGTGTAAAGTCTCTAAACTCATGATGAAACAAAGTAAATCAGGTTACTTAGCATGTGTGCAAGAATTTCAGGAAAGGACATGAAGTAATTGTGTTTATATGGCGCATGATAGTGCATAACCTGAAGTTCCTCCACCTAAAAAACATGCCATACCTGCAAAAGGATGATTTAGACAAGCTGTGTGCAGGGCTGTGTGCAGCTGTTATGGTTATGGATTAAGATAACAAAGGCTTAGAGAGAGCTTAGTCCAGCAGCGCTTCTACCAAGAGATGAGAGCTCTGAACAGCCAACACAAAAAGACACACACAAAAAAGCAGCAGTGAAAAAATATTTTTGTCAATTAAAATGAAAATGAAATGGGAGTTTCCCCAAAAATAAATAAATGATAAATAATATTTCACAAATAATATTGTGAAATATTACAATTTAAAATAACCTTTTTAATATTTTAATATATTCTAAAATGTAATTTATTCCTGTGATGCAAAGCTGAATTTTCAGCATCATTACTTGCTTCAGTGTCACGTGATCCTTCAGAAATCAATTTTAATATGCTGATTTGTTACTCAAGAAACATTTCTTATTATGTATATACTGCAATATACACACCACCTATCTCTCCCTAACCAGGATGGTCAAAGACCTTGTTACAAACATTACCGCCTCAGGGCTTGTACCCCCACCTACTGCCCACATCTGACCTTTAACCTCCTGGAATAAGGTGCACTGCTGAGGCATGTCAGGGACCTCCTCATGCACACGTGCACACAAGGGGGAATGTGCTGGTTTTTATTCACAATAGTTCTTGTGGGACCACAAGACTTTCCATCTCTATAGTAGCTCCTCAAGGCCCCTAGGTTTCTTTATACGAGCTTCAATTTAGCTACAGAATGGCAACCCACAAAATAAACCCCCTTTTATGGGCGCTAGTCATGAGCAATATAATGCAGGTTAAGATGTGCCTGGGGGCGTGTGTGAGGGGAGGGCGTGGAGCGCCGTTAGTGTCGTGGTATGCCAATGACAAACACTCGCTGACAAGCAGATGCACGCCACATGATGTAAACAGTTACTAAATGTAAAGCAGACTGGAGATTTTCTTGAATTTGCTAAAATGACTTGTGATAGCTTTGGAAGTTTTCATAAAAATGAGTTGAAAACAACATACCATTCAGTAATGTCAGCTTTTTGAGAAAAAAAAAGTGAAGAAAAGAACTGGTAAAAGAAAACTTAACATTTAAAAAATAATAATGTAAAATATTTTCACGTATAGGCTGTGTTAAACACACGACAAGATGGAGAAGAATCTAAAATAAACAGTCTTTAATCATATAATCCAAACAAACTGATCTGCAAGAGAGCAAAACTATAGAACGCTAACCACATAAATGCAAATGAGAACTGACAAGAAGAAACTAAAACATTAGGCTTAAATACACAGGGGTTAATGGGGAAACTAAATGAACAACAGGTGAACAAAATCAGTAACTAACTGGCACACACTAGAAAACTAGGTCAACATACAATGACAGTGAACAGGAACAGTGTCAGTCCGTAGAAATGCTTTAGATTACAGCCCGGAAAGTACTGCGTAATTACAGGGAATTTACAATGTAACTTTCGATAATTATAGTGTACCTATAAAGTAGGTACATATAATTATAGGGGAACAATATGTAAAGTCTTGGGAATAAAAGGGTAAACCAGGAAAATAACAAATGATTTACACTGTAAGTATTTTAGAACTAAGGGGTACTTATACTATTATGATAGACAACAATCTTACGTTTGGGAGCAATTTAGTGAGAAAGTGCACTGATTTAATTGTTTCAAGGTAAGTAGAAAGAACTATTGCAATCTTTTTTAATACATGGGGAAATATACTTTTGTTTCATGTAGTTACAGGGTAAATAATAATTTTAAAAAATAATTTAAAAAAACCCAAACAATCTGATATCACTGACTCCGAAACCTTTTTTTGAAAAACAACTTATTTCAAAACAGATTTAAAGTTACAACACTTCTTATTAATTTATCTTGCTTGGCTTCCTCCTCCTCTTGTTCCTCTTCTTCTTTTTCTTTCTTTCCACTGATGAATCTTAAGAGGGAATGCCATGTCATCTGCTATTCTGTGCTCACCGTTTACTCATCTTTTACCCTCATGCCATCTGCGATGTTTACGACTACACTATAATTATCGAAAATTACGCTGTAAATTTGTTGCAATTACGCTGTCCTTTCCGGGCTGTAATCTAAAGTGTTACCAAGACTTTTACATTGAAAATACTGAATTGTAGTGAACACAGAACAAGACGCAACTGACAAATGCAATGCATGAATGAATGAATGAATGAATGAATGAAAATTAAAGTGACATGTTAAGGTAAGCCATACTCGGAATTTGTCCTCTCCATTCAATCCATTCAAGAATGAATGAATGAGTGCAGGAACAAATGAACAAATTAATGAATGCAGGAACAAATCAATGAATGAATGAATGCAGGCACGAATGAATGAATGAATGCCCAAATGTATGCGTGAATGAATGCATGAATAAATGAATAAATAACTGAATGCAGGCACAAATGAATGAATGAATGAATGAATACAGGAATGAGTGAATAAATGAATGAATGAACGAATCAATGAATGCAAAAGCGAATGAAGGAATGCAAAAATAAAAATAAAATTGCAGAAAAATAAAATTTGAACATTCTTTTGTGGTGGGGCCAGTGAAATGTTAGGAGGACAAGTACAATTCTGAACTAGCTGAGTTCTATGTCAAGAGCCAAATTTAAACTTTCTATTTAAATTTAATGTTTTATATGAGCACAAGTACCACCTGATAGAAAAATGGTTTCCAAACAACCCTTTTCTCTGCTGTATTTTCACATTCCTGGCTTTTTACTGTTAAAACACCTGTCAGTCTGCCTGTTGTAAAACCTGATGTGCATTTCATTTCTACAAGTGACATTAATTTCTAAAGTAAGTTCCAGGTCAAGGTCAGTTATTTCCCACATACCCCATCCACTCTTTCTGCATGTGCAGGTGCTGGGAGTCACAACTTCAAGGTGCATTACACAAATAAAATCACAATACAAACACTCGCCATGGCCTTGAAAGAGTCCATATCTCTTTGTATCACATGAGGGGCCAGATATCCTCACAATTACCCATCTGTCCACAGCATTCTCCTATGAACACAAGGCCTCTTTCCCTCTGAAACAGAGGTAGTTTGTGTGTAACGTGTGTGTGTGTGTCTGTTAGCATCCTCTGGTACTGGGCTAATACTTCATAAGACTGAATGTGCACTCACAAAGGATTGTATTATTGTAATGATAACATAGAGATAAAGAACATATGCCAAATTTAATAAATATAAAAGGTATTGCCAAAATAGGAAATAGAATTTGGGTTTTTTGCCCAAAAACCTAAGACAGCATCTCGTATATCCTTAACAGAAAATACCATAATGCATTGCAATAGACTCAACGAAGTTGATGGAAATGTTTACTAGTTTGTTAAGGGGTTAGTTCACCCCCCAAAAAATTATTGCAAGTATGCAAGTGCAACATTGTACCAGATGGGCTTCTGAGCAAGTTTACATCGGAAAAGCCATACATATGCAGCTGGTTATGTGATGCAAATATCAAAATGTATTAGTTTGGATTCAAATCATGCTCTATGGCAAAAGTGTTTTGAGGTCATTATTGTGCACATAAAAACACATTAAAAAATAAGTCTTAATCAATGATCTGCTGTATTAATCAATGATCTGCTGCTGTAATCATAATTTGAAAAGGAATATAAAAGGTTGGTGTTTTACCACCACTAGTGTTCATTTCAGCTGGAAACTGCAGTGAATTTGAATGATCTTCATCAAATCACACCTAAGTTCGAGTTCTCACATTGCGAAATAGAAATTTAAAGAGTTCTGGTTGAACAATCACAGTGATCTCTGCGAGAAAGAAGCAGAGAGGAAAGATGCTTGGCATATCCCGCAGTCCACAATTTGGTTTTCTCTCCAGGGAAAGCTCAAGTACATGAGGAGGAAGCTGCCAAACGTGCAAACTCTTCATGAGCGCCTCACACTACACAGGTCATAATGAAAACCATCCGTATGACTTTTGCAGCCTATGCGGAACTCAAGACCAGAATGCCTTTACACAAAAGCTCTTTATCTATCAAAGTTCAATGAGTTTCTGCACCGTGAACTCAGACTCCAGATATAATCAGGGCTGTGCGTGGCGCGTCCTTCCTTCACTCTCTGTAACAACATCCACCCAGAAGACAGATGAGTATCACTCACTGAGCCTAAAACAGAAGTTTGGTGAACCTCACAGATTGGTAAAGTGGTTCCACTGGAGCGGAGATGATTGTGAAAAAGATTCAGACATGTAGACTAAGATTAGCCATGCTTCAGGATCAAATAACTTGAGTAAACAAGAATGTGATCGAGATCCTGTATTGGTGTCCATGTTCACATTTCCACATGCTCTGTCAGTGAACTGAATAGAGTAACCTGAGGCATTTTAAGTGTAACAAATTCACATATTTTGTTTCCAGGCACCGTGTCTCAGTCTGTACAAGCGTACAGTCCATGCCTAAATGATACATAAAAATGCCAAACTGGTTGGTGAAACATTTTTCTTGAACAGTTCTCGGTCAGAATATTCTGCAAAGTGAAGCAGACTTTATGCCACTAGTACCAATACAAGATCACAACAGCATCCGGAAGTTTCTTTGGACACACTGACAGTGAAAGATGGAAAAAAGAGGATGAGGGCAGCAGCCACAATCTTTCCAGAGTGGGTGACTGTGAGCAACAGGCCAGTTTGCCAAGTGAGACTGAATCATCCCTTCTCTTTCCCTCTTTCTTTCGCTCACACACTCCTCCAGTGTGATCTATAAATCCTGTCACGGTTGTGCCGCAGATGGAGTGTTTTATTAGAGACTAACTAAATCCAGGGATGAAATCAGTCATGGGGCCTGAAAGTGAAAGACGTTCCTGGGTAAATCTCATTAAAACAAGGAAGGGAAATGCACTTAATTGTCTCTGCAACTAATTTTATTTCATACTTTAATAGATGTTTTAATCACGTCAAGTCACCTTTATTTCTATAGCGCTTTATACAATACAGATTGTTTCAAAGCAGCTTCACAAAAATAAACAGATCATGATCAATGATACAAACTTCATCAAATATGAGGCAAATTAAAATTCTGCTGTAAAGCAGCTCCATAGAATCAATCAGCTCGAGTCAGTTCAATGGTGATTCAAAAAGTGTTCAGTGTTGATATTGAAAAATTAGACAATTATGAAACAAAGTTGTATGTTTTCATGCTGCTGCAGAGTAATTATGGACTTGCTACTTCTAATAGATACACAGACACACTGATATGCTGCTGCTGCTGCTGCATAAATAGACATACATAAATCCTGTAGCAGATTTAAGCAGGTGGAGCTGGGGGAGGTGGAGGGTTTCAGAGGAACTCTGATAGCGCTGCAGGACTAGCTTACGGCAAACAAAATGTTGAACAAGCAGTCTCATTGGCTGCAGGGTCAGCAGAGGCCAATCAGTTTTTGCCATACAGTAATGTTGTGATTGCTTGCAGACCAGTGTTGGGTAAGTTACTTCAAAAAAGTAATTAATTACTAATTACTAATTACATCATCAATGTTGTATTTAAAATACTTTTCTGATTACTCTGTCTGAAAAGTAATTTAATTATTCAATAAGTAATTGAATAATTAAATAATAAATAAAAATAAAAAAAATAATAAAATCCCTATAAACCTTGCCTGGATAGACAATAGAAAGGAAACTCTTTTAATAATTTAAATATGAGTCAAACATGGAATAGTTTAGCATTTTATAGCTTTTTCAAACATTTTAGCTTTATTAAAACTATAATACTTAACATTTTTAATAACATATAGGGACGTCACAATTCCAGAAATCTAGTATTCAGTACGGTAGGCTACTGGTACCACCAAAAGTGCACAATACTCGATACCATGGTAAAAATATTAAAAGATAAGGACATAGTTTACATTTTACCGTAATGTTCTTGCCTACCTGTGTCAAATAAGTGAAGTAATTGGAATATTTCCATTCTGCAAAACAGCCACTCGCTTCTGCCGACATCTTCAGACAGCGACTACACAGCCAACTGATGCGACGCTGCGAACTCACGCGCAACTGCACTACAGCTAACGATTTTAATTTTAACTACTCATTTATTCAAATATAAGAGGATTTCTGTAAAATGAGTAAATTTTTCCATTTACACTAGTAGTCCTATTATGCAAAATTCACTTTTACATGGTGTTTGAACATAAATGTGTGTCTGCAGTGTGTCCACCCAAAATTCACCCACTCTCAGTGTCTCAAAATGAGCTGTTCCAACTTTCTCCCTACTGTGATGTCACATGCCCCTCCCACAACTGGTGACGATCTCTGCCCTATTAACATAAATCCCACCCGGAGTGAGCCGCACACAGTCTTCCATGTTTACATCCTTGCTAGAGCAGCTAGTGATAAAATGTCTGAGCTATGTAATCTTTATTTAACTGTTCTGTTTTTGGATGTAGTAATTAGGGGTGTCACGATACCAGTATTGACATATTTGCAGCGTGAGTTTTTCCAGTTTAGCTGTTGATGAAAGGCTCCACCCTCTTCTAGAAAAGGGGGAACAGAGCAGCAGCTCATTTGCATTTATAGATATAAAAGATATATATGATATGTGAGGCATTTTGAGCTGAAACTTCACAGACACATTCTGGGGACACCTAAGGCTTATATTACATCTTGTAAAAAGGGGCATTTTAGGTCCCCTTTAAATTTAGGTGAGCCAAGTTATGACTGAAGCCTAAAATATATGGCAAAAGTTCAGTAGCTTTAAGATGTTATTGCCTATGTTCTTTCATGTTTTGTGGGATTTGAAGTTTTGTGAGATTCGCCCATTCTAATTGTCAAAATTAAGTTTGTATATCTCCAAACTTCACGCAGCTGACTTTGACTTAAAAAATTCACTTTGATTCTCCCCCACACGCCAAACAACTCCGTTCTACATCCTGTAAAGCTTTCTATCTGTCTTTCATAGCAAAATTGCACTTCAGCCCTTAATGCAAGAGACGGATGGGTGATAAATAAGGGCAAAGGAGAGAAAAGCAAAAAGAATGGAAGGCATAGGGGTGTCATACACAGTGCCAGAGATTGTTAGTGAGGAACTCCAGACGTCTGCGTTTGATTGCAGTCTGTATGAAATGAGGTTTGATTGCACCTGAAAGAGACACATATACACACATACTCATAGGTCAGTGAACAGATGCCTCATAACCTTTGACCCTAAACCAAACAAGCATTGTGAGGGACCACCACAGGCGTTGATGCCTGGAGCCCACTTACACATCACATACGCTGAAGCCGTGTTACATATCGCAGTGACTTCTCGCAATGGCTGAGGGTGAATAATTAGGATGATGAAATTCAAAACGGCTGCTGGGACTGGAGACATGCTTCATCTACAGTGGAGAATGTTCTGGCGAAGTGTGTAACACTGTTGCTCCAAAACACAATCTTATGCCTAAGAACAGTTCACCCAAAAATGTCATTATTTATTCACCCTCATGTTGTTCCAAACCTGTTTGACTTTCTTTCCTCTGTGATATTTTCTGCTTTTTTTGTTTAAGTTAATGGGGTCCAATGTTGTTGTTGTTGTTTTTGACTCCATTGACTTTCATTTTATGGATGAAAACAAAAGAAAGAAAGTTTTCAGTTTCATTTTTGGATGAATTATCCCTTTAACAGTTTTTCTTCATTTACATTTCTTTTCCATTTGGCAGACGTTTTTATACAAATGAGAACTTTACATAACAAATGAGCAGAAAACGCAATTTATCTTCCTAACCAACTGTTGAAAAATGACATTTGTTAGCACACTGATATGCACATGATATCACCTTCCCACATGCTGAGAGCCAGAAAATATAATCACATTTTCCTTCCTTTTTCTGATTAAATGATACTTATGCAATCTGTTCTGAATTTGAGAGCCGTGGCTCATGGAAAATGTCACGCTCCATCATGCGATGTGATCAGCACTTGGAGAGGAAGATTGTTTGTTTAAACTACGTAAAATTGGTCTTTCAATTAGGACAGATTTATCATCTATTTTTCTCTAATAAGCACTGTTTTCAGCTCTTAATAGGCTTCCTGAACAGATTTTCATAAGTCTTCACCACTGAGGAATACATGTTCTTCTTTATGTTTCACTCAACTTACTCTATAACACCTCACATAAACACCTTGATGTCTCTATTGGGAAAGCAAATGAACTCAGCTCAAAACATTATAAAAGATTAAACTGAAATCGCTTAAACACTTGCACCTGTTGAGCAACGTAAAATACTGCATACCTGTACAATGAAAAGCAGAGCACAGCAGTCTAAATATTTAGTCAAATGTCGGGATGCTAATATGGTCGTATCAACAATGAGCGTTTATTTTTATCTCAAAAAACAAACCTAGGTGAATATGCAGAGAAAGCTGGAAAGATTTAGCTCTTGAAGTTCCGGTCATTAATAATAAACGGTTATGATATGAGGAGCTAAATCAAGGCTACATATAAATCATAATGCTGAAAAGGTTTCTCCCATAATTCTACAATGACATGCATAACAATATTCCGATATCAGTCAGAATTTGGTCGTATTTTGATTACGTCATTAAGATGCCTGCATAAAGCTGATTTTTGGGTCATGTAAACATTTTATTCAGAATTTGTGTAACTGAAAATTTACATTACATATGAAACGTCAACGTATTAAACATCAAATTTACATATAAGAAACCACAGGAAAAGAATGTGTATTTTCTACCCTTGTGAAAAAGAAGTGCGCTTAATTGTATTGAATGTGCATTTGTATATATATATATATATATATATATATATATATATATATATATTCATATATATATATATATTTTAACTGTACTTGCAGATAATGTAATATTAATTCAATATTCCTGTTTCCAATAGCTGTATCCTTTTTTTTTTTTGGAACAAGAATATGAACGTTATTTTGAGAATGTTGTTCATGTAAACACAAGTCTAGATCAATTTTAAGACTTGAACAGGGGATTTAAAAGACATTTGTTAAATTTACTCAGGCAAATTATAGGAAGAACTATTAATGTGTTGTTGTTTTAGGCGAACAAGCAGATGATGATTGCGGTTTTTGACATCAGCGTCTTTAGTAGTTGTAGAATGTGTCTGAATGAGCTTGGCTTTAGAGTAAAGACAATCTTTATGTCCTTGAGGGAAAAGGACAACTTGTCCCACAGCCCCCTTGCGCTCGTTCTTCCTCAAGACTGAAGCAAGGGATAAAGCGAAAGAATAACAGGATTTATGAGGATGTAACAACACCCCCAGATCTTTAAATACAGGCTTGTAAGATTTACACTTCATTAGTGGAGAAAGAGAGAGCAAGACAGACAGAGAAAGAATGAAAACTCATTCGTCATCGAGCTGACATGAAGCACCAGTTTACCATTCAGTAGGCTTATACAGTACATATTATAGACAGTAGATTTATATAGGTATTTATCCATATTTTAACTTTTATTATAAAACATTATATTATTATATTAGTTCCTGTCCTTGATTCTGATTGGTCAATAGCTGTGTTTTATTCACAATAAAACACGGCTATGACTGCTTCACCCAACGGTTCTGTGTATCACTACACAACACCCTTAGCAACCACTCTTAGCAACGTAAACTGTTTGTTCTCAATTTATATTGTTCATTGAAGCTTACTGTATTATGTAGAAGAGTATTTTGAGAAAGAGATCGATTGAACGAGTGTATTACCTGAATTCAGATTTAGCATTTTCCTTCAGGTCAGTCAGTTCATAATAAAAAATGTCCGCTGCAATATCTTGTCCTTTTAATAGTTAAGGGGTTTTCCCGTGACTGACAGCACTAGTCAAAGCATTTGTCAGTTGCATCTTGTTCTGTGTTCACAACAATTCAGTCATTTCAATATGAAAAGTCTTCACTACTGACTGACACACTCATAAAGACAGTCTTTGCCGCCATCTAATGGCGTACTAATGAAACTTCTGTTGCTGTTTACGGTCAGGGACTATATTTTGTCTGGCGGAAGGAAGGCTTTTAGTGATTTTACTTCATGAAAGTTGCACTGATACATATTTTTTGGCTTTAATAATTGTATTGTGTGGCAACCATTTTATAAAAGCAATAAGGTACTCGAGGCTAGTGCAGTATCGTGAATAAATCACGGCTGAAGGGGTTTATACTGAAACGCAACCCCAGCGTTTTCAAACTAAAATGGGGTCTAGAGCGTTTTCGAGGTTCAAAAACCCCGGAGTAGTGTAAACGACAGGCGTAACTGTAGCAAAACGTATGCGTTTTAAAACGAAAATGCATTATAGTGTAAACAGAGACTAAGTTGACAATACAACAACATAAATTACATACACCCATAACAAAAACGCAAATTTTGAAACTGTTATGTTTATTTTTTGAAAACATATGTTTCTAATAAGTATCTAAATAAGACAGTTTGGGATGTGTGCATTTACATTGTAGAACAAAACGTCCAAGTATCATCAAGTTTACTCATATTTAACTCATAAATGTAAAACCCCATTATAAAACCTTGTAGGAAAATCTTGAGAAAACCAGTGGTGAAATAATCTTCTGGGTTCTGACATCACGGCTGCAGCACTTTATAACAAGTACAGACGAAGTACAACAGTATCACTAGAAAAGTCCCCACAAGGAAAATGGCTTAATAAACATACAAAAATAGTCTTAATCAAATCAAACTATTTGCCCTGTATAAAAACAATGGAAAGTCCCCACTATGATAGTGTGTGCATACTGTACCTGAAATACTGCATATGCAACGTACCACTGACATCATACAGTCCACACACATTATAACTTACATACTTACATTATTTGCCCTATAACTATAAAGTAAGCAGCAAGACAAAAGGAGAGAAAAAGGCAGAGGCTGTCAGACATGCATTGCCATTCAGAAACAGAAAACACACTGCCATCTGTGCGTTCATGACTTCAAATGCACATAAATCAAGCATGAGAATCTTCTCAGTCAGAGTGATGATCCATTTGCAAGCATCTAAAATGGTTCTGATCAGTGGTGAGAGGCGCCACAGAACCGCTGGCATCTGAAAGCCGACACATGTGCTCCAATCCAGGCCGATGCTCACAAACTGAGATTATGGAGTCTGCAGACATGAGAAAATCCCTGTGTGTGTGCCGTTAGTTTGATGTCTTACAAGCTCCACGCTCTTAAAGGTGTGGAGAGTTTGTTTCATGTGATTGTGGTTTGAAAAATTTTGGGTTATAAGTAAACACTCTAAATTAACTGAGACTCCTTTTATTAAGTTTAAAAGGTCACATTTATCGTTGTTCTGCGAATTATTGCGGGCAAAATCCCATCATTTCAATAGGAATCAATGAGGAATTTCGTGTGAAGGTGAAAGATTTCCCAACAGAAACTTTGAAACTCAAGTTGAAACAGAAACAGAAGCTCAAGTTGGTCACACAAATTCGCTACATTTGAAAGTGACTTGTGTGAGCTGTGCTTCATACATCAATCACTACACCATTGATAATAGACAATGGACCTTTTTGCCTCAAACTTTCACAGAAATATATCTAATCTAACCACAACCTTAGTCTCCTTAACTGTAATGGCATTCTTCAAAATATCTTCTTTTGTGTTTTACAGAAGAAAGTCAAATTGATTTGGAATAACATGACAGTGGAAGAATAATGATTGCATTTTCATTTTTGGGTGGACAATCCCATAAAACTTACCTTTCTGGAATACATTTTTCAAAATTCGGTTTAATTCAGGTCAATCTTGGTTTTGAGGACATGCCAATGACCCCAGAATCATGACACGACCACAACGGCAAACAGGCTCATCAGTGGTATATCTGACAACCATCTGCTTCCCTTTTTGTCTACAAATCCGCAATGTCTGAGAAATTGCAGCACCAGCATGTGAGGAATATCATTTCAGGCATGTGCGGCAAGAACAGGGAGGATAAACAAAAACTTCCAGAGTTTTGTGAGAACAAGAAAAAATTGGAGGCACTGCAAACTAACTTTTCTCCTTTTGATTTCTCCATAATCAATTGTTTTCTTGGAAAAGAGTAGCTTGTGCATTCTGTGAAACAGCTCAACAAAAGAAATAGTCATACATGTTTTGAACGATATAAGAATAAACAATGACAGAACTTTCATTTTTCAATGAACTTTCCCTTTCAAACTCAGCGTGTCAAAGTTTTGCATCTTTGCTGAGCCCATAAGGACTTTCTAGATGTTTCACAATCCTTATTACTGGTGTTTTTGTTCAGAAACACTCTTGCCAAGGTGCTTATGCTGAGGGAAGTATCGGGTGGGCCAAATCCTTGACGTGATTGTGAAACTCAGGCAGCCGTATACGAACTGCGTAAGCTGCTTTGTGTTCAAGATCTGGCCCAACGCACACTCTGTTCTGCATTCAAAACTGCAATCCACTGTGCCTCATTAAGCCTGAGAAATAACTCCACCACAAATGAGAAAATCAGACAAAAGTGTTGAACACAGAGGGAAAAAAACTGACTCTATTTTTCTCTCATTCATTTGCTGTTTTCTATTTCCCACCCAGCCAAGAGCAAGATTGCTTCAAGCCCTGCTGCACCGCTGCTCCTCTGAGTATCCGTGTGGGGTGGATGGGGTTTCAAAACTCCAAACGTGAACTCAAGTCACAAACCTGTGCCAGATCACAAAAGGAAGATGAAAAAATTCACTTCATTTGAACATATGTGCACCCTTTTCACAAAATGACAGGGAAGGAGAAATGTTGTGGTCTTTTCTCACAGAATATGAATAATTTCGACTTTACAGCTCCCCACAAACACAAACAGACCTGAGAAAGTTTGGGCTGCTGAGGGAAGATGTGATAGAAAAACCATGAGAACGTTACACACTCCTGCTTTTTCATTACAACTGGATTAAGCAATGTGGTATATTGTGGGTGTTTAAAATGACTCTAAGGGGAGCTAACTTCAAAGATAAGTTAAGTTAAAAGCTAGAGCTAGAGTTTAGATAAATGTTTCATTTTCCCTCCCATACATTACAATGTAATTTAGTTCACCCAAAAATGAAAATTCTATTATCATTTACTCCCCCTCATGTCGACCAAACCCATAAGAGTTTCGTTCAACTTTGAAACACAAATGAAGATATTTGAATGAAATCTGAGAGATTTCTGTCCCTCCATTGAACACTCATCAACACACACATCTGAAATAGCAAACGAAAGATCAAGAGTTCTTGCTTGATGTGCGAGAACCAATGAGGTTCATTCTTATGTGTTACGCAGCACGTTTGAGCTTCCACAAGAACCAATAAGGTTCATTCTTCTGTTACTCAGCACATGTGAGCTTCCACAAAAACCAATGAGGTTGATTCTTGCGTGTTACGCAGCACATGTGAGCTTCAGCAAGAACCAATGAGGTTCATTCTCGTGTGTTACGCAGCATGTTTGAGCTTCAGCAAGAACCAATGAGGTTCATTCTCGTGTGTTACGCAGCATGTTTGAGCTTCCGTAAGAACCAATGAGGTTCATTCTCGTGCGTTACGCAGCATGTTTGAGCTTCCATAAGAACCAATGAGGTTCATTCTCGTGTGTTACGCAGCATGTTTGAGCTTCAGCAAGAACCAATGAGGTTCATTCTCGTGTGTTACGCAGCACATTCAAGCTTCAGCAAGAACCAATGAGATTCATTCTCGTGTGTTACGCAGCACATTCAAGCTTCAGCAAGAACCAATGAGATTCATTCTTGTGTGTTACGCAGCATGTTTGAGCTTCAGCAAGAACCAATGAGGTTCATTCTCGTGTGTTACGCAGCACATTCAAGCTTCAGCAAGAACCAATGAGATTCATTCTCGTGTGTTACGCAGCACATTCAAGCTTCAGCAAGAACCAATGAGATTCATTCTTGTGTGTTACGCAGCATGTTTGAGCTTCAGCAAGAACCAATGAGGTTCATTCTCGTGTGTTACGCAGCATGTTTGAGCAAGTTTGGTTCTTGCAGAGGTTCATTCTTGTGTGTTATGCATGTTTGAGCTTCTGCATAAACCATTGAGGTTCATTCTTATGTTACGCAGCACATTTGAGTTCCCACAAGAACCAATGAGGTTCATTCTTGTGTGTTACGCAGCACATTTGAGCTTCTGCAACAACCAATAAAAAAATGTATTCTCGTGTGTTATGCAGCACATCTGAGCTTCCGCAAGAACCAATGAAGTCAACCATGATCATGACACTGAAAATTTCAAAATGTATTAATTTTTAAATATATTAAAATATAAAACAGTTCTTTTAAACTGTAATAATATTTTACAATATCACCTAGTGTATTTTTCAATCAAATAAATGCAGAACATAAAGAGACTTCTTTCAAAAACTTGTTCCACCCTTCAGTTTTCATCTGTGCATGAGGAGAAATCCCCCATGTTTTAATGTTAAAGGTTTTTCGGTGACATTGCATTTTTTTGTGGTTTGTATGCATATATGTATGAGTCACTGTATTTGTGTGTGTTATACACAAGTGTGTAGCTATAGTCCACAACTCCAAGGAAACACAAAACCAGCCTGGTTTCGAAAAGCCAGAACAGTGTCAACATTTTCAGAGATGAGCAATGGATGTTAATGGCCTATCAGAGAGGATGAAGAATTATGCCTGATAAAGACATGGGTAATTTTAAACAGCATACATGTATTGAAATGACACGATGACATGAACTTTCATTTTTGGGTGAACTGTTCCTAAAAGTGGGATGGTTTGTAGACTCTCCAAATGTTTGTGTGGGTAATAAGTGGGTTGCATGGAAGGTTACAGAGAGGCATATGGTGTTCTGTGGTGTAATGCACATTGGGCCCTGTAAGCACTTCTGAATTTCCCTTTCTTCCATTGCAACCACATACACATTTTCCCTCAATCTGGGCCCTTACTCACCCACACACTCCCACTTTCTTCTGGCAATCTACCAGTTCAACACACTGCACAACATAAACCTCGACAGTATGATTTAAATCCACATGGATCTGGGTAGACAACCTCCACACGGCCCTGCCAGGTACTTTCCTTTGTCCACTCCACCCATTCCTTCTCTTCTCCCTCTATCTGTCTTATTCCACCCCTCCTTTCCTTCATAAGGGATTCATTCCTCTTCCATAAAGCATGAGGGACTTTTGAATATCTGCCTGCCTACATTCCACCCACCCACTTTGTCTTTTTTCTCCCCTTTTCTCTTCAGTACACATCATCTTTTCCTTCTCTGCATCCCTCCAACTTCTTCCACAAAGTCCACAGAGGGATAAAAATGTAAGATATGGAGAACATACAGAAGAATTTGTAGTTGATTCATCCGTTTCATTCTTCAATTTCCTGTCTCTTTCTACTTATAATTGGAAACAGATCTCGTCTTTCATCTTTCGTCCCCTGGCCACCGTTCTTGTCTTTTCTGTAGCTCTATCGTTTATTCTTGTCCTCAATACACTGACAGTAAAATTATTTAGTATTTACCCATTAATTATTTACCTATATTTGTTTAGAAATATTATGTGGAATGTATATCATTATTCCTGAAAAAAAAAAAAAGACTTAATCACAATTCTCTACAGTGTCAAAAAACTACAAACATGGCAGATGTGCATGACCGACGGTTAAATAAAGAGGTTTAGAAAGGGGTTTGAGTCACTAATAATCAACATTTAACCTGATAAAAATACTTATTCAATGTTATATTTCATCTGCAACAACAATGCTAGTACTTTTATAAAGATTTGTTTGGCCATTAACTTTTAAATGCATCATTATGCAAAAATATTAAGTTCTCCGCATGAAAGACCCACGACTGGCAGATCAACGTGCTACTTCTTTTCTCTCCATTACTGTAGGAAATTAAATTAAATTAACTGTGGAGGGTGTTAACTGTGACAAGATGATTGACAGGCCAGTTTACGTTGACAGGATGCACGTAATTTTGTGACAGAGCATCCGCTAAAAACATAATTTTATGATGTGAGAGTATGTTCCAAATTGTCTGGTCTTCTGCTACGCACTCAAAAGTGTGTTCTTTTCTTCACAAAAAGAGTATACTTTTAGGGTGTAGTATAAGTAGGCAAATTGGAACGTAGCATAGGAATTATTACCAAAATACTCTGAAGTGTAGGAATAGTCATATTTCATGATCAACAGGTGGCGCTGTCTCAAACCACTCAGGTATTTTCGGTTCAAAGTGGTAATTGATAGATATCAAGGTTTGTGTCAATAATTCAAAATGTTGCAAAGATTAAAGGTACCTGTATTTGATTGTTACCTTAATGGTAATGGTTAAGTATTTTAATGGTATCTTTTCTGTCCTTTTTGGAGATCAACAAGATGAGTAGATGACAGAATTTCACTTTTGGGTGTACTACCTTTTCTAGTTCTAGTTTACCTTTTCTTTTTTAATTCTAGTTTGTGTCATAGTTTAAGTGTAATAGTGTGCTGGATTCCCTGGTAGGGGAATAGGGGAGAAGAAAGAAGTGAGAGATGGAGGGAAAGAGTGAAAGGAAGTAGGGGTGATGTCTCCCCTGACCATGTGCAGTTAAATATAGCCCTATCGAGAAGCTTTCGTCCAGAGACTTTCTCTGTTTGTTTTGAGTTTGTTCTGTTTTGGGGTGGGGGCAGGATAGGGGTTGGGGGATCTTCCCACGGCTCAACCAAGTGGGACGAGTAACTCCAACAAGGGAAGGAGAGAACGAGGATGGAATGAGTTGATATAGAATTGGACAAGTCCCAAACAGTCCGACCTTCCAAACAGTTTCATTCTCCTTCATTTACACGGTACTGACTTCCAAGTTGGTGCTTGAGAGTTCATGTGTACAGCATTTTTTTTTTTTTTTTTTTTTTGCAAAGACCAACATGTGTACTGTAGTGTTTTGAATTCTGGTCCTTGGCATGGAAGTGCTGATGTCCCTAACAGGAATCTTGACTTGTTTAACCAGCAAGAATTCACCAACAACAACATACAAGCATTTTTGGGTCCACCAGGTGGTTCAGCACTAACCAGCCTAGAAATTCATAAAATTATGCTTCCCCCCCCCCCCGTCCATTGAACCGATTGGTAACGCCCAACCAATGCGTCGCACTTTCACCAACACAACGGGAGTGGTGCTGTACTGTTTGAATTGGAGAGCACGGGTAACACCAAAAATGAAGAGAACCGCTGCCCAGCCGACTATATTAAACTGCTGGTCAAAGAGGGACGTTAAAAAGAATAAAGCATGTACTGACAAGGAGGTATGAGAGCTAAGTACACTCCACATATATTTTAGCTAGCTAATCTATTGAAATTTAGCCATAACTATCAGTGTAACTGTAACAAGTTACCAACTGTTTTGTTAGTTAATTTTTCAATAGTGTCTGTAATTATCAATGACAAAATTATTCACATCGGTGTTTGTTTTCTTCCTAAATTAATCTGACTTTTGAATAAATTGGCTGAATGAACAATTTAAGTGGCTCGCTCATTAAAACAGCGAATCGCTGCCGCCTACTGGCGGTTTCAATATTTAACATAATTTCTTTCTTTATAGAATCACTCAGTTATGTTAGAATTTGATGAATGATTATACATAAATTTCATAAAGTTATTAAGTATAGAGAGACAGACAGACAGATAGATAGATAGATAGATAGATAAAGAAATAAATTATCCAATAACACTACACATAAAAGAGATTTTTTTTAAATTAAAAAAATAATAACAGGCAGCATACCAACGTTCAACCCCCCCAATGTTGAAACCAAATCTACGCCCTTGGGTGTACTTCTTAAAGGCATCATTAGCCACATATGGTCCCATAGTTCCAGCGAACATTCACAAACAACATCGCAATGTTGTGTGGCTGAAACTACAGCTCTCGACCTGCGGTTAGAAGCATAGTTTCTTGTTAGTATAACATGTGAACTTGCATAGATCATGCTCTTGAGCAAAATAAGCAAGCTAACAGGCAGCACAGTCTATATCTCTCATTCCAAAAATATACAAATTTCATTCTACATCTTTTAGTATGCCAAAAGAATGAAAGCACCATTTTTGAAAAGCACACATTGACTCTGGAACGTCAGAGTTTGACGTAAGTGGGGAAAAAAAAAAAAAAAACAGAACAAAAGTAGTTAAGTAGTCCTCAGATGTGTTTGTTATTTACAGCAGCATCACAAAGAAATTACAAAATTGCACTGTGGAGAAAGCTGCTTACGTAGTGAATAAAAAATGTGATAAAAATTTAAAAATAACTGGCTTTCTGTTATGTCAATAAGCTATAATAATCTGACATTAATTTGAACTCAAACTGATTAATTAGAATAAATTATTACTTCACCACTAGTCTCAGCCTCAGACGTCACGCCCACGGACCACTGGCTGAACATCTGATACATATGGCACTTTAACTGGAAATGCTTCAGGATTTTCAAAGACGTCATCTGACTGGTTGAATTCTACAGGATGTCCGTGAGACATGTGTTCCACGTTCTTTAACGGTTCACCTGGAAACAAAGATGCCACAACGCAAAGCCAAACCCCCTCATGGAAGAAGAAGAACTCTGTCGTGTTTACAACTGTGACAATGAGCACTTATAGGATGAACGAAACGCTGGATTTTCAAAAGTATGTGAAGTATGTAAAGTTCGCGGCATAGTCTCTTTAAAATACAAGTTTTACACACCGGTCTGTTATTGTAAGGACGTCGATGTTACATTTTCATGCCCCTAAACAACAGAACAAAACAATCTGATTGGTTGCTTTACATGTCGGTCAGATGGCCTCTGGGCAGTCCTTGGCTAATGAAAGCTGCTATGGAGTCCAGACCTTCTGCTGTCAGTCTGAGGGTCTGGCTATGTGAGACTACTACACCACCTGTGTGGCGTCATTCACAACAGTTCTTTTGTTTAACCAATGTGGTTGGAACAACAGATGTGCGACAAAGTTACTACAGTTTCAGGAAACAGTCGTGACTAGTTAACATCTTCATTTGTGCATCATACTATGATTGTTAAGCAGTGAGTTACTTTGTTGTACGGGAAACATCTTGTACTTTCTGGATATTGGTTGACCATGGAAGGTTTGATGGTTAAGCTAGTTTAAAGCTATGTGGGAACACCAGCATCCCAAAACACAACATGTCATGGTGATCTTATTAGCAAGGTGGAAATAGAAGCTGCCTGGGATGATTCCAAGATGGCCAGCAAGTGGATTGACTTCAGTGGTGTAAAGCTCAGTACCTTCTATCCCTACATCAACTATAAAACGACATCAAGTCTAGAAAACACTACATGGCTTTTGCCAGATTGTCTCGACACTACACTCTAAAAAAATGCTGTGTTGTTTCAACCCATGTTTGGGTCAAATATGGACAAACCCAACCATTGTTTTTTTTTTTTTAAAATGAACATATTTGCATATTTGACCCAAACATGGGTTGAAGCAACCCAGCATTTTTTAAAGTGTAGTTGCTGAAAGTCAAAACCATTTGGCAGATTTTGGGGCAGTTGGAGTTGACAGATTTACAGAAAATCACGTAGTGTATAAAGGGCACAGACTCACTTCAGACTATGATTTCATATTTTGAGCCAATTTTAGAACACATTGTTTTCATTTGTCATACTTCTCTTATCAACGTGACATGTGTTTCTGCATAAGTTTGTTGAGTTCTGAATGACTTGATCCTCAGTCATTTAGTAAATGTCATTTTCTCTGCAACCATTTACAAGGCTAAATGGTGTATGTATGATACCTAGAGTTAAAAGTCATATACTGTATTCCATCCTTTACTTAACATTACAGAAGAGGTACTTCATGAGATTTCTGGATTGGAATGAACTTCTGGACTCCTGCTATCGTTTCAGGGTCCAACTTCCAAAGCACAATAAACAAAGACATGGAAAATCATGCTCTCCAAATGAAAGATGACTGATGCTACACCAAAAGGAGTTGAGGAGCAGGTCACAGTTTGTTACTGTTGGAGTCCTAAATGGTATATTGGAGGAGATCTGTGGGAGATGGGAGTCTTGAAATAGAGATATAACTGGCAAAAAGAGGAGACGGGAGTGTTTCTGCTGCCCAGCGATCCATCAGCACTGTGTTCTCACCAGTGTAGATTTTCAGCAGCTGGCATTGCGCTCATACACACTCTCATATACACCATAAACCTTTTATTTCCTGTCTCTATCACTTGCTTAAATCACATAAACACACTGGTGATGAAAGATATGATAAGGATGAGAAGAAACAGAGCGGATCATATCGGGAACACTGAGGTTTTTAGAAAGGTTAAGATAGTGACATCTGTTATGCTATGCTAAATGAAATGATTGGGTCATGCTGTCTCCTAGAACAGCTGTGAGCTCTTTTTCTTCTGGTCACCTTACACTGCGAGAGAGTGGCGCAACGCACCATGACAAAACTAGATCATGCGCTTGCGGTGTAGATTGATTATAATGGCAGCAGTCTTGTTTGGTCTCGTTACACCAGGAGATTGCAGGAGATTGCAGATCAGCTCTTCTGTGCAGCATCATCCATCATTTGGGTGTGCACTGAGTGAAGGTGTGTTAAATCACTCGCTTTGGTTCTCCTAAAATGCCAATTGGAAGTCATTATTCTCTTTATGTTCTTAAATGGACTGTTCACTCAAAATGAAAATTCCAAAACCTGTATCACTTTCTTAGATACAAAGTGAGTCCAAAGAACATAAAAGCAGAAATTATGAATATTGTACTTGAGGCTCTTTTCCATGCAACTTCAAAGAACTGGTGCTTTTTAAGCATCAAAAAGTACACAGAAGTATCATAAAAGTGGTCCATACATTGTATTCCAAGTATTCCAAAGTTGTATGTCACTGTTAAGTGAGAAACGCACCAACATTTACGTTATTATTCCCTCCAATGAGCTCTTAACCAAATCATTGAGTCAGTGAGTCATATGGATCAATCCTATACAAATTATCAAAAGTTGTTGGTACCATATCAACTGATTCCTTTAAAAATAGTTAACCTGAAATAGAAAACTGGCCATAGAAGAAGTCAGTTTATACTAATGCATGCTATATCACCCCTAGTGGCTGCACTGAGAATGCAACCAATAAATTTCACAATGCATGTTCACATATGGGCATCATAACACTTCATATAGGCCCTATTTATTTTTGCATGAACAATCTGCAATAAACAATTTGAAAGCAACAACTATCAAATACAGCGCTATCAAATAGTAAAAGACTTTTCACAGTGCAGTTTTAAAGGAAGTGCGTTTTTTGCACACAATGTTTTTTCTTTAAAACAAACATACAGTAAATCTGTTAAACATAAGCACAGACACACCAACGAGATAACGATGTTTAACTCTCAACACATTATAGTCAGCAAACACATTCTCAATTACACTCAACAACATTGCCAGTGTACATCTCAAAACTTATCAGTTTTTCACAAGCCAATAAAACTCAGAATGTACAAAGGTATAAAGTGACAGCAAATAAAGGAATGTTTGAACAAACGCTCTATAAAAGCAGTGATGACATATGTGAATATCTAAGGCCAGTCCCATACTGTCTGTTTTACAGCTTTGGGAAGAGGAAGAACAACTGTGTGTTCACAAACAAAGTCTTCTGTAAATTTGCTGACAGGTCTGTGATGCTGCATTTAACTCGACAGAAGAGTCCTCCGAAGAACCCTGGGAAAAGCTAACCTTGGTTTGCACAGATTCACAAAAAAATAAATAAATAAATATATATATATATATATATATATATATACATACATACATATATATACATACATATATATATATATATATATATATGACGACTGAATTATGCACATTATGTTTCTGGCTCTGAAAGACAGAAACTCAAGCATAAAAATGAGGGGTCGAAACTGACATTTTTCAGGAAAGTGTCTTGCCCAATATTTAATGTCACAGACTGAGTGATATATTTTCCTCAAGGGGTGCAATTAAAAGTAGTTATTGCCAAAATTTCACACAAGTATGTGTAAGATAAAGCTTTAACAATAATGTCAAAAGAATGTCAACTACGTCTTTAATGAAAAAACGGTCACATATTGTGTATAGGTAGTTATCTTTAATGCAGTTTAATAACCAGGCTTTTGACAAAAGAGAAAAAAACTTACTAAATTCAGGCAAATACAGTTTTTAACGTTTAGCAAAACAGCTTATTTTTGCAGCCAATAGGTAAACCTGAAAAGCATTCACTGGAATAAAATGTGGCCTCAGCCTTCCTTACATCTAAAAACTTCTGAAGTGAGCTTTTATTGTGAAATTAAAGGGGACCTATTATGCCCCATTTAACAAGATGTAATATAAGTCTCTGGTGTCCCCAGAATGTGTCTGTGAAGTTTAAATACCCCACAGATCATTTATTATAGCTTGTCAAATTTGCCCCTATTTGGGTGTGAGCAAAAACATGCCATTTTTGTGTGTGTCCCTTCAAATGCAAATGAGCTGCTGCTCCCGACCCCCTTTCCAGAAGAGGGCGGAGCTTTAACAGTTTGTGCTTCATTTGCTGAACAATAACAAAGCTGGAGAATTTCACGCAGCCAAAATGACGATTATCAGTAACGGTGTTCAGACTATTTCATAGAAAGTGTCATGTACCACTTTATACTATGTTTCTGAATTATGGCGAGAGATTTGATTTAATGTGGATTAATCTGAGCTGGATCTAAATGCCAGATACTCCATGGCGCCATTCATGTCTCACATTAAAACGTTCATCAGCTCAAAGAGGCTGCACTCTTTCACCTTTCCTCCAAAGCAGCTACATGTCTTTATGTGCTTGTCTCTCTGTTTTTTCTATACCATTCGACATGTTGGCAGTCTATCCTAGCACACTTCATTTCAAGGTCCAAAATAAGCCAGAAGAAGTACCTGGAATGTCTCCCAAAACAACAGAACACGTTCACCTCAGCGTTCCAGTCGAAATGCGTATAGCTGGATTCTGCTTTGAGTGTGTACATGCGCGCGTGTGTATGCAGTCTGTATGTATAAACCTTTCCTCAGTCATTATTCCAATAAGATGACTAACAATCGTAGGTCACTGTACAAACTAAACTCTTCAAATCTAACAGCACAGCTGTTTCAACAGAACTGAACAATGCACCCCTGTGATTCCAGGCATTTACTTGCTCCCTTTGTCCTCCTTTTCTTCAACACTTTCTTCTTCTATGATCTCACACCTTTCGCTGTCGTGAAACTGACCAGCTGTAAATGTAATGTAAAGTTCCAGCTCATTAACAATATGAGGCAAAGATGTAAGACACATAGTGAAATAACAGAAAGAGACTGTGAATTCATGAAACAGTTGTATCGGCATACGAAAACTTATCTTATTCACTAACCACTTGCAAATTACGCACATTAATGATCGCAATGATCAAAATAATGTTAAATCAATGTTAATGTGTCAACATTAACCGCATTGAATCAATATCACTTTTGCACCCGCAAGTAATGTTGAACATTTTTTGAAATTTTTTTCAATGTTACAATGTAATGTTGGTTCAACATCATGCTTGAACTCTCAGAAAATGAAACACAACTACAACTGACTTAAAACCACACAGCCTGAAATCATCTGAAAATAAAAAGACAATAAATCTCTCAAGATCTCAGCAGTTCTTTTTGAGAATGAACAGAGGTTTAGATGTTGATGTTTTATTGGAAATGTTTGGTCATCATTATACTGATCAGTGTTTCATTTAGTTGTCAGTTTGACTCTTGGCTTTTTGTGTGAGTTTGTGGTCTTTGTATCTGTGTTTACCAAAACACAATTTGTTGCAAAGAAAACCAGAAACAAAGATGATCGAGTGATATAGTTTTCAGCCTCATAAAGCAGAGTAATTTACTAATCTTGTTCCATGACTAATATCGATCTAGCTTACTGCAGTGTACAACAAATGTCTCATAGTAGCCGCCGAGTGAACGCACAGAGTAGCATTATAACAACTTTCAACACACAAATGTATCAAATATGATAAAACAGTCCTGCTTTACCCCACATACGCATGATCGGAAGAAGCGGAAGCGGCAAATGTGGCATAATAAAAGCTTCACTGCTCTCGAGCCAAGTGTCGTGCTTGTCTCTCATTAGCAATTGCTCCAGCGGCCTCGTTCCACTCCAACGGCTTTCAACCACACCCTGCTTCATACTACAGTAATGTTTATAAATCTTTAATACATTAGCTCATCCATGAATATGATTTCTGCCCGAGTCCCATCAGATTCTTTCCCACTGGCTGTAGACGTGAAGACAACACCTCCCATGACTCCTCCAATGAAATCAAGACGTCATCAAGCTACACCTTTGCTTTGAATAAGTGACCTCTAGCTGCGAAAATTGCATATTGTGCCTTTAACTTAAAATCCCAAGGGCTACTACAAGTGAAAAGGATTCAGCTGACAAAATGTTTGGGAATCACTGCAATAAAAGATAAGAAATCAGTTAAAAACAGCAACCATAAAATGACAAAAATGAAATGCCACAATTCTCTTATCTCTTAATATAAATAAAATTCCCTTTAGCCTAATTTTTATCACCTTAGTAATTAAGACTGAAATATCTGTTTGCATCTTGCTCTGCCTTACATGCCAATGTGAGACTAAAACCTAGAAAGGTTCACCAAGATCTGCATAGGATCATTCTCGCACACACACACAGTGCACTGCAACTTGATCGCTTATTTTTCATAAGGACACACATAAATAGACAAACAACACCACACACACACACACACACACACACACAGTCTAGTTGCATTTTTTCTCATAGCTAAATTGCAGTGCTCTGAGCTCAGTGTTTCCATCTGTGTAGATGAGGCCATTTACCCCAGTATAGCTGATCAGAGCCAAGGTGGAGTAATAGGCCATAAGTAAAAGTGCAGATCCGATATGTTTTATTGGGACAAAATGTACTTTCCAAGGCTTCCAAAAAAAGATTTATGAAGGTTATTTGACCGAACTGAACAGGACCGTTTTATACAACTTGGCTAAAGAGCGCCGATAATTAACAGTAACTCTAAAAAGGAATGCTGTTTAAATTATGTTGTCATAAAAAACGAATCATCATCAATCGTAGCAATTACCACCAGACTGGATTTCCGCTTTTTTCTGAGATGGATTTCAAAAGAACAGCTCAGGGGAATAATGGTCAGCAAGTGAGAGAGGTTTGGACCATGATGTTTGCATTGTGGGAGTTGTGAATTTTGACAGCTGCATTAAAGGTCTGTTAGGCCTCTCAGCTGGTTGTTTACTTAGATGCAGAACACACACACACACACAAAGAGATGCATTTATGTGCCTTTATAGACTGAAATAGCAACAACGCTCCTTACAGAACATAATAACTTCCAAAACTAAGCGAACTGCCTGCCTAGACAGTGTTTTAGGCTTCAGTCTCCCAAAATGAAGACTATCCTTAAAGTTCAGAAGCATATGGCCAAAATCTAAGACATCATCCCATGTTCCACCTTTTGCAATGTGGAAATAAGCTATTTTTTGTGAATGTACAAATTTCCAATTCATTAGCCACTAAAGGTAAATAACTGTAAGAATGCAGTAAATAGTAAAATAATTAACTCTACAAACCAGTGTGTTTATGATTATGATAATAAATTAAAATAATGTAATGGACAGTTTTTGTATAGCTAAAATAACTGAAAATGGAAGTCCGGAAGCCTCAACACATTCAAGTTACAAATGGTGGCACCACAGTAAAAGTAAAGTGGATTCTTCTGCATAGAATGCAATCCCAAAATACACTGCAACAAGCCTACGAATAGACAAATAAAAACAAAACATTCAAGAGGATACAAGTTGAGTTGAAAAAAAAGACCTAATATTTGTGAGTAAAGTGTCTTTTTATGCTTTTATAGCCCGATATAGCTGCCCGGAGGCAATGCAAATTTGGCCGCCAAATGAACAGGCTCTGATTATACTCTATAGAATAAAGGGAGGGTTTGTATGCTGCACAGATATAGAGTCGCTGCCTATATCGAGTTTTAAAATCTTTCATATCTTTAATATTTTTCACTTATGATGGGCTGTTTCAGTTAGGATGATGCCTTAAAATAGCTAATAGATCTGTAAATTAGATCTCAGATCTACAGTATGTATAGATTAATTATCTACACAATGTTCCTGATATCAGGCACAGAACCAGATAGATTTGAACAAGAGAGTAGTTAGGAAGCACTAAGTTATAAGTTATTAGTCTTGGTCTAAGAATCTACAGTTTAATGTCAGGTCAAAGTGGCCTATCTCTCTCCTGTGGCCATGTTTTACAAGTCATCTCTGGCCTAAAGAGGAACCCGGGAGCCTTGTTCCCACAGGGAGCATAACCTCTGAGATTACCCAGCCACCAAGAAGCTGCATTGGGAACGCAACACTGCACGGGTTCCCCTGCATTATGGGGTCGGAGGTCAAGGCCAGCCCGGCTGAGAAGAACATCACTGAAACGTCTTTTCTTGCCTTTTGTTGCTTCACTCCTCAAATCAGAGGACAATTTTATTGCTCAAAAGTTACTTGATGGGATTCTCAGTTGTGTTTAATTAAAGTACCAACTTTGTTTCTGAAGTTCCTCCTAAATTTCCTTAAGATGTTCCAGAGTTAGCAGGGTATACCGAACTCACCCGCTGTGAGTTTTCCCTCCACTGCTCAAAGTTTGATGCCCATAAATCTGACAAACCCCACACACCGTCACCAAATATACTGTTTATGTTTCAGAGGCTCTAGACGAGAGGGCAGCCATGAGAGATGAGAAAAAGACAGGGTTCACACAAGCTTTCAGTGATTTAGGGCTCTGTCACCTCGCACCAGAAACTAACCAGTCAAGACGAGGAAAAACTACTTTTACACTTTTACACTAATTATGGGCCTGGCTTCGATTCTGTCTTGTGGCTTTTTTGTCTAATTATATGTTTAAAAAGAATGAAAGGAACTGTTTGTCAAATGCCCATTGTAGTAAAAAAAGGCCCTTGCCTGACCTATAACAAGAACACACGGCGGATAACTCTCCCTAAATGGAGTCACAAAGGATGGGACTGAAATACTGTGACCAGTTCATTGTGTTTTATTTATACTCCTCGATTATAAGTTTATAATCTTGCCATTCCGGAACTGTAGATGACAGTATCTTTACACAAACGAGAGTAATGAGTCAAACTAGGTAATGAGAAACTTTACGAAAGCTGCTGTTCGATCATAGGTTGCTAGAATTTTTTCTGCTGTTGTCTACCAACAGCCTTTTTTTCCTTTGCAAAACAAGTTGAGTCTTTACAAGAAGCAATAGTTTCCTTCTCCAATTTTCGGTCAACCTCTGTAATCGCTGTGCATGGCTAAAACAATGTTCCACTGATTGAAACAGCTATAATCAAGGCACCATTTGGGACTTGACCAAAACACTCACTTGATGCACGTCTGAATCTGTCCCCAATACAGACAGTTTATAAAGTCCATCCATCTGCTGTAGGTTTGTTTCCAAACTCATGGGGGAAAAAATCTGGGCTGTGTATTGATAATGAACTAGGTCCAAAAACCCCACCCCAGAGGATCTATTTTTCCTCCTTTTTCCTTCTCACAGGACTTACAATTCAGTTACAGTACATTAAAACAAAACTTGAGACCTATTAGATGATAGATATATGAGTTACATCAGTACTTGTTGCCTAAATGAAACGCCAATAATAAATATAGTTCTCAATTAATCTTGCTCTAAACACTAGCATGGCTGTTCACTAGCATACATTGTATTTTGGATGCTGGTTTACTAGTGTCCCCATCAACTACCAAGTCTTCAGTGGTCAACCAGTTTTATTAACCAGTGTACAGCATGGTTATGCTAATCCACTAGCTAAACCAGCATCAGATCAGCATTAGCAGTCAATACAAGCATTCCTATAGTCAAAATTCAAACTAACTGAAACTTAACTCTTTCAGTAGGAACTTTACCAATAAAGAACAAGTTTACTTAGTGTACCAAAGAATGGGAAGGCCACAACGATCTTGCCTAGTTCCTGGATTAATAACTTTTGTTGGTCCAGACACAGCATTCCTGTAACACTATGTCTAACCCAATCATAAACATAAAGTACATTTACTATTGTACTTTGAATTTTTGGGCCAAAATCCAGTCATGTAAAGCTGCAGTCTCTAATTTTGTTTGGTTAAAACAAATTTTCAATTTTCCTGATTCACAACAGTAAGCTTGTAATAATGTTTTTTTTTTTATTTGAGTAGTACTGGTAGGTTTCCATGGGAAATACGAGTTTGCCTTTACGTCATTATGTCACATCTGTATATATAAAGAAGGATTCCCGGACGCTGCAGGTGACGGAGAATTTATAGCTTTTTCTCGCAGCAGCTGCAATAATTAAATTTGTTATTTTGATGGTGGATTGTAATCCAGAAATGTCCAAATGACAATCATAAGTGACACCCGTAGTCAAAAGCAAAAGACTGGATGCTAATACACATTAAAAACACATAGTCATGCAATGCTGATGTTGTTAACATTAACAATTTGAAAACAAAGTATAACAATAATAATAATTTGCACGGTTTGACGTGATCCGAGCTAAGCGATCATTAGATTTAATCTCCATCGATAGCGCAATTTATTGTAATGCTTTTTTTCTCAGTTGGTCAGAACAAAAGTGGTAGACATGTTACTTGCTTGTTCAGATGACATTTTCTGGTGAATTTTGGTCATACTTCCAGCCCACACATAATGTTACTCCTTCACTTGACATTTGATATTCAACAGTGTTTTGCATCTGCCTGCATTGACACCATTTTCTTTAACAGCTGCTGTGCAGCCAAAATTATATACCAGTTATCACTGTAAAGCTGCTTTGACACAATCTGCATTGTAAAAAGCACTATATAAATAAAGGTGACTTGACTTGACTCCTCAAAACATTAGATTCATCCGCGCTGAGGAGTCGTGCTGATGCACAACCCATGTAAAGCATTTGCGGGTTTCAAACAGAGATGGCGACAAAGAGGCAAAACTTACAGACTGCAGCTTTAAATAGGAATCCACCCAATCTGTAATTTTGAAAGATTTCCTCACACAGATTTTGAGACAGGTTCAAATTAGTTACATGAATATACTGTATTGACCAACAGAAAAAGCTGCTTGGTTTTAAAGTGATTTCTGTGTGAGCTGTCAAGCTTCATACAACACTACACTACTGACAAAAGACAGCAACCCTTTTTCACCTAGAAAATTTTGCTAATTTGCCTGCACCATAACCCTACCTCTTTTCATATATCTAAAATTTGATTGTTTCGTACTTGAGTTTCTCAGTCTTGCTCTTTCCAGATGATCAAGGCTTTGGGGTTCATTTACAAACATACACTCAGCAGGATGGTAAATCTCCAAGAGCAGGAATGAACACCCTTGGTTTTAGGAATGTTGTTCCAAGGATGTTGATCTAGTAATATGTCCTACTTGGCAATGTCAAGGTCATTAAGATGGTAAGGTGGATAGCTGAGGCAAGGAAATCCTATTGAAGACTGAACCATAGTGTGACCCCTTCATTTTTTATTTAGAGACATGTTCTCCAATCTTGGCCCTGGAGAAACCCTAACTCTGCACATTTTGGATGCCTACCTTCCCTAGCACACCTGATTCAACACATGCTCATGAGTGAAATTACAAGAAGTCTTGGATTAGGAAACACTTGCTCTCCGCTCAGTCTCATAATACTTTCTTCATGTTATTCTGCTCATTGTAAAGATTTTAACCCTGCCATACTGAACATGCTAACACAAATCAAGTTATTATAAACTCTTTTATATTATAAAAGAGATCAGGCTGCTGCAGCACATAAATACATGCTCAGTAACTCTATCCCTCTGTTTAATTCAGAGGTGATGTGTGGCCTTGGAAAGGACATAATCTATGTAATAGCTCTATAATCTAACGCTGAATTATGGTTAATTCTTGAAAATGAGCAACATCTCTCTGACCTCCGAACTTTGATCCCTCCTCGCTCTGCCCCTCGACCCGCATGTGGCAGTGATCAGAACCAATACGAGTATTGGAACTGGGAATGAAGGGAAATGGGAGTAATGGGAAACAGATTCACATACACACACACAAATGCCGCAAGATTGTAGTTATTTGGCCTGTGAAAATCCCATTTTATGGACGTTGAGAGGTTGGTGTCGTACTCTGTGATTATGGTTAGCCTGCTGTGTTGTCTATCATTTGTGACTTCTCTGGGATCGCATCTCCCTTTATTTCTCCATGACCACACTGCTTCCCTCTTTTTCCCTTTCTGATTCTTTTCTTCTCAGGCCATGTATGGCACCATTTACTCACCGTTTAATACATATTCCACACAAGAATGTCAAGAGTTGGCTAAAAATCAGCAGTTACGATCTGACTCTTTGGTTTTAACACATTTTGAATTCGTTTTTTATTTTTATTTTTTCTCAGTCTAATTTTGTGGTAGCAACCAGTTCTGACAAACACAGCACATCCAAACCAAACAAACTGTGGTTGGTTGCTTAAATTTCAGTTCAAAGGTCTCTTCCTGTCAAAGTGGGCGGTTCTTAGCCAGAATAATGGCACTATGGCAACACCAGATGCTTCCTAACTACCATGGGTCAAGCATAACAACCTCCCCCATACCATATACACACTGTGAATCCAGTTGAATATCTGAAATGCATTCATTCACATACAGTACACACACACAGCAAACACTGATCCTGCTTTAAACACATTTAATAAAGCGAAATGTTTAAGGAACAAGCATATAATCATGTGAAAGAACGTCTTGCCCTGGTCTTTAATGAGTTTTTCGGGCTCATTTTAATGAAAGGTCATAGCCTCCACTCGGTTCCCACATACCCGCTCTCATCCAGTAAGCTAGCTGGAAAAAAACACAATTACCGCAATAAAGTTCCTTTGTGACAGCTTTACCACACCAGTTTCTGATCAGGGCCAACTGTCAATCTGTCCTGCTCCACAAATAAATCATATATTTCAGCTAAAGGACATTTTTAGACAAGGTTGGGCACATTGTATATCTGTACAACATTGAGCAGTCATCACTATTACTAGTCGTTAGACTCAGGTTAGAGAACTGAACAAACTCATAACTACGTCACCAACTTTGGCACATAGCACATCCCACACTATTTGTGCTTCAGACATGATTGATATCTTAAATTGTAGAGATTACTTGCTATTACTTTTCTAAACTTTCAGACAGATGGATGATGAAACGGAAGAAAGAATCTCATTGCAGGAGGGGCCCGAACCAAATAGCAATAGACCAGTTTTTAAAACACCATTGCAAATTCCTAGAAACCATTCAAAAAGTGTAAACTAGTTTACCCTTGTGAAAGAGAAGCACACTTTTAAGACAGTACTTAAATAAGGAAATAATACACTGTACTTTAAAATAATATTCTTGAGTCTGAACTGAATGTATATTTTTGTTTACTGCAATTTAATAAATGTATTATAGTTAAAATTTATATTAAAGGCACAATTACATATAATTAAAATATCCAAAAACAAGTGTTATATATTTTGTTGACTTGTTTACTTACATTAACCCAAATGTTTGCAAGAATCTTTAAATCCAGAGAAATAAATCAATCGTCGCCTATCAATGGCATCATTCCTGAGTTACCCTCGATTTCTGGTTTTATTTTGTAGAAACTATGGAAACACCAAAGACACTTTAATATATTATATGTATATGAGTACCATGTTTTTACAATGCCTCAGAGAAAAACACTATTTTGTCACGTTGGATTCTTTTCCACCGGCTGTGAGGTGAAGACAACAACTCTCATGATTACGCTAAATCAAGACGTCGTCAAGCTACGCCTTTGTTTTGAATAGGCGACCTCTAGTGGCGAAAAATTACAAATTGTGCCTTTGAATGCAATTAGCCCAACTTTAGAGTGCTTTGTGATCCACTTAATACATCTTTATATGTAACTTCATACTTCTGTTGTCTTTGAAATATGGTTAAAGTGTACTGCCGAATGTAGTGACAAGCATTATACGAAAATATACTTTAGTGTCATTTTTATTTGAAAGTTGTATGTAATTTATTTAAATGTATTTGTAATTACACATTCTAATGATGACGTTACAATGTAGTAGATTAAAAATGTATTCATTTTAAAGGTAGGCAATTTTGGAGAGGCTAGTAATAGCAAGCTAGCTTTGAAAGCGTAAGATCCCACCCTCCCTTCAGAGCGTCTCCAAAGCCACGGCTCCTTCAAAACAGATGAACACGCACAGCAGAGTCTGCAAAGAGTCAAGAGAGATGGCATTAAATTACCTCATGTCTCAAAGCACATAACATTATAATAATAATGAACATGAACAACTTACAGAGCTCTTACTTGTACCACCTGACTGCTGCAGATTAATTTCAGCGTTGATAGCGTTGACATAGAAACACATAAATCCGAGTCTGAGGACAGTTTCGGGGAGAATGTCACAGGTTGCCATCTCTTAATTACGGTTACAGCATGGCGTGAACACAGCATAAGTATGTTGTTTTGTTCAGGAGGAACTGTAAAAGGCAGCTGCTGTTTGTTTGTGGTGCTCGGTAACGGATATAAGTAAAATGTTCTTTAAAGTAAAACTTTTAATTTGACATTATTACAATGTGCACTTAAGTGCACTTTTATTTCATTAATATTATGCTATCTGCCAGTACAGTATTTTAAAAAATATATATACTTCTTAAGATTTGAGGTACACTACAAGTGCATATTAAATGCAATTAAGCAAAGGGTATGCTATTACATTAGCTGTTAGCAATTCATTGCCATGTCTATCTCGAGCATGTGTGCAACCGTCAGCAAAAGAACGAGTGTCTACGTGTGTGAAAGAGCACAAGGGAACAATTGAAAGCAGTTGAGAGCTGTAGAGCAGTGGGACTTTCTTAATTCAACACACATGTTAGCCATGCTTGTTTTTACTGAGGGTGATTGGGGATTGTTAAATTTTACGTTGAAAGAGAAGGATGAACTATGCCTGGGTCTGAGCCTCTACCTACTCAAAAATGTCTGCCCACTCATTCATTTAATATAGACAATAATTATCTCAGTGGAGTTTACAAACTTAAACATAAAATACATCCTGTTCAGGATTCCCAGAGATGACATAAGCAAATGAAGACACTCCATTCCCTATTTCTCACACAGAAACGGGCGTATTTCTGCATGCGGAGAAGGCATAAGAGGCGCAGCGGTTAAACTCACCACACACACAAGCCTTTGCGTCCAACCAGTAACCAGGCTCATCATGACATCAGCCACAGTCATTATGACATCATCACCAAGGGGTCTTAGTGCCATCCAAACCCCAGTCGCCACAGGCCGGCAACACCGCACGGCACCGTATTAAACAGAGACAGTGTTAGACCACACTTATGTTTTGTGGAAATCGTGGGTTTTATGAGTACAGTATACGCTGTTCAAAACATAATTTTCCCTCCTCAAGAAACCTCAGGTCTGTTAAAATGCTAGTTTAACTCTTGACTATGTCCCCTGGCTATGGCAGCAGTCTTTCTGTACAGTGGGAAAGAAATGTGGAAATACATGTAAAGTCATTACTGCAAAAAGAGGTCTTGATGGTCTTGGGGTCTGGGCCTCAGGGGGTCTAGTCTTGGTTCTGGTTTTGACTCCAGCTTTACTAAGAAATAAAATTAGTAGTTTAGATTCCCAGGATATATATTACATGCTATATACAGCATACAGCAGACTACTTGCAAATAAATATCAGATGGCACCTTATATTTCTCAATGAGTAACAAATGTATTGCTCATGGTTAGTTCATTTTAGTTAATACATTAACTAATGTTTAACTAATAAACCTTATTGTAAAATGTTACCAGTTATTCTTGTGTTTACATTATAAAAGTCTGTAAATATTAGGGAAAAAAACATGTGTCATGACCTGAAGGTGGACACTTTTAGAATTATTCTAAAAGAGGAATTATTCTTTACGTGCTAAAAAAAAAAAAAAAAAAAAAAGCATAAACTACCAATCAGATGACAGAAGGCACGTAGTAGAGTATGTTCGACGGGTTTTTTTTTTTTTTTTTTTTTACCAAGGTTTTGATCATGTTGATCATATTGGAAAATTGTATATTAAATATAATGCAGGCTTTATAGGGTTAATATAGGCTAGTGTTTAAATTAACTTACAGAAATGGCTTATATACCTATTGTATACATCAGTGCTGACAAACTGTATACAAAAAAAAGCTATTGGGTACAGAAAAACATCAAACCAGCTGTCAGCTCCCCAAACTGTGTCCATACTACGCCATCTAGTGGTGAAAAGCCGCAAAGAAATTGTAAATGAAAACCAAACCCCCAAGCGCATGCGCAGTACACAGCCGGCCATTGGAGCGATGTAAACATGGCAGCCTACAGTGCTCGCTGTACTACACGTTGGCTGTCAGGCGGTTTATCTGGACTTCGCAGCACCTTTGCACTTTTAAAGTCCTCTAGACAAGGAGATATTGGGGCTTTGAGCATATGCTGGACGCGTAGTTATGTGACGGGGGGTAATTTAAGCTGCTGGAGGCACAGAGGATGTGTGACATTGAAGGGGGTACCAGGTGAGCTGGTTATGTTATCAAAGCAGTCACTATGAACTTGTGGAACAAGCTTGTTATTTTGCATAAATATATCAGTTCTAACATATCACACTTTTCTGGACATATTTGTCCTTTTACGTCGGTGGTATTGGAAAAGTTAAAAGAGATGATGCAACTGACAGACATAATTGCCAATATAAGTGTCCTTACAAAAATGTATGATGGTTAAAATATTGTCACTAACGTAAAAGTGTGGTAACCTGGATTTAAGATCGAATGTTTGATATTTTATGCAACAGTTCACTAAAAATAAGTTAACGTTTAGTTACATTCTAGGTAGAAATAGAATATTCACTTACTTTGTCTGCTTTTGCGCCACCAAAAAAAAAATATTTCCAAACAAACTCATGGCTGGATAAACATAAGTTTGCGCATGTCCGAGCAGCATACAGTAGCGGCTAAATAAATTAGGCTGCGTCCGAAATCGCATACTGTCTTGAGTAGGTGCTTATTTTGAATAAGTAATTACTTCACAACCAATAACCAAATTACGTTCCATATAGTATGAGTGTGTGTAGTATGTATATAATTCGGACGTACTACGTCCGCTATGTTGTCATTATCACGTGACCTACCAGCGTCGGTTACATCGCTTCACTGCCATTCACAAATCCTATCCCGTGGCCTCATGGGATAGTAAAGTGTCCATACTTCAGAATCTCGTAGTAGTGACCAAAAGTAGTAGGTCATTCAGGTACTTTTTGCCTACTCCTTTATGAGTACTGTGAATTTGGACGTAGCTCTTTTTTCACCTACTATATAGTAGGGAAGTATGCGATCTTGGATGCAGCCTTAGTGTTTTTGGTTGAATGAATGATTCAATCATAAGGAGAAGTGTTATTCCTTAATGATTCAGTCACTGAATTCGGAACCACGTACAAGTAGGCAGTAGTGAATAAATCAATGATTCACTCATAATACATTTGTCGCCACCTACTGGCGTGATTATGTAAACTGCAGAAAGAACCGCTGAGAAATCCACACTGACTGACATTTTATTGCTCCCTTTTCTGTTAACAATAAAAGAGTTAACGGTAGTAAAAAAAATTTTTTTTTTTAAAAATCAATAAAGTGGTGTAAAATGTTTTAATAATGGTCTTATATTGATGTTGAGTGTGTGTTTGTGTTTTTCAGTGTTGAAGAGCCACAGTGTTTTCAGCTCTCATTTCTTCCACACTACTTCTGGGTGCCATCAGCAGGATTTCTATGAAGTTTTGGGGGTTCCTCGGACTGCCTCTCAGAAAGAAATTAAGAAAGCCTACTACCAGGTTTGACAACCCATATGGCATTTGTTTCACTTTTCTAAGGATGGTTCACATGAGAGTTTAACATGAGTATTTTCTCACAGTTGGCCAAGAAATACCATCCAGACACCAACCCAGATGACCCTGAAGCTAAAGAAAAGTTTGCCAAGCTGGCAGAAGCCTATGAGGTGAGGAAAATTTAATATTCATTTTTCCTCTAAATGTCTTGCATTACATTAATCTGATATTGGGTGAAATGTAAGCCTGTTTGTGCTATATTTTACACCAAAATTGATAGGTAAAATACTAAATTATTTTTTGCATAAAGAAAAATTAAGCCTTTTTTAGTTTCTTCTAATGTGACAGTATTTTCAGGACAACTATTAAGCACATTCCCTCCACCCAAATCTTATTAATATAATGTAAAAACATTATTTAAATATTAAATTGTAAAGGATTTTACAGAGGCTTTATGCGAATTGTAATATAATTAAATTGAATAATTATCTTTATATTTAATACATTTACATTGCTGTTTTGAAGTTTTAGGTATGATTTTGTAATATGTTTTTAAAGAAATCCCTTAATGCTCATAAATCCTGAATTTTTTTTTTAATCAAAAATACACCAAAAACAGATATTTTGATGAATAGAATGTTTAAAAAATATAATTTATTTCAAAATCTTTTGTAACATTACATTACATATGTCTTTACTGTCACCTTCGCTCAACAGATGAAGATCCTGGCCAAAAATTGGTGCACCTCTTGATGGAAATAACATCACAACATTTATTTCCATCAAGACATGTATCGACTTTTAGTCAAGATCTTGTATTGACAATGCAAGAGGTGAGCACTCTGTAAAGTCTACTCCAGGACATCCCAAAGACTTTCAATGAATTTAAGATTAAGGACTCAGAGGTGTATTTTTTTCTTTAAATTCATCAGGATTTTTAATAAAGTGTGTTTTTGCCATTTTGTGTGTATAGACCCTCAGTGATGAGCTGAAGAGGAAGCAGTATGACACGTACGGTTCTGCCGGTCAGAGCGCGAGTGGGGCGGGGCAGCAGCAATACTGGAGAGGCGGGGCTACTGTGGACCCAGAAGAGCTATTCAGGAAGATCTTTGGAGAGTTTGCAGGGAGGCGTGGCTTTGGAGACCTCAACTCCATGTTTGAACAGGCACCTGAAGTGAGACACACAGCGACGACTGTCCCTCATTTGTGTTCCTCTCTAAATTCCCACCATCTGAACCCTCTCTCTCCGTAGTTTGTTATGGAGCTGACATTCATGCAGGCTGCCAAGGGCGTGAATAAGGAGATAACGGTCAACATAGACGACGCCTGTCCACGCTGTGACGGAAAAGGTCATGAGCCGGGAACTAAAGTGTCACAGTGTCACTACTGCAATGGCACAGGCATGGTGAGGATGCCAAAGAAACAGTATTAATAACCATATTTATTTCCCTTAATTTTTTAAAATAATTTACTCTTTTATGCAGGAATCTATTAACACCGGGCCATTTATGATGCGTTCAACGTGTAGGCGGTGTGGTGGGCGGGGCTCTATCATCATCACCCCTTGCGTTATGTGCCGGGCAACTGGACAAACCAAACAGAAACAGACCATCATGGTTCCTGTGCCTGCAGGTGTGTGTCCGTGACTGACTGTATATACAGTAGGTGCACAGAATGAACTGTGGTGAATGTACGAGGTACTGACTGTCTATTGTGGATGTGTTTTAGGTATAGAAGACGGGCAGACAGTTAAGGTGCCGGTCGGGAAGAAATACATTTATATCACATTCAGGGTAAGTTGGGTTTTTTCCCCCATGTCTAAAAAAGCCAAAAAAAATATTTGGATACTTAAAGCTGCAGTCCGTAACTTTTTTTGGTTAAAAATGATCCAAAATCAATTTTTGAGCAAGTACATAAGCCAGTGTTCAAAACTATCTCCTTATCTTAGCCCGATTCACAATGGTAAGCTTGCAATAATGTTTTATAATAAAATCGTTACTGGTGGGTTTCCGCGGGAAATTTGAGCATACAGACGTTCGTCTTTGCGTCATTACGTCACGTCTGTTTACATAAAGAACGAGTCCCAGCTAGTCGGCTACATCATGTGAGGATGCTGCAGGTGACGGATCATTTATAGCCTTTTCTCACAGCAGCTGCAATAATTAAACTTATCATTTTGATGGCGGATTGTAATCCAGAAAGGTCCAAATGACAATCATCAGTGACAACTGGAGATTCACCCGTAGACAAAAGCAAAAGATTTCGGACAGCAGAGTGGCTACAGAAATTGGAATCTACAGGTAACACTAATACACACTAAATACACATAGTCACACAATGCTGATGTTGTTAACATTAACCATTTGAGAACAAAGTATAACAATAATAATAATTTGCACGTTCTGATGTGATGTGAGCTAAGTGATTGTTAGATTTAAACATCATTGGCAGTGCGATTTGCTATAATGCTTTTTTTCTCAGTTGGTCAGAACAAAAGTGGCAAACATGTTACTTACTTGTTCAGATGATATTTTCAGGTGAAAATTCTTATTTTGGTCATACTTCCAAGATGCTGAATCTGTGATTCTGAAGTACAGTATCCACACCGATGTGGTGACTGACAGCAAACATTAGATTCATCCGCGCTGAGGAGTCGTGCTGATGCACAACCCACGTAAAGATGATAATTCCACAAATAACTTCAGGTTTCAAATAGAGATGGCGATAAAGAGGCAAAACTTACAGACTGCAGCTTTAACATTACATTAAAAAAGCAAAAAAAAACAAATGAACTATGGACGTTCCACTGAGAAAAGTGTGTAAGTGTCCAAATATTATTTTAAACTGTATATGTATAATTTTATTAATTTAAAACCTAACAAACTTATTTATTTAAATGCTTTTCTTTAAGTTTATCTTAAGTATTCATATACTTTTTGGGGCCTGATCATTTTTACAATTATTGGCATATTTAGTCTTATTAAATATTTTTCTTTAGCTACTATTATATACATTTCTTTACCTTTTAGAAACTCCTGTTAATATTTATTCCTATTTATTAAATTTGTTATTTATTAAAGTAGCTAATTCTGTAAATCTCTAATCTAATTACTAATACTATCTTTAATAATTTTATTTGATTTTACACTTATTTTAACTTGCATTAGGTTTTCTTTCATTTTATACTGTTTGTTTACTTTACACACTCTATACTGTTATTTTATTTTTTACAAATTAAACAATTCCTGTTTATTAAATTTGCTAATTGTTAATTTCATGCTGCTTTTATCTTTTATTTTTTATTTAATTGTACACTTTATATTTTATAGTTGTACACTTTTTGTCATTTTATACTTTATATACTTTATACTATATATAATTTTCTACTGTTATTTTACATTTACTATCTCTTTTGTAACTCTTTTTAAATTAATGTTATTCTTGTAATTTATTCCTATTTATTAAATGAGCTAATTTTCTTTATATCAAAAATATCGAACTTTTATTTGATTTATTTTTAATTTCCTTTAAATTTTATTTCATTATATACAACTTGTTTACTTTAATTTCTTAACTGATAACATTTACTTATTGTTTTCTTGGCAAATTATTCCTATTTATTAAATTGCTAATTGTTGTTGTTAAATTCTAATTTTGCCCTACACTTATTTTCTCTCTTGTTTTCTTCAAAGCAATTTTAATGTGTGTGTTTATGTCACTTCCTGTGTTGCAGGTCCAGAAGAGTCCAGTATTTCGTCGTGATGGGGCTGATATCCACTCGGATGTGATGATTTCAGTAGCGCAGGCGATTCTAGGGGGAACAGCCAGAGCACAGGGCCTCTACAGCACCATCGACATTGCGGTTAGAAAATAAAAGCACTTTTATTGAGCCTCAGTGGAATTCATCACCGTATTTAATGTCTAAAAGAGGAAATGTGTTTCTTGCAGATTCCTCCAGGCATTCAAACAGACCATAAGATCAAACTGGCAGGAAAAGGCATCCCACGCATTAATAGCTTTGGCTACGGAGACCATTATGTATATATCAAAATCAAAATTCCTAAGTAAGAGACTTTCACAGACACATGCCTATATGCACTTCCAGTTTGTGTTTGTCTAATGAATCTCATGGATCATCTACAGGAAACTGACACACAAGCAGAGAATGCTGCTCTTAAGTTATGCAGAGGATGAGATGGATGTGGAGGGAACTGTTACTGGAGTAACCAGACCAGCCACCGGTAGATCAACAAACACCTTCATACACACTGACAACATGAATGCAAAGTAATCTGCCTACTCTTAGCTCAAACTTTAGTTGTTTTGCTAAATGTTTGTGTTTATTCAGGTAGTTCTCAAGCTGGACAGACATCAGAATCAGGGAAGAGCAGAGAGGAAGAGCCAGAGAAAGAGGAAGGGGGATTTTTCTCTAAACTGAAAAAGATATTCACCTGAAGATCATGGAAGGACGCAGTCTTGTGATGTTTTAGTGTAGACTTGGTGTGTATGAACAGTATATTCAGTATTTAAAGCCACTATAGATTCCAAATTGCTAGTTTTGAGAATAGATAAACATTTTAATTTTCAGTCAGTGTCTTTTAAACCATCACAAGCTGCTTTTGATACATCAGTCAAGTTAATGAGTATTTCCAGTACAAATTAGTTTTTTTTCTTTTCATCCAGGTAAACAATTTTGTATTTTTCTATTCTATTTGAAGGCTAAAGACAAGAAGTATGAAAGGAGTACAAGAACTAAGCGCTTTCACCCAGCAGAGGACATCTCCAATCACGTCGTGTCACATCTGCTCATACAGCTTAAATACAGAAGAGGCGATTTCTGATCCTTTAAAATTAAGGATTCAAAGAGAAGCTTAACTCCACCCATTCTCTGCCTGACGATGACATCTGGGCTCTCTGTGCTAAATGTGTGCTGTTTGGTGTATGCTGTTGTTTTTTAAGGGGAATGTCTGAATAAATTAAGTCAAGAAATATGTTTTGTTATACGGTAACAAACAGAACTGTAATAAAATTAAGTTATACAGTTAACACTAATATGAAAGGTGTTTTATTGTTAAAATAGTCGAGGCTAAAGAGCATTTCTAGGCTCGTCACACAGCAACACTATAGCTGTGACTACATTATATAAAATTGTATTCTTTGAATACATTTGCTTCACAATTGATGTTTTTATTCTGTAAACGGAACATAACAAGTCTGCTAAAATAACAATTTATTTAAGCAGAATGTTTTTTCTTGAAATAAATTTCGCTGAAAAAGCAATCTACTAAAATAAATAAATGGATTTATTTTTTTATTTTATTTTTTCAAATCGAAAATTAATTGGAGCCAAAAAGACGCGCGTTCCGGGTCTAGTGAGCTGCTCGAGCGCTTTCTGACGGGATCAGTAGCAGAAGACGCTACGTAAAAAAACGTAAGTACTGACGGTATATGTCGCACTATAATAGAAATATACATAACAGAGAACTTAATTTTGTTCAAAAACAAATGCATAAAACACTTTTGACCTCGTTTTAACCACGAAACAAGCGCTCTTATCGTCACTGTCTTTCCTCTCCACTAGGTGGAGGCCTTTCTTTGATAATTAAAGACTGCATTTCTGAGAGGCGAGTGAACGAGAAAGTGAATAAATGTCAGAATTATTTAAGCACTGAAACGTCATATCTGACATTAAATTTAAATCCTTGGAGCCCTGGTTAGGTGTCTTACTAGTTCTGTTCTGGATTAATATCGTAGTCTGTCCCTATTAGAGTCAGAACCTCCTGTGCTTTCATTGATATTGATTTCCACCATGTTTTTATGTTATTCCACGTGTCCCTTGTGGCTTCTACTTGAGCGCATTGTAAACATGAGAGACGTCAGTGTTTCTTCTGGGCTTATCTGTCTATAAAAACTATCCTTATGGGATGTCCACTGTCTGGAAGAACTGGAAAACTAGATATTAAGCTACATAAAGTGACCTCACAAGTCTATGAACCATAGTGGCGTCAACCCTTGATTTGTTGTTTTGACTGGGAGACAGTCCCTGGACTATGAGGATGAGAAGTGGAATCTGGAGTTGTATAAATGTATGTCATTCTGGTCTCCAAAACAGCAGGACCATCACAGCAACGTCAATGTACAGAGACTCCTAAGTACAGACACTGGCTCCACATACCCAACTGACACTCCAATACACAGTAGCTTTGCCCAGAGGAAGCCCAGAAAGAGACTGCGTACGGAGGAATGTCAATCCGTGGTTGTGTTTGTTCTTCACTGCTCCTTGGATACTCAAAGTCTATCACTCGTCACTGTGTCTTTACAAAGCCGAAGAAATGTGAACTACAAAAGTAAATAATGTACGGCACACTAACTGACCTGCCTTAAAGCGAAACCCTTAAACTCTTAAGTCAATAGGCAGCCATACTGAATGAATGGGTAATGTATAAACCTGTAGGTTGTAGTATGTAGGTCATTCTACACACAGACATTCTAGCCCAGTCAAAATGGTCTAAAGACACTTACACACTGCTGCTTGTATATATGCGCCTCAGGCAAGAGCTGTAGGATTACATAGACAGGTCAAAAAAGGGTGAACTACAAGTCCATATAGAGAGAACTATGAGCAAACATACACAATATAATTGATAACGCAGTAAGCCTGTATGCCTGTAAGCATTATATTGCATTCATGATCCCTTATAATACACTTTATGGTCAGTTGAGGTTTCAATTTTCATGATTAACCTGGTGAAAAAAATTAAATAATATATTTTTAAATAACATTTTAAAGATGTATGAATACATGTGAATGTACACAATTATTTTTTTAAATAAAGATCACGTTGGAAAGGTTACGCATTACATAGACGGAAGTACTGAGAAGGTGTTTACAAAGCGAACGTGCAAAGACTAAGCCAAATGGCCTTTACCAAAAAAAGGTAAAACAACGATGTCGGACAATTTTGAAGTTGAAGGAGAAAATGAGTTTTTTGCCCTACCGCAATACGCGGTACTTTTTTTTAGAAAATGACCTATCGTTTCACTAGACAAGACCCTTATTCCTCGGCTGGGATCATGTAGAGCCCTTTGAAGCTGCAATGAAACTGCAGTTTGGACCTTTAACCCATTGGTAACTGTTGAAGTCCACTATATGGAGAAAAATCCTGGAATGTTTTCCTCAAAAACCTTAATTTCTTTTCGACTGAAGAAAGACAAACTTGGATGACATGGGGGTAAATTATCAGGAAATTTTAATTCTAACGTGAACTAATCCTTTAATGCTTCCAAAAAATATTGGAATTAACTTTAACTCATTAATTAAAACCTGCTTATCATAGAAAAGCTGTATTTAAGCCATTTTATAAATTAACTGCAAATTAACTACTTTTTTTCCCTAAATAAATTAATAGATAGGATGAAAAATGACACCCACTTCACTTGAAATGACACCCTGATTTGGCAGCGTCAACTTTGCAGCTGTTGAACGTACTTACAGAAAATACTTTTTTAAGTCACAGTCAAGAAGCAAGTTCTTCATCAAATGCATTATACAGGCTTCCAGTAAAATGTTAGCTGATAATGTTCAAACGTTTTCACTTTATGCATTTTCTGGTTAGGTATCTGATAGTTTGATGTGCTTCCATTCCATTGAGATGGAAACGGGTATTGACGTTCAGACTGTGGTTGGCGGCTCTCTTCTGGTAGGGCAGCAAAGGGGAGAAGGGCTCCTTTGTGTGGCTGACTGAGGAACATAAAGTACAGTAGTGAGCTCTGATTACTTTAAGTGTGTGTGTGTGTGTGTGTGTGTAATGTGAAGTGGGTGGAGGGCAATAGAGTGGTTCTTCCTGGGCCAGCGCCCTGTGTAGCACTGCTCTCTGTACACACACTTCTCTACACTGATATATATCTCTCCTCTGCTTAATGGCAGGCTTTCCACAGGAACTGCAAAGCTCTGATCAAGGCAACAAATTACTGGATTGCCACCATTCCCACTGACAGAATATGGGGGTGTATGGTAATAAAAAAAAAATTCCAGACCCCAAACCATCATACTCCACGAGAAGTGAATGAAAGCTTGTAAAAGCAGATTAAAGAATTACAGTGGCCCTAAAAAAGTACTTGGACACTTTCGCATACTTAAAAATTTAATTTCATTAGATACACTCCTAAAAATTATAGGTCCTTATTGGCATCAATGGTTCCATGAATAAACTTTAATATGGAATATTTTAATTGCACAAAAGGTTCTTAATAGTGGGAAAAGGTTTCAGATTATTAAAATGTTCTTCACCAAAGAAAAAATAATAATTATCTTAAAGGGGTCATGACATGAGAAATCAAATTTGCCTTGATCTTTTGACATATAAGAGGTCTTTGCACCATTTAAACATCCTGCAAGTTTCATAGCTTAAAACATCCTCCTCTTTATAATCAAAGCATTTATTTAATCAATCTCCAAAACAGCTCATTTTGAGGCATCTGTGATGTCACATGGGCAAATATATTTGCATATGACTGCCTCTAGAGCAAGACATTAACTAATAGATTTACATCATCACACCGTAGGCCCCGCCCACTGGCATTCAGTCACTTAACGGCTGACAAGTGGATGGTTTATTTTAATGGCATCCCAGATCAGGGAGGATTGTATGTTTGTTCGGAGCATTTTGTTTTGTATACGAGGCACAGTGTTATGGAAAGTGTGCAAAGAAACTTTTGTTGAAAGATGAAGCAGCCAACTGTGTTGAATTCATAATGCTTTGTCTGTAAATGACAGTATTATATGGATAATGTTTTCAAAACACATGTGCAATAGCGAGTGGGCGGTGATATTGTTTCTTATACATTGATGGAATACAATCAGAGTTTTATTACATAATGTAATGTACATAACTCTCCTAAGTGTTATAATGGCAGTAAATAGAGGATGAGATTTTGAAGCCCAAAAAAGTGCAACTATCCATCATAAAAGATCACCACATGGCTCCGTAAGACGGCCATACGCACGTCTACTTACGGTGAAAGAGTGAACTCTGACCTGACACATGATGCACTGACAAACGCGGAAGCACAAAGGACAGAGCAAAACAACAGTCACAAATTAGAAGTCTACAACGAGAATTTTTAAAGAGAAATGTCGGAGGAGTTCGATCTAAGAGAAGAGGAGCTTGCATTTGTTGCAAAACTCTATTAGTTTGAACAGCGAGAGGTGTCAAAGCTTGTGATACTCCTACATTGCGAAAGGGGTAAGGCTGATTTATATTTCTGTGTCGAGTGTACGCCGTAGCTACAGCGTAGGCTGTGTGTAGCATGCAAAGCCTACAGCGTAGCCTGACGTGCATTTCTCGCGTCAATTCCATGCAGACCGCAAGCGCTGTGATTGGTCTGCTAGAACCCCTCCCTCAGGTAAAAAAAAAAACTGGCACGGAGCGAGCAGAGAAGAGTGAGTGTTTTCAACTTCCATAGGAATGTGATCTGCATGCATGTTGACGCAGACAACGACGCAGATGTATAAATGAAAACCGTAAATAAATAAAAAAACAGTCGGTAAATCATGGTGTAATTTTCATATTTAATTGAACTACCCCTTTAATATATAAAAACTCCACAAAACAATTTAAAAGTTGGGAGTTGTGAAAATGACATGATCTTGGACTTTTATACAGTGCTTGCCCTTGTAAAGACTGTAAGTCTGTCCCTCACAGACTCATTTGCATTCCCGTTAAATTCAATATGACGTCTAACCTGACTAAAATCTGTTCACTAAAAGGTTCTTTGGGGAACCCAAAATGGCTCTTCTATGGCATTGCTGCAAAAAACCCTTTTAGAATCTTTAAGAGTGTAGCATCAATCAAATTTTTTTAAAAAGCAAAACAACCCAGATAGCAAGCAATGATCGAAATAATGTTAAATCATTGTTAATGTGTCAACGTTAACTGCATTGAATCAATATCACTTTTGCACCCTCAATTAATGTTGAAAAAATGTTGAAATTTCAACAAAAAATCAATGGTAATGGCATTGAATCAGTGTTACAATGTGATGTTGGTTCAACATCATGCTTGCACTCTCAGAAAATGAAACACAACTACAACTGACCTAAAGTCACACAGCCTGAAATCAACTGAAAATAAAAGAAGACAATAAATCTCTCAAGATCTCAGCAGAAGTTTAGAGAATTAACAGAGGTTTAGATGTTGATGTTTTATTGAAAATGTTTGGTCACTGTTTTGGTGATCAGTGTTTCCTTTAGTTGGGCAGTTTGACTCTTGGCTTTTTGTGTGAGTTTGTGGTCTTTGTAACAGTGTTTACTAAAACACATTAATATTGATTTAATGTTATTTTGATCATTGCTTGCTATCTGGGAAAAAAACCCTAAATGATAAAACGCTAGATTAAACTTTTCAAAAATGAAGACGAAAAGTGTTGTGATGGTATTGATATTGATGCAGCCCTGCAGTAGATATTGTGGTCACAAATTAAAAATCAGTTCTGAAATTATATTAATTTGTTCACTCATTTTAGTTAAATAATGGCTGTGTTGTATTAATTCATGGTCACTTTGTACTAATTTGTTCCCTCGTTTTAATTTAGTTGAATCGTGACTTAACTAAAACGTGGGAACAAATTAGTACAGCACGACCATGATTTATATAAAAATAGGGAACAAATTCCTAATTCATGGCCACGATATCATGTTTTTCCCCCCTAGCATGTGATGTGTGGGACTCCATAGGTATCAGGTAATAAATATTGGTTAATAATTGTTCATGATCATTTCCCCTATTTTTACATTAAGATTTTCTTTGCAGTCATCAATCGCTCACCGAAAGTGAATCTTTAAAAACGACTAACTCTGTTAAATGTTAAGCATCGAAATATATATTCATTTTCATGTTCTACATTATAATGTTCTAATGCCTGAATTCACATTAAAATGAATGACTACTTTTTAATGTTTATTTTTAATTTATTTATTCAAAATACTATAGGATTTTAACAAGAACCATTTGGTGAGTGCTTTAGCAGCCTGCAGGCCTTCAGACAGTCTTATATGACCTGCACAGCACAGGTGTGCTGGATTACCGGGTGGAGACTAGGCAAGTATGTGAGGGTCTGTGCGTGGAGCCTCTGGGTCAGTGGGCCGCCATAAACATCAGCTTAAACACAGAGCGGGAGATGGAGGAGACACCAGTACCAGCCCTGCCCTAGGGTCATCCTAGCAGAAGAATGATATAATACAGACCTTCTCATTAACTCATCTGCTAAAGAGAGTGCGCAAAGCAACACACCCAACTCCGCTCAAATCTGTCGTACCCTCTGGACGTTGAAGCATGTGTCTGCATGCACCTGTACGGCTCGTGTTGTGTGCGTTTGAAGTAATGGATGTGGATGTTTTAATCTCAGACTGTAACTGACCCCAGAGCAGCTGGACGAGATGGACAGTGGAAGACGGTTCACTTTGAAATATGACAGATGATAGCATGTGATCTTGGCCATGCGAAATGCTTCACCTCGACCTTTTCGTCATCTCTTATTCTGTGTGGCATTCCATCGTGGCCTTTTGTTCAGTTCCTCTTGTTTTTGCTCTCTTTTTCGCTTCCTTTCTCTTTCTGAGTCATGAGAATTCTTGCAAATCCCTGCTGAGAAGCAGTCTTCTCTCCCACTGCTGATTGTTCAAAGCTTTACAATAGGAAAAACGGATGTGTATGTTTTTTTAACACATATTTTTGCGGTTTCGCCAAGCATTTTTCCAGCAAGGACTGTTTTAGCATTACACGATAAAACCCAAACTGGACTTAATCATGTTCCCTCCTCGCCACTTAACATCAGAGGAGCAGGAGGGTCTAAAACCAGACGATATCCTGAGGAGACCCAGACCAGACCACCCACACACAGAGAAAAAACAGGGGGACTCCCGCTTGACAGAGGCCTTGCACAGAAAACCTGAGCTGGCTCCGTTTCCACAGCCGCCCTTCTGTTCTCAAAGAATACCTGAACCCATGACATCATTCTTCAACTGTAGGAGACAGAAAATAGATGGCTGTGATCTCCTGGGTACAATCATGCACTGATGACTGAAACATATCAGAAGTTGGAGATCAAGGAGTGCGTCTGGGTGTGTTTATGAAAGCAGCATGGGATTTTATGTGAATGAGAGGGTATGTGTGTGAGAGGAGCCATTTGAATGAGTGCAGCAGGAGTCTGTAGGAGTTCAAGCATTGGTGCTGCATTAAGTCCGCAGCGCCACAAAGAAAATAAGTTCTATCTGAGATTCTGAATTTGATCAGATAAAACGACTGGATAGAACAATGTTACATTGTTCTATGCAGCTGTGGCCTAATGGTTAGAGAGTCAGACTGGTAACCCAAAGGTTGTGGGTTTGATTCTCAATACTGGCAGGAAATGACTGAAGTGCCCTTAAGCAAAGCACCTAACCCCAATTGCTTCCTGGGTGCCACAGCAAAATGGCTGTCTGAGTACAGGTGCATCTCAATAAATTAGAATATTACGAAAAAGTTTTTTTTTTTTTTTTTTTCTGTAATTTAATTTAAAAAGTAAAACTTAAGTATATTCTAGATGTATTAGACATAAAGTTAAATATTTCCAGACTTTTTTGTTTTCATTTTGATGATTGCAGCTTGTTGCTCATCAAAATCAAAAAATTTGTATCTCAAATTATTAGAATATTTAATTTTAAGTTATATTAAATTACCATTTTCAAGGTATAAATACTGGGGTTAGGTCAGTAATCCCAACAGCAGTAATGGGGAAGTCTGCTGACTTGACAGATCATCAACAGATCATCAAGACCCTCTACAATGAGGGCAAGCCACAGAGGGTCATTGCTGAAAGAGCTGGCTGTTTGCAGAGTGCTGTGCCAAAGCATATTCATGGAAAGTTGACTGGAAGGGAAAAGTGTGGTAGGAAAAGGAGTACAAGTGAAAGGAATGACCGCAGGCTTGAGAAGATTGTCAGGCGAAGAACTTGGGAGAGCTTCAAAAGGAGTGGACTGAAGCTTTGCTTTTACATTTCATTTGGAAATCAAGGTCCCAGAGTCTGGAGAAAGAGTGGAGAGGCACAGAAACCATGTTGCTTGAAGTCCAGTGTAAAGTTTCCACAGTCAGTGATGATTTGGGCTGCCATGTCATCTGCTGGTGTTGGTCCACTGTGTTTTCTGAAGTCCACAGTTAACGCAGCCATCTACCAGGAAATTTTAGAGCACTTCATGCTTCCTTCTGCTGACAAGCTTTATGGAGATGCTGACTTCATTTTCGAGCAGGATTTGGCACCTGCCCACACTGCCAAAGGTACCAAAAGCTGGTTCAGTGACCATGGTGTTACTGTGCTTGACTGGCCATCAAACTCTGAACCCCTGAACCCCATAGAGAATCGATGGGGTATTGTCAAGAGGAAGATGAGAGACACCAGACCCAACAATGCAGATGAGCTATCAAAGCAACCTGGGCTACACCTGAGCAATGCCACAGGCTGATCGCCTACATGCCATGCCGCATTGTTGCAGTAATTCATGCAGAAGGAGGCCCAACCAAGTATTGAGTGCATACTTTTCAGAAGCCTGACATTTCTGTTTAAAATATCCTTTTTTTTATTGATCTTATGAAGTATTCTAATTTATTGAGATAATTAATTGGTGGGTTTTTGTTAAATGTGAGCCAAAATCATCACAATTAAAAGAACCAAAGACTTAAAGTACTTCAGTCTGTGTGCATTGAGTTGAATTACTGAAGTAAATGAACTTTTCCACGACATTATAATTTATCGAGATGGGTTACCATACTTGGCCTTCACGTCACTTTCACTTCACTGAGTGACCAGTGTAAGTCTTATGAACTACTTCTTTTAATGGAAAGAAGTTATCAGTTTAAACAAAGGTGGTTCACACATAGTGTGTAATGTTGCTGTTAGAGCATAAACAACATCTGCAAAGTTACGATGCTCAAAGTTCAAAGCCAAGCGAGATATTTTCTTTTAAAGAATTCTCTGTTTAAGGACTACAACAAACGGCTGGTAGGGACTACAACAAGCTTCTTCCCGGGTTGGTGACATCACTAACCCTAAAATGTACATAAACCCTGCCCCCGAGAACACGCAACAAAGAGGTGAAGCCATGTTATTGCAGTACAGTACATAACACAAATGCAATAGCATGTCATAAAAGCAAGATGACAACATAAGTTAACCGTAATTAAACTAAACTATAGTTCTCTGGCTCTGTAGAATCTTACAACAGTTCCCACACGAGCGATTTATAGATTATCATGACAGAATATGCTAATCAATGACTTTAAGATAGTTAACTCCACATCAGCTACATAAATTCAACTAACCATTCAGAAACGTCCTGTTGCATTCAAAATGTTGTCACTTCTTGAGTCTCTCCATCATTGTCCGACTCCAGTTTGAACATAAAAGGCTGAACAGTTTCTAACATTGTAAGTAAGTCTGTGTGAGGTAATCGGAGCTGCTAACACAAGCTCTTGAAACTCTGCCCTCTTCTTGAGAGCAGCAGCTCATTTGCATTTAAAGGGACAAAAATGGAGCGTTTTTGCTCACCCTCAAAAAGTGACAAATTTAACATGCTATAAAAATTATCTGTGGGGTATTTTGAGCTAAAACTTCACATACACACTCTAGGGACATCAAACACTTATTTTACTTTTCTATTTTATTTTACTATCTTGTAAAAGTGGCATTATATGACCCCTTTAATGCAATTCATTCAGCTTCTATTTTGGTAGCCCATCCATTTTATAATCCAAATGCTCATGAAAAGCGTAAAAAAAATTATATATTACTATAATGTTATATTAAAATATATTACTATAATATTACTAATATAACTGGACGTCTGGGAATTGTAATAATTAATCACATTAAATAATTGTATTAATTTTATCAAATGAAGGATATAATAATTATTACAAATATTGTTATATTTAATTAAAAATGAATTTTAAATAAAACCAATAAAATAGTTTTAAATTTTAAAATAAAAAACAATTAAAACATTTCATAAAATATCTAGATAATCCAAATGATCATGAAAAACTAAAATATTATTAATAATAATAATTTATTAATAAATTATTATAATCATTTAAAATAGCTTTTAAAATAAAACCAAATAAAACAAAAAAAAATCATTTAAAAAATATTTTGAAAAAAGAAAGTGTTTTAAACGTAGAATACCTATGTTTGTAGTTAAGTCCAATTATGATCCTCTTATAATTCTGCTTTAAAAAACAGAATGCGGTGGGAAACACTACATTAGTGTGTGTGGTAACATTCTCCCTCCATCTGGTCTTTGAACTCTTAGGTTGATCTGAGCCACTGAAAACAAGCTAAGTGCTGTTACCTAATGATACATTAGTTTGGGAACTAACTATTTTCAACACCAGCACCAACAAAGCATGTATGGCCCACCCTGTTTAGATCACAGGATATCCTGAAGGCATCTTCACATTTATCTAACCGTATATTCCTACTGCACTCTCCATAGTCCCAGGTTAAGCCAGGGGCCTGTGAGATTTGAGACCCCAGCACCTTTTTAAGTCCTCCCTAGTGTTTTTAATGTCTCTGATGTTGAGGTCAGTGACTTCCGTACACTAAAGCCTCTAGCTATGGTTTCAGCGTGTCTCACTGTGCTGATACAAATGTGTTTTAACGTGATAACCTTTATCCAGGACCACCAGGTCTCTCACTTCACTTGTAGCCCCAGGAAAGGAATCAGTCCCTGAGCTCAAAGGCCAAGTCCAATCCCATCGTCGCCGTCTCAAAACATTCCACTGTTGCACAATCCTTGCAGCCTTAAGACATTTTGGCTATGTGCCCTGCCAAAAAAAGGATTTAGACACCTAAGGCATATCTTAAGCTTGTTCATCCTCATGAAGCTCCTCTGTGCCCAAAGGCAATGAATTAGAAATTTGTCTCCTAATATCTCAAAGACTCCTGAAGGCTGCACCAATCAAATCGCAGATGTCACAGAGGGTATTGAGTGCAGCTCCATCCCGTATCAGGGCTTGCACAAAATATTTTTCTTATTTTTTCCTTCACTTTAGTCTTGTACAAGAACAGATGCATTACATCAAAGCGAAAAAAGAGGCAGAATGTGAATGAAGAAAGGCAAGGTGGTGGAAGGAGGGAGGGGAAGAAGACAGCTGCATGAAGAGGAAGATGAGAGGATGAAGAGCAGGGATGTTGACAGGGAAGCTTTGGCTCACATACACACATCTGGCAAGAGATTACAGCTGGCACGACAGCATGCATGAGCGTGAGTGCTACTGTAACTCCGTCACTGCCTCATTTTCATTGCCGATTTGAGGCGACATAAGCAACGATGACTGTTTGTGATGCAACAGTTTTAACTTTATGCATATAAGCAGCGACTACCGATTGGAGCTCAAACGAGTTTGATAAAACCTTGCAAAACCCAAAAACCCTTTATTCTCTCCTTTTCTCCATATAATTTTCCTTACCTCTCCCTCGCCCTCTTTTCCTCTTTGATGTGAAATGCATCTCAAATCTGAGGACATCATGATCACATTAAAACAGTTACCCGCTTGCCAGTGAGGCATTTGGTCTTTGATGAAAGGGGGAAAAAAATGAGAAGAAAAAAGTGACAGAGGTGGGCTTGTCAAACTCAAAATCCCTGTTCGGATCCTGCCCCAACACGTACGGACAAGCAGGGCTTTCCCCAAGCAGCTTTGAACTAAAGAAAGTACAGCTATAAATCACGTTATGTTTTATATACATATACTGTGTATATATAATATAGTGTATAATGTGTTTTATGTGGGGATAAGGGTGAGATATGCTTGTATTGCCTCCTATTCTGTTTAGGTCTCTCTCTTCTTCTCTCTCTTTCTCTGACCCGCAGGCTTTCCCTCTCTTTATTGCTCTGCTCCTCTGATGTTCTTGCCCTAATCTTGGCTGTTCTGCAAGTTGAAAACCCTTTTTCTCTGTTTCCGCGCTGTTTGATCTTGCACGTTAAGCTTGAGAAACCTTCTCAGAGCCGAGAGACCCCGAGGTGAGGGGTAGCATAGAACAAAGGCCTGAATTGTAGCTTCGCTCACATGAAAACATAGATAAAATTGTCTAAAACTGGCATTTGCACATAAAGATCAGTGCTCAATTCTTGACATAGTGCAATGTAAGTCACACAATACTGTTCATGGACTATCAGACTTTGCAGGTCTGTGGAAATGCAATGACTTGACCATTGGCTTTATATAATGAGATGCTTTATGAATTTGCAATCTAATATATATTTAGAAAACACTTTTTTTCTTAGTCTCACACAGCCAGATTTAAAGGGTTAGTTCACCCAAAAATGAAAATTCTGTCATTTATTACTCACCCTCATGTCGTTCCACACCCATAAGACATCTTCAGAACACAAATTAAGATATTTTTGATGAAATCCAATGGCTCAGTGAGGCTTCTATTGCCAGCAAGTTAATTTACACTTTCAGTGCCCAGAAATATACTAAAAACATATTTAAAACAGTTCGTGTGAGTACAGTGGTTTTTAGTACCTTTCTGGGCATCTGAAAGTGTTAATTAACTTGCCATCAATAGAGGTCTCACTGAGCAAAGTGCATGAAGATGCAGACAGACTGACAATACACTGGTAATGCAGATGTTAAAAAGGTCTAGAAACTTGGAAGCGTCATGGTAAACCGATAGTTTACCCACCCAAAAATGAAAATTCTGTCACATGAAAACTCACTCTCATGCTATTCCAAACTTTTTTTCATCTTTGAAACACAAATGAAGATATTTTTTATGAAATCTGAGAGATTTCTGTCCCTCCTTCTGTCCCTGTCTATTCACCCAAAACTCTGGTGGTTTAAAATGTACATAAAGAGATTTTAGAGATTTTCATTTTTGGGTGAACTAAACCTTTAATGCACTTAAAAAGCCCCCCCAAAAAATAGTATCTTCTAAGTCAGTGCAGACACGTGCTCAAGGCTCTTCAAAGCTGCACAAAAGTGAGTTGGTTTTCCTGTGGGAATCCCTAAAGGCATTTAGGGCTGAATTAGCTGTCTGAGCTGCTGAGTCACACAGTGGATGGGCTCTAGAGAGGATCTGCTCTTTCATCAACTGGGCAATAATGCTAAATCGTATTTGTTTTTCTTCCAAGAGTATGTGTGTGTATGTAAAAGGGAGGGAGACTGGAGGAGGGGGGTGATGGAATCCCATCTTGCCTTGGGGCAAGTTGGCACCTGACTGCTTAACAAAGCCCCGGTCAGAGGTCAAAGGTCAGATGTCACGGAGAGAGAGCCCCTACGTGGAGGGTGCTGAATAAACGGCAGCTAAATCTTCCTTTATGTTCCTTTAACTCATCCTCTCCTTCGTTGTCCTCCCTTCTCTCCTCGGCTCTCTCTTTATCAGTCTAGCCCAGGCGTCTTGAGCTCTATTCTCTATGTGTGATGTATGTAAGACAAGGGTGAATGTAAACCCAAGGGCTACTCAATCATCTGCTGGAGGGAAACAATTTAAAGCCTCAATCCCCACTCAAAGTCCATTGTTTATTAGGAGACACTAAAGGTGCAGACAGACTGGCAACACACTGTACACTGGCAGTGAAGATGTTGAAAAGGTTTAGAAATATGATGTTGCAGTCTAAGTTTGTTTTAAAGTTAACCTTCATGTTCAGGGTATGAGAGACTGTGTGAGCTTTTTAAAAAGCCCAAGCAATGTACTTAACATTAGCCGCGTTTCCATTACAGATTTGCACAAAACTTTTGCGATATTTTCTAAATGTAGATAAAAAACGATCGCGAAATGACGCCATTAATGATTCAATTAACCGATGTTATGCTACTAAAACTCTTGTGATGAGTCATTTTCCTCTCGCGATAAGTTATTTTCTAAAAAGATACTTCTGGACCACGGCTTCTGGAAGACCTTCTCCCTCATGCTTTTCTGGGTGCTTTTCAATACTTCAGTGGATGCTTCCTCATTTCTTCGCTCCTCCATCCTCCAGCCTGTGACCTGGAAACCGATCAAAGAAAATCTCGAAGACCATTTTAATTCTATAAATGCACCATGAGGAGGTGAGGAATGAGGAGTGAGAAAGCTTCCTGAGGAGCTGAGCAAGGATGCACAGGTGCATAGACATCTAATACTATTAGTTTCTATTATGATAATTATTAATTGTTAATAGATTAATACTATTAGTATTAGATGTCAAACTTCAATAACATAAGATCCCTCGAGGCTCGAGTGCTGACGCTTGAGACATCAAGAATATTCCAATATACAAATCAGTTTTCCTTCAATTACCCCGTCCTCGTTTTCTTTTCTTGCATCCTCCCGTTGCATCTATGGGGTGAAGCTGAGGCGCAAGGAAAATGATGCATAAATAAGAAAAGAAAAGCACCCCCTGTCTCATCTTCTGTACAAATATACCGCGCTATCTTTAAAGAATGATGATGTGACTGTACATCAGGTGACCTGTTAATGTGAAAAAATGTTTCCATTGCAGTTTTTCGTTATATTCCTTTCTTGAATTGCCTGAAAAACCACCTCATGCAAGCGTAAAAACTTTTTTGCGATATTTGGGAGTTTCTGGGAAATTCACGTGTTTCCATTGAGCGTAATTTCAATTCGCAATTACAATTTGCACAATTTGAAGGGTAATGCAAACACAGGTACTGAAGTATCAAGTCAATAGTTTTCTTAACTCTTTTCAAGCCATTGACGGAAATTTCCGTCAATCCTATTTTCACTGTTATATGGAAGGGGTGCTATTAAGCAGCTTCTGAAAGAGTACAGAATTTCTGGATCAAAACACAAGATAAGCAGAAACAAACGATAAAAGCATTGCTTATAAATAACGCAATCCTCAAACATTAAACAGCATCAAAACTGCCTAACATTAATGAATGAAACATTTGGGAAAACGATCAAAAATGCTGGCGGTGCGGCTGCCGATTTTTTTAAATTTATTTTTTTAAATGCTGGTGGAGAAAGAGTTAAAATTACTTGATTACACACAAAAACACTTTACATGAAAAATTTTACATTAGCCTGCCAAACTGATTTGTATATCCACACTGTACGACAGTACACTCCTGACAGTTATTTACTTTATTGTGATTGAGTACTATGGCTCCGTTTTAAAACCTAGTGAGCTTCATCTCTAGGTACAGTGCTCAGCGTAAATGAGAACACCCCCTTTGAAAAGTAACATTTTATACACCCTAATTTGAGTAAAACTGAAAAATGTGTAACCTTAGTTATATTATTAACCTTACTTTCATGTTATAAGTTAAACAGATGTTATATTAAACTTAGTCTTGTCAGCATTTTGGAAATTGTTTCCAAACAATTGAGGTATTGTTTAAAATGTTACTTTTCAAAGGGGGTGTACTCATTTACGCTGAGCACTGTTTACATGCACTAACTTTCTTCAGTCGGAATGAATCCAGTCCAATTTCAGATTCTGAGTGTTCTGTTTATATAAACCTTAAATGTTGCTGTCTGATTCACATAGTCGTTTACATGTGCATTACATATATTCCAAACAAAACTTCCCCAGCTATGCCGTTACACATCCACCAAGCCACCACGATAATTTCACCAGAGCTTTCACATAATTGTCATTTTTGCCTTGATGACATATCTAAAAAGTAATTTTTTTTAGAATTTCTATCACCTTGTCCACCATTTTGGCCCAATGCATTATGGGATTGCCTTCTCCACAAAAAGATACGTGCGATAGCTGTTATAATTTGGCTAATTCAGTTTAACTGATCTCAAAATGAAGCAATGTTGTTTCAACCCAAATCCAACCGTTGGGTTTAATTTTAAATTAAACTTTTAACCCAATGGTTTGGGTTTGTCCCAAATTTGGATTGGAACAACCCAGCATTTTTTAAAGTGTACTATTATTTTTTTTAAACATACAAACATAGAATGAAAATGATCACATGATCTAGAGGGTTGACTGGGTTTCCCCTTCTCTGTCTCCAGTTCTTTCTCTCTTTTCTCTTCGTCTTGTTATGGTCCATTGGTCTTTAAATCACCAAACGCCTTGGGTTTCCCCTTTTCTGTAGTGTTGTTTTTACACCTCCCCTGTTCTTCATTCTCCCTGTCTGCTAAATTCCTCCTCCTTGTTTTCTAAACATCTCCTCCTTGTTCTGTTAAGTGTCTCCCTTGTTCTTTCGTTCCTCCTCCGTGTCTTTCCTCTCTCTCTTTTTGCTTTGAGGTGTTGTTATTCTGAAGAGCCAGACATCCTCTGAATGGCATGCAGCAACTGCTTCTTTTCATTCTTCACTCTTGCCTTTATTCCTCTACTTCACCTCCCCTCCCCTTCATCTTGAGCCAGCACTTAAACCAGCCAGAGAGTCGAGCGTGAAGAGAAAGCAGGAGATTTAGCCGAAGTGCAGGTCACAGCAAGGAACGAGAAGAGGATAAAAGAAGATGGAACAAAGTGTGTCTTCGAACAGCTCTACATTTGCTCCACGAACTTAAACGGGTGCCCAGATGCTTATCTTAAAGAGATGCTAGAGCTTTTTTATTTTGAAAATGAAGCAAATTTAAGTTGCTGAAGTGTTACCAACCAAAAAAAGAGTGTGCGTGTGTGAGGAAGGCCATATTGGTGATTTAGTGATTCAACTTGTCAGCTCATAAGCTTCCCTTTGTCCTCTTGGTAGGGCTAAACCTGTTCCATCCCTATAATTCACTCCTCCAATAAAAAGACTTACTTTTGCTCCAGTGGCCCTGAGTACCCCTGCTGCCCTTTCTCCAAAATACTCTACCCCATCCCCTAAACTCCCTGCACCTTCGACCCAATCCACCACTTACCCATTATCCGTTTAGAGCCTTCAGGGCAAAAGGTTTGGATTTTTTATAGATAGATCAAAAGACACACAAAATCACTTGCCTGGGACTACAGTCAATTATACAATTTGGTGCCATTATACAAAAATATTTATAAACATCAATCATGAATACTCCAGACAGCCCTGAAACTGTATTATATGAATATTTTATATTATGTTTTAGCCTTACTGATGTAACTGATGTAAGTTATAAATAGCCATATCTGTTAATCTGGATTAGAAATCACAGGTCAGGATATCTCCGTCCCCTATCTCTCTTTATCTCTCTCGTTCTCTCATACTCATGTGTGCTTAGACAATAAAAGAAACTGTTTTAGCACCAAATCCCTCTGTGGAGTTTTCCATGGTAATCCCTGTGTCTATATACACAAGACATTGCTGCACTATATCCTGTAATTTTGTTTGAATGTGAGACGTGTCGGTGTGTTAAATAAGAGTAGAATATCTCCTTCTCTCTCACTGAATCGTTTGAGAGCCCTCATCCTGTTGGCCTCACCAGGCTTTTAATGGATTTGTATATAATAAAAAACTGCCGATGGATTAAACCAGAACGTGAGCACAGAGTCGTCATCTCTGCCAAAGGATGAAGGGAACCAGACTGTAATCCTGCAAATGGCTGGTGTTTGTGGGAGGTGGATAGAATAAATAGGTTAGGGGACAAACAGTTACAAAAGGCACTGAGATTGAATCAATGAACACAGTGATTTCGCAGTGGTATCTTCTGGGAAGAGTTTCCTAATTATTGTTTGGGAGGCTCATGCCCATATAATTCCACCCATAACAACGATAAGGGAATATAAATAGTTGTCCACTTCACTCCTTTCCAACAGTCCTTCCGGAATCCCTCCTCCACCTAAACTCTGTTTTTACTCTTCATACACTATCAGAGATTTCCGCCCACTTTTTATAACTTAAGATTAATTGTTGATAGTTTTAAGTAAAATTAAATTTGTGCTGAAGTTCCGCTTCAGCTTTGTTTACTGATGAAGAAATTTGATTTTGAGAAGTTCTCAAAACTGAAGTAGTCAGACAGACAGACAGAGACAGACGATAGATAGATAGATAGATAGATAGATAGATAGATAGATAGATAGATAGATAGATAGATAGATAGATAGATAGATAGATAGATAGATTTTGCACTCTTCAAAGGCAAGTTTATTGCTTAGTTGCTCGATACAGTGTTAGCATCATGTCTGTTATTTACCTACTACTTGTCATGCGTGAATCAGTGGGTGGGGCTACAGTGGTAACAATGTAGAAGTAGGCATTGATCTTCTTCTGCAGAGGCGGTCTTTCACCTATCTATGACATAATAAATAGGCACATTCCACAACCAGTCGTAATCTGGGCTTGGTTTCAATAAAAGTTAGTTTTTGGACTAACAAGGAAGTTTTTAGTTCTGAAACTTACAGTATATTCTTGTAGTATCATGACCTGTTATATTTCAAAACTGAAGGAAATTTTAAAGGCACAAAATTTCTCAATTCATGACCCCTTTAGGATGAGTCCCTGTAGTTGTCCAATTTGACTCTCATAAACTTATGTAATATATATTATAAACTTGACAGGTTATTTTTAATAAAATTTAGTTTGATCACTATCTTCTTAGTTGTTTAAAAGATTAAGGCATTTATCAAAGATTGATCATATGTTTAATTTTCCAATAAAAGATGATACATTATTCGTTACCTGTTTGCTGATTTTGAGCCAAAGATAGATTTGATACACTTTTATGTCTATTAGCTAGACAGGTATATAGACAAACAGATGGACGTGTTTTTAAGACCAGTTCAAAAGAATTTGGTTATTAAATTTCTCTCTTTCACACTGACGCTCACAAACACAGACTCCCTGCTGTTTGACTGACTGACGAGCGCAAGTAGAGAGTTCATCAAAAAGCACTTAGCATCCACAACACATCCTCTTATCAGTTCCTTTTATCGCTTTCCTTCTTTTCGGCTCTCTTTCCCTCCCTTCTTTTGTCTCAGTGTCTAACAGAGGCAAAGTGGGAGTTCCATGGGGGGCTCAGGGATGAGACACATTGTGTATGTGTGAGGGACGGATTGACGGATGGATGAATGCTGTTGAAGAGCGACCATTTAGCTGATAGTGATCAGCCAGTTTAACTCAGATCCCCCCACCCAACTCATCTACCTCCCTCTCTTTTCCCCCTAGCTCCATCCATCCTTTTGTTCAGGACCTGCATGTCTCTACTTCTCCTCATTGTTGCTCTGATTGAGCCTCAGTAGCTCCCCTATCACCACACACACATTCACTCACACACATTCTCTCTCATCTCGGATCAAATCCTCCATCCCTCCCCCCGAGAGTATTAACCTACCCTGTTCCTCAAAGTAGAATGTCACAGCTGGACTAATCTATCACATGCAGACCTGAGACATTGAAGAACCAGACGTAGCACTGCTGTCAGTTTACACTTCCATTACTGACTGCATCCTCCAACCCGATCCTAATTTGAATTTGGTGACTTCGTATAAATACGTACACATCCACCACTGGCTGCATCTTCCAACCCGATCTCAAAGTCGTAAACAAGTTGACGATTTTTTATGAATTCATCCGATCTGGCTCATACAAAAACATACATATTGTAGGTAAAAAGTCACCATGAAGACCCCTAAACCTAACCAGAATGTACATAAAAGTACAAATGAGATTGTACGAATACATAAGAATCTGCCACCAATTCGCCACTAATGCTGTTATGTAGTGGTCTTACGATTACCACATAGTGGACGATAAGATTGGGAGACTTGGAGCACTGAAGCAATATTTAGAGGCTAGAATTTAATAGATGCTGTTGAGTGCTTTTGACTACTTAACAACCACCTAGCCATGCTTCCAAAAAAAACCTAGAACACCCTAACATTGTGGTGTAAAGTTTTACAGTAATTTCCCATAATTAAAATGGCTTTTAGCTATCAATACCACATAAACTGTGGTAAAATCAGTGTAAAGCATGGCTTTGAATGGCTTCCTGCTTTAGTATGACTGCAGTAACTGTAGAATACACTGTTGAATCAATCTCAGGTATGTTGTGACAAAAGATGTGAGATTACTTGTAGCCCTTCAATCAGAAAGCTGCCAGGTGGTATAGCTTAAAACAGGAAATGGACATACCTGCCTGGAGGCCTGGATTCACAGCGTTGGATCTTTCATATCAGATCAACACTTTGTGAAACAAAAGGCATTTTCTTTAAGAACAATCACGTTGTGTTATATTCAGTTCCACCCTGGAGGAGAAACACTTTCTCTACGATATCAAAGGATGTCAGTTACTGATGTAAGAATAAAACAAATGAAGTGGTTGTTTATTGTACTCACAAGAAGCCTTTCAGAAGAGAGAGGGAAAATGAGAATGAAAGAAAGAAAATGGGTTGAAATGTGAGTCTGAGAAACAAATTCCCTGTATCCTTTCCTTTGTTTGCTTCCATCTGAGGTCAGAAACCCGAATCCATCAGACATTCTGGAAAAGGCCATTCTGTAATTTACACTATTAACCGCAATAAACCTGATTTCCACACATGACAGAGTTTTAACAGCTGAATTAAGCTTCTGTACTTCAACTTAAATTGCGTGAAACAGATCTCTCTTTTCTTTCTCACTTTCGTTCGGAGGCTAAATGAGCTTAGACTTTTTTTTAAACCTAACCGCCTCTCTTTTTAAAAGATACACAGGCACACAAGAAACGCATTGGAGACTATAGACTAAAAAAATGAATTCTAGCATGTTAGCATGTTGCTAATAACTTCAACAATCCAATCAATTCCCAATGGACAATATCAAGTCCTGCCCTATAGTTTGTTCTTGTTCGAGAAGCCACTTGGATATACATCACAATTGGGAAGAAAAGATTATTGCAATTTCTGTATCATGCCAAATTTAACATTGCCATGTTGCTAAGATAATAGCATGATACACAAATGAGCAAAAATGCAGATGCAAAATGATTAAAATAGTAAATTTATAATTCATCAATACTTTTAGGTTTTCAAAGAAATGTACTTTAATCAATATTTCAACATTATAATTAAGTATGCTTCTGGTGTTTACTGCCTGCTTTTTGAATGCCTTCATGTCAGGAGCACACCTGCTAAATAGACAGCCCGCTAGGTTCTGCTCATCACAGAACACTTGTACTTAGATGTCACTATCACAACAAAGTCACACTAAAGACTCACACTGGTTCTTTTGTGCCTTTTAACATAGCCAAACTAGTGGTTTAAAGTAGAGAAAGCATGTTTAAGTCCTCAAACCAACATGTTACAGCATTTGTGGGTAGCGATACCATTTTTTAAGGACCGCGTACGAGTACCGATACTTTTTTCTAGTACTCGCTGATACTGATGCCTTTACATTTAATCATGTCTCTCTCTCTCTCTTTTTTTTTTTTTTTTTTTTTTTTTTGGTGATGTTGCAGTTTTCCAAGCACAACACAGTGAGACTAATGAATGTATAGGACAGCTTCTTTATTATTACTCTAATGAAAAAAAGTAAAAGAACAAAAATTTCACAGTGTCTAATAACCTTCCAAGGGCATAATTACCAATATATATAATTGTTGTTATATAAAAAGAAATTTACAAACAAATTACAAACAATACAACAAATTCTATAGAGGTAAAAATTAAATAAACTTGTTTTTCAGATACAGTAGGTTTATTTACCATGTATACATTTATTTAACATACTTTGTTGTTTTATTAACATTAATGACAATTATAGGCTTCGGTCCCTTTAAGACCGAATCCATGGATACAGAAACATATCCTGTTTTCACCCAAATGTTCATGTCCACACGCGCGAGGAGAATTGATCGCGCGCTGTCTGAGAGAACTGTGATCGCGCGCGCAAGAGAGAGAGAGAGCGTGCGAGAGGGAGCGCTTCTGGTCTGTCATTCAGCGTGATTCTGCCTATCCCTCCTTCACTAATCGATAACGAATTGTGATTGAAAGCATGCAGTTTGCAACGTGTGTGTTGTCATCATTAATTTTGAAGTATTTCCACACCTCTAAGGGTTACATTGTTTCTGCTGCTGCCGTCGGTGTCTCTGTGCACGGAAAATTCTGTCAGTTACGTCACGTGAGGTATCGGTCTTTGGTATCGGGGGTATTTTTTTGAGTACGAGTACAAGTACGCGAGCTTGGTATCGGTGCGTCCCTATTTGTGGGTAAGACTTGTTATGAAACAAAACTTCAAACCATCACATGATGTTATTCTGACCTTGTCTCTCAGCTAACCACTGTCTACAACAGTTTTGTATGTGAACGCTAGTGTCTGTGACAGTAACTGGTAATTATAATTAGCTCTCATTATTGAAACAACACGGGGTTTCAGCACAAGCCAATTCCAGGAGCCCCATCAAAGTTTCTGGAGCAGCCAGACAGGGACTGGGCGACCAGTCAGGGCACAGTTTGGTCTAAAGAGGTCACTGTGGTTTGGATATGAATGTGTGTGTTTTTGTGGCTGATGTTTGCTTTGGATATGCCAAAACCTGACACAGCAGCTTCCATCATCTCAATTATTGTCATATTAGAGAACGAGAGCTGCACAAAATAAACCAATCAGAACTTATTAGATGCCTTAAAGTCCTCCTTTAAAGTTCATACATACTGTACCAGCAGGGCTGAGCAGGCTTGACGTGACAAGATGACAGCAACAAGCAATTTGTCCATCAAAAGTGACATGAAAAATAAGGTGTGTCTCTCTCGTAACGCTATGCAGCTGAAGAGGTAAAACTATGAACACATACCTTGTATATTCATAACCTTTGTGATGCTTCATCCCACAGCAGTTTTTTAATGGTTTTCCCTGTTAATCTTGAGGGATTTGTGATATAATATCTTATTGTAAACCATCTACAGTCAAGTATCTCCTTGTCCATGTTTGATAAGGTGTCTAAGTTGCAACATCTAGATACTGGGGTGCCTCAGGGCTCAGTGCTTGGACCACTTCTCTTCTCCATCTACATGTCATCACCAGGATCTGTCATTCAGAAACATGGTTTATCACTGCTATGCTGATGACACACAACTCTACCTCTCATTTCAACCAGATGATGGTAGCTGCTTGCATCTCAGCCTGCCTGACAAACATTTCCTGCTGAATGAAGGACCACGATATTCAACTCAACCTTGCAAAGACAGAACTGCTTGTGGTTTCAGCCAACCTAACACTTCTCCATTCAGGTAAGTTCATCAACCATAACTCCATCCATGACAGCCAGGATCCTTGGAATTGTGATTGATGATCAGTTAAACTTCACAGAACACATTGCTAGAACTGCCCGGTCCTGCAGATTTGCCTTATAAAACATTAGGAGAATCAGGCCCTTCCTATCGTAGCATGCTACACAACTCATTGTCCAAGTTCTTGTTCTATTCAGACCGGACTATTGTATTGCTCTTTCTGCATGCACTCTCAAACCTTTGCAACCAGAATGTGCAGCAAGAGTGGTCTTTAACAAGCCGAAGAGAGCGCACGTCACACCTCTCTTTATAAACTTTACAAACATTGATGTTTGCCTACAGAACAACCACTGACTCTGCACCCCTGTACCTACACTTACTACTTCAGACTTATGTGCCCCCCAGAAGCTTGCGTTCTGCAAGTGAACGGTGCCTTGTTGTGCCATCCCAAAGAGGTGCAAAATCACTTTCACTGACCTTTACCTTGACTGTTCCCTGCTGGTGGAATGACCTGCCTAATTCCACCTGAGCTGCTGAGTCTTTATCTATTTTCAAAAAACGGTTGAAGACACATCTTTTTCATCAACATATGACACATTAATACAGAGGGCCCTATTTTAACAATCTAAGCACATGGTCTATAGCACGGCACAAGTGCACTTTGGGCGTGGTAAAATGGTCGGCGCGCCCGGCACATGGTCTAAAAGGGTTGTACCTATATTCTCTTAATACATAATGGGTGTGTTTTGGGCATAACATGCAATAAACCAATCAGAGTCTCATCTCCCATTCCCCTTAAAAGCCAGTTGCGCTTGCACCATGGCGGATTCACTATTTATATGGCGGAATTTGCAAGTGGAAAAACTGAACGCTTGACTAGCCAGGAAACGAATCTGCTCGTGCGCGTGGCTAAATCATGTGAGAAGACCATCTACAGGACAAGCCGGATTCCACCAAAGCATTTTTATCTTTATGCACACAATAATAATCTTTTACATTGAAATCCTTTTATTTTTAATATTTGGCATGTTTGTGTGCTGCTGCACGTCCTGGTGTGTGCAATAAGCAGAGTGTACGTGCGTTGTGCATCCGCCTATAGGCGCATATTACTAATGCGCTCTTCAAATAACAAAAAAAATACTGCGCCATTGACTTTAGACCAGGTTTCAGTTGGTCAATGGCGCAGTTGATTTCAGTTGCCTCAAGATAGCAACACGCCAACAATGTGCCTAAACACACCTCGTTTTCAGACCAGCACGCCCATGGGTGAACAGACGGGTGCAAATGCATTTGTTATTTAAACAATGTGGTGCTGGACGTGAAAATGATAACTGCATCAGGCTGAAACTAGCACACAAAAAAAAACATGGCATCATGCATCATGGCGCCACATTACACCGGGTGTATGATAGGGCCCTTACACTTACTAGTCACAGCACTTTTATATTGTTGCTCTATTGTTGGTTTGATTGCTTCTATAGTTCTCCTTGTAAGTCACTTTGGATAAAAGCGTCTGCTAAATGATTAAATGTAAAAAAAAATATATATATATATATATATATATGTAAATGCGCTACTTTGGTTCAAGTCATTTGATCAGAATAAAATGAATTTTTTTAGCACTAATGTGTAATTTATGCATTTTATCATTCTCCTGAAGCCACAGAATATTATGGGAAATGTAGTTGTTTTGTTCCATAAACCTGATGCCTTAATAATCAACTAAATGTTCAAAGCTGTCTATATCTGTAAAGTGTTTAAATAAATCACTATGTGTTATCAGTTGTACAAAAATACGTAGAAATGACATTAAACTTTTACATTCATAATTATAACCATGTGTGATCAATATCAATCAGTTTAGTTAATTATCAAAATCCAGTTTCCCAAAATAGTGAGATTGTGGTTGCATTCATCTCAATAAGATTGTCTGTAGCACATATTTAAAGTAGACTTAGAAGTGTCTTGTCACCCATCGTTTTGATGCGATTGCATTTGGTTTGGAGAAACATTCCAGATAGACACAGAAGAGATAAGATTTATCACAATGCTCCTGGTTTAGAAATGGTGTAATGAATGCACGTAATCATACTCATCTTTGAGACATATTGATCTTTGTCTGTCAGACAAACACAATAAAATGTATTCACTTTATTAGTATCAGTTACTGTAGATTGCGTTTTGTTGTACTCGTTCATTCTACGGCATATATAAGAGAAGATGAGTTGATAGAAAACTGGCAGTTACAAAAATAAGATGATACAGATATTTGCTGAAGAAATAAAATTTGATACACAAATAAAGTTGTGATAGATGCTCCTTTAAAAGGTTGTGGAATCAGTACTTCGACTGACTGAAGTTCGTTTTCAGGCTCTGCGAGTCTCTGTCATTGCGGTCTCTAGTTTGTTGTGCTTAGCTCCCCTGGGTTTTAATCCAAAGTCTCTCTCCAGGTCCTTTCTAAAGGTGCATCAAAAGTCCAAAGTAATCCAAAAAGGCTGCCCTGATTCGCTCACTGTTGAACAGTTCACATCCGCCTCGTCTCTTCAGATGATATCACTCAATGGCTGTCGTGCAGTCCGAGTTATCTGATTGGCTGCGATGGACCTCCTCTGCCTTCTTTTATCCAGTGCCACGCTCACCTTATATCTGCTGTGGAGAAAAGACCTTGTTGATTTGAAAAGACCTTTGACAGCGCACCTGTTGAACTAACAGAAAAACTGCTTACAAAGGAAGTCTATGGGTGAAGTGTGCAATGGATGATATTATTTTATTGATTTTTCTACTATTTCACTATTTGTCTTAATATAAAAATTTTATTTAATTGCATTTTAATATAAAACTTATTAATATTATATAAAATATTATTAAAATGATATTTAATAATAGTATATTTAATATTATAATATATATACAATTTAATAATATAATAAAAATAATATATTTTTAATTTTTTAAAGCATATGACAACAGCACATCTGTTGAACTGTTTGTTTATTCCTAATTTTAAATTTAAATATTGTTAAAATTAAATTAAAAATGATTATACTTTATAAATAATATTAAATATTATAAAATATTAAAATTATGTTTTAAAATTAAATTAAAAGTATTAAATTTTATTATAAAATATTTATATATAATATTAAATATTATATAAAATATTAAAATAATGAATTCAAAATGTATATATATATATATATATATATATAACAAAAATAGGCTCTCTAGAATGCTCCTACTCCCGAACATGACCCATAAGTCCACTTGGCTTTTATCTTACTGACCATTAGTCTAAATATAGAGTCGGTAAATCTTTACTGCCGCTTTCGGAGAGTTTATCTTATTTTCCATTTCCTCTTCTTTATTTAGCTCTCCGAGTTGGCCTTTGAGCGGAGGAATGAAGGGAAACGACGAGGCAGGAAAAAAGGGTGGAGAGGGAAAAATAAAACAAGGTGTGGGAAGGCAAATGATTAAAAAGACCCAGAGTGTGTTTAAGGGTGCATGTCCACTCATGATGGGGGAGGAGAGAGAGTGAGCAAGAGCGAGATTTGAAGAAAGACCGTAGAAAGAGAGATGGCTGAGAGACATTACAAAAGAGGAGAAATGTCACTGAAAAAAGAAGAGTTATGATCAGGCAAGGGCTTTAAGACCCACATTAATATTAGAAAAGCTTTCCAGCACTGGGAAGGCCTGAAAACGGTCGCAGAGGTTGCGTTGTTTCTGCTCCATACGTGAGTAACATGTGGTTTTGCTGTTTCAGAGATCAAAATATGTTGTTGTTTTAATGTTAGTTATAGTTACAGAACAGTTTTGAGCGTCATTGTTTGTCTGGAGCTAGTGTGCTAACAACAAAGTCTTGCTTGTATATATTCTTGTACTGTATGTTAATTTTTTGTTCTTCCTTCCGTTCGTCATCTTCGTTTTATGTTTTTAAAAAGCATTATTTTGCTACGCTTCAGCTATAATAAAAAGACATCCACTCTTGCATTGCGTGTTCGTTTTTTAGGGGCGGAGCAATGAAGGGAGGGGTGTGTTTGGGTTGATTTCAAATAGGGTGTTTCCAAGAAATCACTTACTGCGCCTTTAAGGGCAGCAGTGTTTACGTACTTGTGTGTATGCGAGACTCTGAGTGATGTTTGGACGTGCACACACACTCGAGATGATCCTCCAGCTGCACCTGCACCTCCCGGAGCTTTGGCCTCCTGCGTACGTACTCCACCTTGGCCACCTGAGAGAGAGAGAGAGTGTGAGAACATCCTGAGTTGCACGCACACACTCATAACCCTATCAACAGTGTATTTTTCCTTTGCTTTTCCAGAGGTGAGATAAGGCGAGAGCTAAATGTGACTTGGTCGGTTTCCTGTAATGCAGATGAGCCGCCTCAAACCTCTCTTTCTAAACACACACACACACCTCATATCATACTGACAGACTCCTTCCCTCCCTGCCAACTCAGCTGCCCTGCAGGCCCATTTATACAATACTTTATTCAGGTCTGAACACTCACACACATTGCTGGCGAGATAAACGGAATAGAACACACCCCACAGCCATGGCAGAACAGACAGATATTTGCAGCGGTTAACTCAAGGTTAAGGCTATTCGTTAACTAGCCGCGGAAGTTTGGCCTGAAACTCTTTCAGTGTGTTCAGCGGCCCTGAAATTCTCATTGACATTGTCCTCCCTTTGGCACGTCCTACGCCTCACTCTTGTTACATTTAAATCTGAGAAATGCGAAAAGCTTTACATGCTGAAAATGAGCCTGGCAAGTGGCAAACAGGGTCACAGCCTAGTGAGAAGGAGACTTTCACCTACAGTTCCTATAAAAAGGCACAAATGAGACAATTTTTCACACGCAGAAAAAATGTAGCGCTATAAAATGAATGTGGATGGCGTAACTCGATCTTGGAAGAAAAACACCTGAGTTCATATTAAGATCTTTCACTTTTGACTGCAGACTTTAGTATCTTGGAAAACTGAGCACAGAAAATTGTGATCTCTTCTAAAATTCTGGAAGAGACACATTGCTGGGGTCTGTTTCTCAGGAAAAATATCTAAGAAGCAGGAGAACTAAGCAAAAGCATTTTAGGCATATACATATATATATATATATATATATATATATATATATATATATATATATATATATATATATATATATATATATAAATGTGTGTGTATGTGTGTGTGTGTGTCTTTTATATTATTTTTTATTTATTATTAATTTTTTTTTTTAAGTTTTTAAATAGTAATTGAATAGTAATAACAGTAATTTTGATAACAATAACAATAATAATAATTTTTGTATATAATATTTTACATTAATGATCTATGTGCATATAATAAAAAAATATAACTGAATAAATAAAATGTATATATATGTGTCTTTATTAAAAAATAAAATCATAAATTAAAATAATATAGTAATAATATAGATTAATATAGATATAGATATATAATTAAGAATAATATAGATATATTTATATACATTTATTATAAAGTATATATAATAAATGTTTGTATTATTTTAAATAATTAACTAAATAATAATTTCAATATTTAAAATATAAATTATAAATATTTCTATTTTATAATAATAATACTATAATGATTTTTATAAAATAATATCTTATATTAAGAATATATAAAATGTAAAATAGAAAATAATATGTATTATTTAAAAAACATTAAACATTTTTCCAAATTATTTAAAATAATTATAACTGAATAATAATTAAAATATTAATTATAAATATTATTTTATATATATATATACATATATATAAATATAATTTTATTATTGTTTGTTTTAAAAGGTATTTTAAATAATTATAATAACAATAAAATAAAATAAAATGTATAAATATTTCTATTTTATAATAATAATCATTTTATATAATAATATATTATATTAACGATATATAAAACATGATATGATATAAAACATAAATGATATGATATTTATATGTATCATATAAGTAAAAATTAAAATAATTTTAAATAATTATTGAATAATTAAATATATAAAATATAAATGATATATATTTGTATACATAAAATATAAAACTATATGTGTGTTTTCTCACCTTCACAGTCCTGTGGTGTTTTTTGGACGGGTGGCAGCGCATGTTGCTGGTGTTGCAGCAGCCTGAGCATCGTCTCACCTCGACACACGGAGGCCAGATCAGGAAGTTGGCAGCCGTGGGATCTACCTGACTGCGTGGGATCTCGTAGATCACTGTACGAGTCTTACAGACGGCTGGCACTGCCTCCTCTAAACACACAGTAGCCCATAAACATACAGAACAGGAGCTTTGCAAAGTGTATTTGAGTATATGTGTGTGTGTTTTTACCAATGCTTCTCTTGCGTCTAGAGTGTGCGTGTGAGCTCTTGAGGTTTCTGCTGTCATACAGGTGCTCCTTATGGTGGCCTTGTTTAACGTCCTCCAGCACCTCATTCTCTGCACCAAAAGAAGTCAATGAAGCACAAAGTCAACAATGTTTAAACAACATATTTTGGCTTGTAGAACAAGCTACCATCCAATGCACAATCCCTCCCTCACTATTGTAAAGAAAGAGTGCCCTTGAACCTCTTTGTGAACCCCCGCCTCCACCAGCCCCATGGAAAGAAATGAAGAAAACCCGGTCTGATTACTAAGTAAAGAATAAAGGTGTCTGCCAACCTGCCAGCACACTTCATTCGAAAAAAATCTTTTATACACAGATCACAAAGCAAATATATGCACTGCCTGAGGACACACGGAGAAAATCTAGACTCAACAATAAGATGTTCGGAAAGGATTGTGTCATTTAAAATGCTTTAAGGACGTCTGGTTAGTTAGTCTGACCAAAGTGTGCAGTATTTAATCATGCTGTTCTTCGGATCCACAGAGCTATTCAGCCATACAGCGAGACGACGGGGGACACAGATGCCCCTGTTGTTGCCCCCGGAAACCAGCCCAATGGAGGAGGAGGGTGGTTTTAATTCAGGCTTGAGCACCGTGGCCGACCGACCCGCTCAGCTTTTCACACAGTCGTTAGCGGAGCAACAGACCTCACAAACGCAAACACTACTTGAGCTTCAGCCTCTTTTCTTTCGCACACACACAGACACACACTCGCACGCAGAGATGCACACAAACTGAGGAATTCGACATGAATAATACATTACAGCAGCGCTGGCATTCAGCCGCACTCAACTCATAAAGGCAGCATGACAACAGTATAATGGAGAGAGTCTCTTGACCTCCCTCAGGCACCAGCCACACAGACGCAGCTGTTTGCATTTCAATTACAGCGCTTATGGGCGAAATCAAATTTGAGACTCATATCGTTACGGCTGCAGCATTTCCTCATTAGATGCGCTGGAAGTTTATATTTGAGGCACTGAGGATATGTTAACCCCTTCGGTTGGGTCTTCGGCATTAAATCTTGAAACAAAAAGCTCCCATTTAGGGTCAGGTGATCCAAAACCTGCCAAATCAAACTGGGCTTTCCTAAAAATATAATAACTAGTCAACAGCATCTTTACAGTGTAAAGGCAGCTGTAGATAATTAAAAAGATACAAGAAAAGACAAATGACGATTGAGAATGCAAATAAATGCAAGAAATAAGACCAATAGCAATGTAGTATGCAAATGCTACAATGATGTCATCACTGTGAGTTGTAATTTTGAATATCGAACGTTCTATCATTGTAAGTCAAAGATTTTAAACTTAACAATTTTAAAAAATCTTTTTTTTTTTTTTTTTACATTTATACACAAAACATGCTTACCGGAGTTAATGAATTATCTCTCATGCTTCAATAATGGAAATCTTTTCATAAGATTCAATTTAAAGAGTTACTGTAACCACTTTTTTAAGGGGCATATTGAGTTCAGAATGTTGGTGCTGCCAAAATGTGACATCATTTACCAAGTTCAAATGCTGATGCGGCGCCGCGAGTGCTGGAGCGGGACTGCAGTCTCTAGGCAACAGGTGCTGAGGCGTTCGGTTTAAACTCGATTAAATGGCGAGGTCCATGAACTTTCAGTGCAGTAAAAGATTGAGTGAGTCTCCTCTGAATGGATATTATTTCCCACAGTCTTGTTCTCCTAACATTGCACCCTTAACATTTTGGATACTTGAAACATTGTGCTGACATTAGTTAGGTTTCACTCATCTTTTGAAATCTTTTTAAGTGAAAAAATCATTCTCGAACGAATCAAGGACTACAACAATTCTCAGATTTAGCACAACCCACATTCCTGTGATAGTTGTAGTCCTTATTTAGCAAGTTGTTTAGCAAACAACTGGCAAGAAGGTTGAGTGAATGTTTCAGTGACTCATTCATAAACTTGTCGCCGCCTTCTATATTAAGATATAACCTGCAGAAAGGGCCGCTAAACAAAACAGTGAATGAATCTGAAGAAATCTATCTCCTTTAGAATAGATTCAAGACACAGATATGAATCACAGCTAACTGCTTTGCCTAGTAGGTTTAGGATTTAGAACGTATTCAGCCTATCCACTCCTTTTGTGAAATAATCAGAAAGAAACAGCAAGACTTTACCTACGAAGTCAATCTCCAGGATCCTCTGGAGGTCGCTGATGCTGCGGATCTCGCTGTTAGCAAGTCTCTCGATCAGCTCTCGGGGAATCGGCGCTTCCTGTGGAAGAAAATAGTTATTCAAAAATTAAAATGAATAAAAATGCATTGGTTGTGGACCAAACCCCTTAAGTTCTTTAGTATATTGTTTATTAAAAAGTATTTAATTACTTTGGATCTCCCGGTTGCACCACTTTAAATGTTTAAAGTCATATCAAGATATTTGTGTAAAATTGTATATTTTCATGGTAACACTTTACAATAAGGTTTCATTTGTTAACCTACTTAATACTTCTACAGCATTTATTTATCTTAGTTCATGGTAATTATAACATCAGTAATGTAACATTTACTAATACATTTACCAATACATTTTTAAAATCAAAAGCTGTATCTGTTAACATTAGTTAACGCAGTGAACTAACATTAACAAAGGTTAATTAATGCTGCAAAAATGCATTGCTCATTGTTAGTTCATGCGAGTTAATGCATTAACTAATGTTAACCTTACTGCTACAAAGTGTTACCATTTTTTAAATTGTATGTAGCCTAACCAACATGAATAAATAATAACTTGTTTAAAAAGGAGATTTTAGAAAGTTTACGAGCAATACTAATGTGTTAGTTTTATGACCATTAAAGTTTCAATGAAGAACTGCGTAGTGACAGGCCTTACAATCATGCATCATTTATAAAGGAATATCTCTCTAGTGCGAAACATCGTGTTCCTCTTCCCCTATCCCAACTGAGTATGTGTTCAAGATGTTGATCTTACCTCAGCGGCTGCTGAAAACAGAGAGAAGCAGCAGAAGAGAAAGTGGATCAGCGCGGTTCTCATCTCCCCTGTGGTCCAAATGTGTCCCAGCGCAGGCGAAACCTTCCCGACCGGAGCCGCAAAGATGCTCCAACCGGCGTGGAGCCAGGGAACATGCCTTTCCACAGACAAATCTCTCTAAGGATAAACTATTCACAAGTCTGAGAAAGCCCTAAAAATGACTCTCTGAAATCAAACGAACCCCTTTTAATAAGTTATTGTCGTTTTCAATCCATTAAATTGCAAAAGTCAGACCCACAAAACTGTGCGCGAGATCATTTCACAAAAAAGAAAACATAAATGAAGCGATCCTTCATCAGTGACCGCATCGCTTCTGAATTTTATTTTAAAATTCATAAAATCTAAATCCAAAGGTAATCCTAGACTCAAAAAACATGGAATAAAGAGTCCACAGTTATCCAAAATAGTCCATTTAATGCACCGCGTCCGCACTTTGTTTCCTCATATAAAACTGATTTGGTTCAAACTTTAACAGATCTCGCGCCGTGGAGGGGATCTGACAGTGAATGAACTGGCGCTTCTCTCATCTCCTCAACTTAAACTCAGTGAGCCGCGCGCCCCCTCAGGACGAGGTGATTTCTGCTAACCAGCCTTTCAAGTCACCGCGTCAGTGAAAATTGCAGCGGTGGGGATTTTGATTCATTTCAGTGACTCGAATCTTTTCAACCTGTTAAAAAAGATTCATTAAGTGACCCTTGGTTACATCGTTACGTCAGAACGTGACGACGAGTGACTTAAGTCGCTCAACCGATTCTTTAAAAAAATACCGTTCACTTAAAAGATTTGTTCACAATTTATTTATTTTTTTCAGAAATGAAACACCACTATAAATCAAATGTTATACCTTGCTAAACCTATGAAGACAGAAATTATTTACACTTCGCTCCTCGATATTTGACGAGTGAGGACGTAACATCCTAACTAAACACGCTTATATTTATATATATATTTATATTTGCTTATATGTTATATTGGAAAGAAACTGTTACGTGCCAGATTTAGTATTTTATAATACGATTCAAAATCTGAAGAAAAAAAAAAAGCTTTATTTTCCTTTATATTCAGACTCTGGAGGTGAGTTAGCAAGGTAATTTCCTCGGAGCTATTAGAAAGTTAATAGTTAACACATTTAGTTCAGATTCAGACAGTGTTTACATTAGCTATGTTCTGTCAGATAATGTCTAACAGGAGAAATAGGGGTGAGCGAGTTTCAGAGTCTACTGAAGTCAGTGTTCTCCTCAGTTTTAGATGAGTGAATCCTTAATTAGCCCCACTGAGACAGGAAGCACCACAGACAGACAACTATTGAGAAGAAATTATTGGAAAGAAGGCAACACTGAATAGACTACCAGAAAAAAAAGGAAAAGGTGAAGACAGCAGACAACAGGAGGTGAGCACATGTCCTAGAGTTGAAACAATAGTAGATAAAACAGACACGGCACACACACTAGCTTCCAAATTGGGTTTGGTGCAGTTTGGTGAGGTAAAAGGGAATAATGGAATTTTCTGGAAGCTTTCCATCCATTCCGCTCATACCACAGATTGGTTCTCGGAATGAAACACTTGTTGTTTTCTTGTATAACAAGATACATTATGGTAGTGCATGTTCCCATTTCATTACATACAAGGGTTTGTGTGTATGTGCGTGTGTGTGTGTGACAAGCATGAGTTGCATTCCTGACCCTGGCTTTAGCCGTAAGATGGAGAGGAATGTGTGAGGACCCACGCACACACACTAAAGCTTCAGCAGGTGAAGAATCTGGAAATCCAGCGTCTATGTAGTTCATGACTGACATCTCAATGAAGACGGAGAGGGGAAGGGGTACGAGGTCAGACTAGCTGAACAGAAAGAGCTGATATGGAAAGACATTTTGATATGGGTGGATATCTAGCGACAGTTTGATATGTAGGAAAAAGGAAAAGCAAATGAGGGGACATTTGTTATGGTTGTGGTAAAAATAGGCAGAGAAAAAAGGGACTATGGGAGTTGAAGTCCCTTGAGATCCCGCCTTGCCAAAGAGAATGAGTCACGGCAAAACCACATCTACCAGTAATGTATGTGGGAAACCTCTACGGAGCACGCAGATGCATACTTGTACCTTTTCTGTAAGACAGACACACTTGGACACACGGATACCCACACATACCTCGAGCACCAGCGGTCCATGCCAAGCTGGGATTCCTGCCAAAACCAAAAACCTTTGCTCTCCTTCCCATCCATCCAAGCATGAGAATAATAAGTTGAACTTCTATCGTGTACAAACACTGCACACTTGCTAGCTGGTCAAGCTCTTGACTTGAGGGATTCGGAAATGAAAACTACCATTTACTCACCCTGATGTCATTCCAAATCCAAACCTGACTTTATATCTTCCGTGGAATGCAAAAGGAGAATTAAATCAAAGCCATTTTGTTTTAAAACATTATACTTTATGTAACTTGATAATATTATTATCTGACAAACTTAATAAAATCAATGTGGTGTAACTAATATGCAGAGGCCAGTTTGTCACCATGTGCCCTAAAAAAAAAAAAGAGGACCACTTTAGACCCTTGAATGTGTGGTATTGTTAAAATGTTGATATTAATGACTCAAAGTCAAAAATGCAATAAAAATCCACATCACAAAGCCTTAAAAATACGTTTTAAACATTTTGTGAATAATGGTTAAATTTATGCAAAGTCCAAAGAAAGTATATTAGTATTTTCTGTATCAATTCGTGATACAAAGAATTTTGGAGCGATTCTGATATTTTCCGATGTATTGCAATTCTCTCTCGAATCGATTCGGAGCTTAGTTTTTAACAGCAGATGGTGCTGCGTGCTTTAGAAACACCCATACTCTGATTGCTTCGAGTCCCTTTAAGTCCGGAACACACCAAGCCGACGGTCGGCCGTCAGGCAGTTTTTGTCGGCTGAAGTTGGTCCTCGTGGGCTTTTTTTGGCCGATTTGACATGTTGAACCGGCGTTGCAGCTCGTCGGTCAGTCGGGCCATCTGATCATTCTGATTGGCTGTTCAGCTACTGCCACCTGCTGGTACAGTAAGGCATTTCTTCTTACTCAGGTGCAGAACGGACATGCTACTTGGCTGTCGGCTGTCGAGCATCGGTTTGGTGTGTCAGGGCTGCTTTGGACGCAGATGCTGCCGACGTGAGCCAACCCCGCAGTCTGCTTTCGTCGCCACTAGTTCGTCGGAGTCGGCTTGGTGTGTTACACACATCACACACCTAAAATAATCATTCATAAAGTTTGAAAAGGTTGAAGAGAATTACAAGGGTGTTCGCAGTGGGCAATCTTGCATCATAAAAGCAAGTACCGAGGCGAGGTGCAAGTACATTTAACCACTTACATGACTCAACCAAACACACAATCGCTGTCCAGCACTCTTCTTCGTGAGCATTTAAGTGTGTAATTAAAAACTAGCCTAGAGCGCCATCTGCTGTTAAAACTAACCTCAGAATCAATATGAGAGAGAAAATATCAGAATCGATCCAGATTAATTGTATCGAGAATCGATGTATTGTCCCAGAACTCATTTTCTACTTGATGGTTACACCACTTGACATTTTAAAATCAAATTATTTGTAGTCATTAAATCAAAATATTGTAATCAATTTTATGCAAATTTGAAAAATAAAAATAAAAAAATTAGTAGGTAGGACTTGTGCACTTCATTCCTAATTTTATTAAGCTATATGAAACAGACCACAATTTTAGTCTATATTATGTCAGATGTATGGAGCGCATGGCATGTGGGAAAAAAAGATATTGTGGCCACTAATTAACAATTAATTGCCATGGCTTAATTTGTGGGCACGTTTTATTAATTATTCCCTCGTTTTAGCTAAATCATTTTAATTTGTTAGCCCTGCACATGACATGTGGGGGGGAAAGCAAGATATCGTTGCCATTCATTAAGAATTTGTTCCCACAACTCATTCATTCGTCCCCACAAACTTTTGAAAATTGGTTTCAAAATGCACGTTTTTGAAAATGAAAAAAAAAATTTGAATTTGTGAAAATGGTGACGTCATGCGCATGTTTATTACTTGTTAAGTATATAGGCGTATAGTGACAGTGCCAACTACTGGCCTGGCATGAATAACACAGCATATTTTAGTCAATCCCAGTTTTGACAATGTTGTCGCCTGTACGTGAAAACCTTTCCAATTTTAGTACATTGTTGTCGTGTAATAGTACCCAGGTAAATCGTGGCCACTTTGTACTAATTCGTTAGGGATGTACTAATTAGCATGGGGATGAACACTACACAATTTGTGACTGCAATATCTTGACTCCCCATCCCCCTTGAAAATGTGGAGGCACGAATAAAAAAATTAAAACTTAAGAGTCCGAAACTTTTGGCTCTTTTGAAAGTAAGTGAAAGTTGAGCAGGTGAGAAATAACATGTCTTGAAATGCCATGCAGCATCAGTGCCAGAACAGTGGGACCAAAATGTGTTCTTCATTAATGGAACTTGGCAGTGGAGTGACGGCATCGTTATTTTGATTTGCTCTGCAGCACTCATGAGTGGACAAAAAAATTTAAATGTACATACAAAAGTATTATTGATGGGAGGAAAAAGACCCTCTTCTCTGTCCCTCCTCCTCCGTCTCTCTCAATTCATGCACTGTTCATCATCCCCAGTGTCTCTGGCTCCTGCAGAGCTTCAGTGTGTCCGGAGGAATTAACAGATCAAGACCTCTGCCACCAGAGACAAGCCCTCAAGCCCTCACAAGAATAACAGTGTGTTGCCATGCTTGAGCGAGGCTAAAAAAATTAAGGGAAATTCCCAGGAGCAGTCCAGACAGTTTACACAAAGAGACAGACTAGACTTCTCTCACCATCCTCCAATTACTGGCTTTGCGTATTTTTTTTATCATACATAGACTGTTTGTGTTTGTGCATGTCTCATCTCATCCCTGTAAGCCATTTAATAAGGAGACCCTAAGATGGAAGAAGGAAAGAAAGGTGTGGTTAAGCGAGTTTGTTGTACCTGGAAGGAGTGCTTTTTTACAGCACTTGTTGTACCAAAAATGTGTTTATGAAATATTAACTAGAGTCTCTTGTTTCTCCTTCAGTGACAGGGAGTAACTAGCTGTATGTAGCGATGCTGCTAACTTAATTTTTTTTGTAGCGTGACATTAGCTCAGCTATTCTTAAAATAGTGCCGATTTTCCAGTAACAAGCTAATTCTTTCCAACATGTAGTGGTGTAGCATGAGAAAACTCTCCATCTGTGTTTTTTTTAATGTCACAATGTATTATGCTAACAGCCTTACAGCTAAGCAAGACATATTATATTAAAGGTGGGGTTTTATAACACTTTTTGTTGTACTGGTTGAAACTCTCTTCACATCCTGATAGCAAAGAATTATAGAAGTGGTCTAAATATTAAAAATTATTAATTAAATATTAAATTATGTTCTGTGGAAGTCTCAGGACCAAAAAATGTTCGTCCAATCATTGCATTCAGTCCGATATGATGTCTTACCTGCCTGTCAACATATGTATTTACATATCTCTGTGCACTTTGCTCATGCAGACATCACACATCATCAGCGTGTTCAGTAAGGCTATGAGTTGTAGACAGACAGTCACCGAGAGCCACAAACAAGCAGCAGCTTTTACAGTTCCTCCTAAACCAAAACAACATGCTTAAGCTGCGTTCACGCTATGTTGTAACCGTAATTACGAGATGGCAACCCATGACGTTCTACCCAGAACTGTTCATGTGCTCAGATTCAGATTCATGCATTTCTATGTCAACACTATCAACGCTGAAATAAATCTGCAGCAGTCAGGTGGTACAAGTAAGAGCTCTGTAAGTTGTTAACGGTCATTATTATTGTAATGTTATGTGCTTTGAGACATGAGGTAATTTAACGCCGTCTTTTGTATCGTGATGTTTGGAAGAGGCGTGGCTTTGGAGATGCTCTGAAGGGAAGGTGGGATCTCATGCTTTCGGAGCATCTGCAATGTTTCAGCAAAATATAGCAACTTGCTATTAATGCTAACAAACAGCAAAATAGCTACCTAGGCTACGACTGTTTTAACAAACTCACATTCAGTTTCTATTCAAGTATGTAACTCTTACTTTTTATAATCTAACAATTTCTCAGTGGATCAAATTTAGTCCCACCCAACATTTTTTTTCTCCTTGAATATCCTGTTTTAGTTAGAAATATATCACCTCTTAAAATCTCTTTAAATGTCCTTTCTCTCAGACAGCGTTGTTTTTGTTAAATAAAACTATTTAAAAAGTTTGCATTTATTGAAATAATATAATAAAATATAAAAATTACAGGAAAACTTTAACTTAAAAAAGCTAATGATGTTTTATTAACAAAGTTCGGGAGGAGCAAGTTCAGATAATTAACCTAATTAGCACAGGTGGAGAGCATTCAGTTAATCAACTCAACCACTGTCAAGAGGTATAAATTCAGCAGACTTACCTCTGTTCATCTGAGAGTTTATCAGCATCCCTCCACCACCCCATCTCCTCACTTCTAGTTCTATCTACTTTTACCACACCGGGGGGAGTACCCTGGGTTCGGGCCAAAATGCAGAGCTCGGAGCCCTCTCCCCGGACAGCACGCCAAATACGCATAACTCAACCAGGACATTTTATAAATGTAAGTAAAAAACTATTTACCAATTAATTTTGCGCAACATAAACTTGAACTAGCTTGAACTGTCTTGTGGCTTGGCAAGCTCGCGTTTCAAAAGGAGCTTCCTCAACCCTGGTCTGCACCAGTAGGTCAGAGAGGACCTCAAAGCCTATACTCAGGGTAAGCCTTGTTTGGCTACTAACCAAAACCTATTGTGCATCATTGCAGGAACATTTGGGTGGTGGCCAACCAAAGGCTTATCCTAATGCAGGAATATGCTTAAATATGCCAGAGTTTACTCATAGACACTACTGTCATACGTCAAACAACATCTGTACGGTGAGGACGGGAGCTTGCGTCTGAGCACAGCTGAAGAGGTCAAGACCGCTATCGTGTTTGAGTACGAGACCTGCTGTAATCAGCATGAGAATAAAGCTTTGTTTTGATATCTACGATCTGACACTCATGCAGCAACATGCTTACATGTGTGTCACAGTTTGGAATGCTCTTAGGAACAGCGTGGTACAACCTTATCTGCATTGTGCAAGGCCAAGTCTCGATCTTACAGTGTTTGCACATGCACAGTTTTTGACTGAAGTATGTTAAATCATTAGTGGTGCTTGCTAAGGGTGCATACTTAGGGTTAGTGATTTGAACAACACCTCCTTGTTCCAACTCCTCCTCCCACCATCAGAAGGAGCTGGATGAAATTTTCTGCTTAGATCTTGTTCAGCAAAATAAATGGATATATTTTTTTCAAGTCATTTTGTTCATTTCAGCAGAATATAATTGAAATGTTACATGGTAATAGCCAAATTCCCCAACAAATTCATCAACTTATGCAAACATTGATCACATTTAGAATAAGAAAATCTATTATGCAGCCAAGGCCAGATTATGACAAAAAGAAATTATTAATTCATTGCTTAGCTGGTGCTTCAGGTGCTTTTGTCACGTCACATCCCTAAAAGCTGAAGCTATGCAGTCAGTACTGGAAACAGAAATGATTAGTTCTCCTCCCAAGTCTTCGGTTCTGAGTTGTTCATTCATCACGAGTTATGGTAAAGAACCATCCCCAGCAAACATTGGTCCGACAGCAACGTCGTGTCCCTGGCCAAAAATAGCTGCGGTAAGACAGCATAAATCGGTAAAAGTATGTAACACAGAACATTTCCTAAAAATGCATTCAGATACATTTGTACATGTCTACAATTCTCTGGGGTTGCATGTAGAATTGTTACATTGACTTTTAGCTATGTGTAGTTCAATATATATTAATTAATTAATTAATGAGATAACGCCAAAGACATTCATTTTGGAACTATTTTTCAACCATGAAGTCGGAAGGAAGTCTTTTCAACGGTCATTAAACATCCAGATGTTTTTTTCATGAACATAGACTCTAAAAAATGTTGCCATCTTAGCTGCGTCACTCCCAGATAACTAAAAATGGGCAAAAAATGGGCAGGATGTGTTTGGAACTGAGGTGCTGGTGTTAGCAGGCTAAAGAAGCTATCTATCTTAGACACTATCTAAAATATTAATGAAGATAACAAGTTATATCATTTGAAAGGTTTGCTGTAAATCTGCAGTGTCTTTTTACGAAATAAATGCTCCAGCAACAGTAATATTGTAATTTGTGTCAGGTGTGCAAATGACAACCTTTGTAATGAAATAGCGATCACGAGATGAATCCAATCTGTCACACTTGGGTAAAATGTCCATGAGCGTCCATTGAAAAACAAACAACATCACTTTTTGTCCACAAAAGCATTAAATCCATGAAATATTGATATATTGCCCATTGTTTGCATCACATTTCTTCTGAATGATCTGCTCTCCATCATCGTTCTTCAAGAAATTATGCAACCTGAGCAGCATATATGATTGTATACATTAGACTTTCACAAACAAATATAATTTTTCAAAATAGTGCAGCAGTTTTAGTTATAATCTAACCATCTAACAACATGTGTTTTGTTTATCTTGCGCATGTGTACACATGTACACAGGCGCACATCTGCCTCGACCATATAACCGCACAGCAAGCCATATTATTTGATAACTGTATAAAATAATCCCAAAAAAAGCACAAACACGGCAGAGATGCTAAATTCAGCGGCTGGAATTAGCTGAGGTAACATGACGGCTCACAGACAGCAGCAGCAATCTACCTGTCACTCAATTAATTTTATTAATGCCCTTAATTATGCAGAACTTTAAGGCTTAATATAATTTAAACGGATGAGTTATAAAGAATTTCACCCCCCTCAGAGTTGTTTTGAAGAGCAAAATTAGATGTTTAGACCAAAACCACAATTTGTACCAGGCTGTAAACATGTTTTTTTCTGCTGTAAAGTTGGCCATTTTAACATAGGGCTCAATGAGATTCTGCTCTCTTTTGGAGCCTGTCCCTAGCAGCCAGTCGATGAATTGAGTTTAAGTCACTTCCATATTGGCTTCAAAAGAAACTGGGGCAGGTTGCCGCTTGGTCATGACAGAAATTCACAAATTTATATATTGTGCAGTCAAACACACCTATTATGTACACTTTAGGCAGGTCCATAGACCACAAGGCAAAACGATTGTGAAATCACAGCAGATCGTGCTTAATTTACCCCCACCCTACACAACTATGTTTTATGATATTTTAGTTATTTTAACATTTAACTGCATAATACTTGTAGCTACCTTAAGCTGACTGTTTTTGACAACCGTTAAATCAAAAACCACATCATCTTCGTTTTTCTTTTTTAATTTAAGCCCTGATCAAAATGAATGCTAGATTGTTTTTGTTTGCTAGCCACAGGGCATAAAAATTAAACTGAAACGCAGCCAAAGTACGTGCGGTTATAAAAAAAAAAAAAAAATGCATGTGACTGCTGATGACGAAATTTAATTACATAAAATGTTCTGTACACACATACCCTAGCCTAGTATTGCCAAGTATGCGGTTTTCCCGTGGAATTGGGCTACTTTAACACTGTTGCCGCGGGTTGTTTTTCATGTCTGTGGGTTGAAGCGACCCCAAATAACATGATATTTCGCCCGTGGAATGCAAATTTCACCAGGGGAACCCTGCCAAAAAAGTGGATTTTACCCCCTGGAACGTGATTTTTACCAGGGTAAAAGGATTTCATCCTAAAAGTGCGTGTACGCACAAATGTTTTCAGATTTGTAAAACCGTATGTATGCCAGAACCTGAGCAAAATGCCCTGATTCCTAATCAGCAGAAGATTGTGCGCACATGCATCCCCACCCTGTCTCCTCCCTAAAATAACCATATATGGAACTTATAATGACTAGTTTACTATGCATAACCTCGTCTGCATATCATTTCAATATGCATATTCCTACCCATGTAATATTATCGTGTTTAATGTTAGCCTACAAGACACTGTAAATCCTGATATGTTCATATGCACATTTCAACGCCCAGTTTGTGCTTATGCAACTTTATACATCAGATCTGAATGATCTTTCATATTCGAGTTTTAGATAAAGCCAAAGCATGGAAATACAGATAAGTGCTTTCCTGTTTTCCACTTGATTCCTTATCTTCTGCACTCGTCGTCATCTTCATATACTAAAACAAAGGCTCTTTCTTTCATTGCTTCACCCTGCTTTCTGTCTGCTGTTGTAATGTTTTTCCCATGTCCTTGATCTTGTGTGTAAGATTAGTGCTCACCGTGGCATTGTTGTGTTTATCACTGAGCAGATGTGCAGAGCACTGCTGAGTGGCCCACATCTTCCTCTCTCCTTCCTCTTTTCTCTTCCTCTGAGTGACAGTGATGAAGGTATTTGGGTAAACAGGACTCTGTGTTGATGGATGGGTCAGTAAGCATCTGGTGGGTGAGATCAGCGGCAGCAGTATAACAAGCACCTGCAAAAGACTCAGAGGAAACACTTGTTCATTCTTCTAATCTATATTTAGAGGTTTGTTTAAAGAGTTCAGTTCAAGAAATTCTGTGATCATTTACTAATTTCAAATCCTACTTTCTTCTGTGGAACACAAAAAGAGATATTTTCAAGAATGTCCATGTTGCTCTTTTCCATATAATGAAAGCTTACAGACACCAGGGACTATATGTATAGTTCAAAAGTTTGGGGTCGTTAGAATGCTTTGAAATATATGTTCATCAAGGTGGCATTGTATTGTATCTGAATACAGTAAAAATCACAATATTGTTACATAATTTTACAATTTCAAAGAACTGTTTTCTCTTTATTATTTTTTAGATGTAATTTATTCCTGTGATGGTTTCAGCGTCATTACTCTTCAGTGTCACATGATCCTTTAGAAATCATTCTAATATGCTGATATGCTGCTCAAGAAACATTTCTTATTATCAATGTTGAAAACAGTTGTGCTGCTTAATGTTTTTGTGGAAACTGTGCAACTTTTTTTTTTTAGGATTCTTTGATGAATATAAAGTTCAAAAGAGCATCATTTATTTAAAATTTAAAAATTAAAAAAAAAATACTTTGTAGCATATAAAAGTCTAAATATCTAATGTAATATAGAAAAATAAATAATCATTTTATAAACAAAAAATAAATAATATTTATTAATAATAATTTAAATAACAGAACCTAATTTCATTCATATTCACACAAGTTTTTTCAATGCAAAAGAGCAGATTGAAAATTCTGCTTAATATCTCCTTTTGTGGTACAAAGAATAACAGGATCCTTCTTGCATAAATCATTTCCTTGATTATTTGACAGACAAAACTAAGGAAGCTTGTTATGGAAGCTAAATTAGATATGAACTAGCAATTCTGAAAAAAAATAAAAAATCAGTCTTTTTTTTCTCCTTAGAATTGGTTTGGAGAATTGGAGAAAAAAAGAATTGCAAGAAAAAAGTCAGAATTAAGAGATAAACTCGAGAATGCGAGAAAAAAAAGTCAGAATTGAGAGATTTACCCCCTCAGCATTAAACTTTATATCTCGCAATTCTGAATTGCAAGATATAAACTCGCAATTGCAAGAAAAAGTCAGAATTGAGAGTTTCAAGTCAGAAATTAGATATGAACTAGCAATTCTGAAAAAAAAATCAGTCTTTTTTTTATCCTTAGAATTGGATGAGTTTGCAAGTTTATATCTCACAATTCTGAGAAAAAAAGAATTGCGAGAAAAAAGTCAGAATTGAGAGACAAACTCGCGATTGCGAGAAAAAAAAGTCAGAATTGAGATATATAAACTCGCAATTGCAAGACAAAAGTCAGACAAAAGTCAAGACAAAACTCAGAATTGAGAGATATAAACTCGCAATTGCAAAACAATAGTCAGACAAAAGTCAAGACAAAACTCAGAATTGAGAGATATAAACTCGCAATTGCAAGACAAAAGTCAGACAAAAGTCAAGACAAAACTCAGAATTGAGAGATATAAACTCGCAATTGCAAGACAAAAGTCAGACAAAAGTCAAGACAAAACTCAGAATTGAGAGATATAAACTCGCAATTGCAAAACAATAGTCAGACAAAAGACAAGACAAAAGTCAGAATTGAGAGATATAAACTCGCAATTGCGAGACAAAAGACAAGACAAAAGTCTGAATTGCAAGGAAAAAAAATGAAAATAATAGCAAAGTAAAAAATTGCAATTGTGAGGAAAAAAAAGTCAGAATTGTGAGATATAGCCTAAACTCGCAATTGTGAGACAAAAAAGTCAGAATTGAGAGATATAAACTCGCAATTGCAAGACAAAAGTCAAGACAAAAGTCAGAATTGAGAGATATAAACTCGTAATTGCAAGACGAAAGTCAGACAAAAGACAAGAAAAAAGTCAGAATTGAGAGATATAAACTCGCAATTGCAAGACGAAAGTCAGACAAAAGACAAGACAAAAGTCAGAATCGAGAGATATAAACTCGCAATTGCAAGACAAAAGTCAGACAAAAGACAAGACAAAAGTCAGAATTGCGAGATATAAACTCGCAATTGCGAGACAAAAGACAAAAGTCAGAATTGCAAGGAAAAAAACATGAAAATAATAGCAAAGTAAAAAATTGCAATTGTGAGGAAAAAAAAGTCAGAATTGATAAACAGAATTGTGAGATAAAAAGGTTGCAACTTTTTTTTTTAATTATTTTATTCAGTGGCAGAAACAAGCTTTCTATACAAAACTGACAAGACCGTGTTTGATCTTTCACATCTGTTTTTAAGCCACTCTTGTTTCATGGTCTCTTTAGGATGAATGACATTGTTCAAAGAAAGAATAAACCATACAGTACACACCAGTGCAACGCATTGACGAAATTCATGATCTGTCTGGGTTGTTATTGTACTTTTTTACACACAAGATTAGTGCAATTAGCAAAGCAGTCACGTGTGCAGGGGCTTTGTGAATAGTATTGTCTGAGTTGTATCTCTTATCCGCAGTGTCTTACAGAGAGGAAAGAGAAAGGCGTGAAAGCGCTGTGTTACTCACTGGAATAATGAGGTCATTTCTGTCCGATCACACAATGCTTGCAGTCTTCCCTCTGCTTTAATATGCAGCTCAATTGACGGGAAATGACAGTATTGTTCTCACTTTAGTGTTAACGGTGAGTGTGTGTGTGTGTGGGAGAGAAAGAGAGAGAATTACAGCTATAGGTGACATCATCAGTGCAGAGAAAACCCCTCATTAGAGTGATTCATCTATATTAGTAGCGTTTCAAAAATGCAGCACGTGGAGCCCAAAGGAAAAGGTACTCGCGGTCAGATGATGACGATGAGCTTTTCAGTGCTTAAATACACAGACGAACACACGCACATGCCCACACACACCTGTGCAGGTGGGCTTTTTGAGTTGCTTCATTTGAAGCCTGGTCAGATCTACCCGTTCTCACCACAATAATAGATCAAAAAGGTCTCACTGCCTATCCCAAGCTTTTATGAGACCGTTTAAAAATACAGTGAGTATGTGTGAAAAAGAAGTTTTTATGACAGCAGTGCAAACATTGCACTCTAAAGACAGGTGCACTGATGAGCATATACATGAAAATGACCTTTCTCACAGTAGGGTTTGTCTGATTTATTGATACGTAACTGAATATTCTATTTTATTATGTTGATGATACCTTAATACAGTTTTTACATGATGTTTTCCATTATACAGTTTTTTTCCATGACTTGTAAGAAAAATATTTTTCATAGCATCTCCGATTTAAACCTCTGATTGAAATGTCAATTTCAATAAATCTGTTCAAAATTCTGATGTAGGTGAATAATTAAATCATTCATAAATGTTCATACATGTTCATATATATATATATGCAGCATTTTGATTAAATACTGGGATGTAGGTCTCAATATAAATCGTAAATATTTGTCATCACAAAATAGTGACAAAAATATAATTTTTAAAATATATAAAGTATAAACAGTGTAATATATAGAATAGTGTAGTATATAGAAGTTTTTTTTTAAAAAATACTGTAAAATATAAAGAAATTTAAAGAATGTAGGCTCAATCAAATATTGTGAAATGGCTGAAATAGGAATATAAATATAAAATATGTAAAAACAAAATAATAAAAAAAATATAAATATAACCTACAATAAAAATAAATGTTCCCTTTGTCATTTTGATTTAATACTGAGATATAGGCCTTCTCAAATATTTCAAGGATGCTGAAAGAAATAAGGCATTATGAATAAAGACAAAAAATTATACAGTAAAACAAAAAATATAAAGAATATTTTATACTCACACACACACACACACATATATAAATAACTGCTGTCAAATCAATTAATTGCAATGAATCACATCTAACAAAAGCTTGTAAATATGTGTGTGTATGTGCAGAACTATATATTATATATTTACAAAGTTTTATGTTAGATGTGATTAATCACATTTATTCGATTTGACAGAATATAAATTCATATACACTCCCTTTCTTGTGATATAAAAGCGTATCTGGTGAGATTTTGGTGTATGAGAAGCTGTGTGTGGACCATAAGCTTATATGTTCCTCTCAGATCTCCAAGATCAGAGAATCCACAACAGCTTAAGTGCAGTAATGATGGTATGAGTGTTTATGTGGAGTGTGAGCGCTGAGAGTGCATGCCTGTGCTTGTGAGTGTCAGATGGAATGACTTACAGTAACAGCCTGTTACAATAGTATAAAAATACTATTAAGTCTTTCTCCATCACTCTGAAGTAAAATGGAGGCATTCTAATGGTAAATGTTGAGCTTTTTAAGTACACGTGTGGGTGAAAGACAGTAAATCAGGTTTGATTTTTAATACCAGGACCAGTTCTATATGTGAAACACATTCCCTGAAATCACTAATATTTTTGCATATCTTTTTTTTTTTTTTTTTTTTTTTTAATCAGTACAGTCATACATAACTCAGTCATGGTCTATCTTAGATAAACCGGGTTTGGCTTAACCGCACAGGTTATCTTTGAACTGCACACCTGTTGGTACTTTAAAAAGCTGGCAGGTGAGTGGAGTTGAAGGGCCGCATGAGACAAGCCAGGGGAGGAAGGGGAATGTGTGTGTAATGTTGGCAGTAATTGTCCCTTTGGCCTCGTGCCTGGTTTGTAATGGCTGGTGCTTTTTAATGGCACAGCAGCAGGTTGAGCCGGTGAATGAGGACATACTGTTACTGTAAATATAATAAAAGAGAGCAGACGACCTAAACAGGAGGCCTTTCTCTCAGTGTCCTTCAGTCTGAGCTGATGGGGAGGGCATTGTTCCTTATTTCCTCTATGTTATGACTAGACATCAAGCTCTCAGGGTCTTTCACACAGATTTGTCATAGACAATCTCTTATGGCTGTGTGTGTGAATATGTAAGGAACTTGTGAACATGTCTTTGAAAATGTGATTTAAACTGAATTATACCAAAAACTCTTAGACTGTTATATATATATATATATATATATATATATATATATATATATATATATATATATATATATATATATATATATATATATATATATATAAAGTGATGTCTACTCTATTATACTGGAAAGGATTTCGCTTGAATATATCAGTTTACTTGTTAAATTGCACCCTCTGGTGGTGATGGACTAGACAGCATGATTTAGCCATTTGTAATGCCTGATCAAAAATGTAATATGCTTCCACCAAATTATGGAGCACCGAAATAATAGATATCGTGGCCACAAATTGAGAATTTGTTCCCATAATTTATTCATGGCCACATTTGATTAATTTGTTACCTTTAGTTAAATCGTGGCCACGTTGTCCTAATTCATTCCCTTGCTTTAATTACGTTCAATCGTAGCCATGTCGTACTAAATGTATGTTAATACGACAACCTACTAAAAACTGTTTTTTTCTTTGCGTTTTTCGCGTAGCCTACAGACGACAATGTTGTCAAAACGATCCCGTTCAGAGGGGCGTATTATAGTGTTTCTTTACACACACACACACAAACACACACAAACAAAAACATTCAACACAAAACGTGAGTGAACAGTGAAATACAGACACTATAAAAATCCATATTTAACAATTTATAAAACTTAAAGCTGCCGCCAGACCGTTTTCCGTATTCAATTTAGGAAGAAAGTGTAAATTGGCATCGCTTCAGTTAACCTTTTTCCGTAAGTTGAATAGGGAAGGCGTAGGACGTAGCATAAGCTTTTTGAACTGCAAGAGTTTTACCAAAGTCCCTTTAATTATTCTATAGTCTTTGGTTTTACACTTTCTTCGTAAGTTGAATACGGAAAGCGGTCTGGCGGAAGCTAGAAATTTGACTTCATAACTTGTTAAATATGGATTTTTTTTACACAAACACATTATTAACCCCCTGAAGCCGTGTGAAGTACATTTATGATGGGTGGATGTGGATGGAAGCACTTTCTTCAGCTCATACTTGTTGGTATCGCTCACTGCCATTATAAAGCTAGATGTGTCATGATATTATTAAGGAAGTCATATACACCTAGGATGGCTTGAGGGTGAGTAAAGCTTGGGGTAATTTTCATTTGAAAGTGAACTAGTTCTTTTTTAGCAATAAATGACTATCAATTAGAATGTGAATGATGTTTTGGAAGTTGTTTTTCTTACACACATGCATTTTTTAAGTTGTAAATAAAACAAAGATTACTGGAACATGTTTTACAAGAAAATACTATTTCAGTCTCTCCATTTCTACTTGCAGTTTTATTGTAATTGACAAGCAATAATTAAGTAAAAACTGTTTCTATGCCAAATTTATTTCTGTGGACTGAAACCAATAACCATGACAAAATTCATCAGTTCAAACTGAATAGCATTTGGCTCAAGACTGACAGCCGCTTTCTGTCAGTGCCGTTGCGAAGCTCTTCAGCTCGTCGCATTTCACCTGCAGAGCAGATCCAGCACCGCATTCAGACTCGGCCGGCCAGCGCTCGACCCACGTGTCTTTACCCAGCGTATACACATACCTAAGAGGGAAAACGTGAGTGAATAGTGAAATACATGTACATTTTCAGTGCTATTATGCTGCTCACCTGTTAGACGTGCTCCCTGCTTGCCAAACATCAGCGATCGGCCCAATGATCAGATAGTCCTGACCCTCCCTCAAACCAAGCCCTGTCCTACAACTTGCATGAGAGAGAAACATTCTTCTTTCCTTCTCGTTCAGACCTTCTTCTGTCCCTAAACAAACGGAAATGTATGGAGATACATGAGCCAGGTAGCAGGTTAGATGAGAAAATAAGACTCTATACTCTTAAAAATAAAGGGTCTTTATTGGCATCTATGATGAACAAGGTTCTTAAGATTTTTAAAATGTTCTTCACACTAAGAAAAAAATTGTTCTTTTAAGAATTGTTCACTGAAAGGTTCTTTGGGGGACCAAAAATGGTTCTTTTATGGCATCACTCCAAAGAAAAAAATAAAATAAAATAAAAAAAACCTTTTGGGAACTTTTTTTTTGGAGCATGAAAGACTTTTGTGCAAAACATTGTGCTTTTCAGAAGGAGTGGCTTCATAGAGACAGGAACTAAACAGAGCGTTACTGACAGGCTGGGAAAAGAGGTGCTGAAACAATGTCAAATATGTGAAAAATGATGTGTTTTTTGAACATTTAAACATGAAAACCTATTCTAGTAGAGCCCAAAAACAAAGTCAAGACTTTGTAAAAGGGCATAATAGGTCATCTTTAAGAGTGTAGTAGACGTACCCTCTTTGATAACCTGCACAATCTCCATATCATACTGATCATAGTGACTCTGGCTGGCGCTGATCAGTTTGACCCTGTAGGCTAAAGAAAAGACACATTTGTTGAGAAGATGGTGACATCATGTGTTCCCCCAAAATAGACAGAAGAAACATTCACCATGATGTAATCCAATGCACACAGCAGCCTTCCTCTGTTCTTTCCCAAAAGACAAGAAGTCTTCTTTCATTACACAACAGTCACCTATGAAAGAAAGTTGTATAATTTGTTTTATAACTGGTTAAAGGTAAGAAATTGATTGAAAACACAAAGACAGTTCTGCTGAACTGACCCTGTGAGCAGCGGCACACGTCATCTTTGCAGATCTGATCGAGCTGCTGTTGGTCTTCAGGAGGAGAGTAGAATCTGCTACAGCGCTTATCTGACAGAACAGAGACCGCAATCGTGATCACACCGTTAGTTAGCATTGTATGGAGCCCAGTGGATGACATGGAAAGGAAAAAAGGATATTGTGGCCACGATTTAACTAATTTAAAACAAGGGAATGAATTAGTACAACGTGGCCATAATTTACTAAAATAAGGGAACAAAATAATACAATTTGCCTAATAAGTTGTCACAATGTGGCCACTATATCTATTTTTCGCACGTCTTGTGGGGGACTCCATCATGTTAAACAGGTTTTCAAATTTGGGTCCATGAGCCACAAGGGGGTGTTACATAATATGACTACTTTTTTGTCAAAATTAAAATGTTATTAACTCTTTCCCCACCATTGACGGAATTTTCATTTAAGACATAATGCTTTTCCTGCCATTGACAGAATTTTCCGTCATTTATGACAACGCTTCCCCACCATTGATGGAATTTTCTGTCATTTATGACATAACGCTTCCCGCCATTGATGGAATTTTCCATTATTTATGACACAGCGCTTCCCCGCCATTTACAGAATTTTCCGGCAATCCATGTAATACAGTAGGGGGCACTATTATGCATCTTCTGAAAGAGTACAGAATCTACAGATCAAAACACAGGAGAAAAAGCAGCAGAAACAAGCAATAAAAGCATTGCTTATCCAAAAATAACGCAAAACATTAAACAGCATATAAATCAAAACTGCCTAATGTTCCTGAATAAAACCTAGGGAGAAGTATAGGACTGTGTTGATGGAAGCAATCCAAACAAAGTCTTAGACAAAAACATAGAAAAACACAGACGGTGAAAGAGTTAAATGTTCAACGCAATCATTTTTAACAAGTCGCTTCAGAATGATATTTACAAATAAACCAGAATTGTACTGAATGTATCAAAAATATCAAAAAAGTAAAAAAAAAGTAACAAAGAAAAAATTTGCAGATAATATTTGCATCATTTGCTTTGTCTTCAGTAAAATAACAATGTAAAAGGTTATTATCACTTTTTATTAACAATTATTAAATTACATGTTGTCTTTATAATGTCACACTATTTTTCTCAAAGTCTAACTAGGTTTGTTTATATGAAAAAAAAAAAAAAATGCTCATAAAAATATAGCATTTATATTTTAGAAAGGTGTCCCTTGCAAGGGGATCATCATATTTAGGGGTCTATGGAACCAAAAAGTTTGAAAAAACCCTGACTTAAACCATGTTTTAAATGTCTGACCTCATAGATACTAATTTAAAAAGCTAATCAAATTAATCATTTTGTTCTAAAAATGTGGTGCTCAAGTTAAAAGAAGCTCAACATGCTGTCCCTAATGTTTGCTAGCACATTGCTATGAAATTGATAGCATATTCGGTTGCTCAGAAAAGAAACAGGATGCCTCTCTGCACAGTTTGGGTTATTCATGCTTGTAGCAGAAACAATGTGAGATGATTTAAGTGGCAAAGTTAACGATGTAGATTAGCAGTCTAACTTCACAAACATTGCTACGCAAATCTTTGTGTGTACGAACCTTTGTTGTAGTACTGGTAAACTGTGACAGTGGAAGGCTGAAGAAGCCCCACTTTAAATTTCTGATGCAGTCTGAATGAGATCATGTCTGTCTCAGTACTGGACACCTGTCCGGGTCAGACATACAAAGACAAATATTCAATGTTGCCTTCATTTACATCATGTTAAACAAGTATGAACTTTAAGGGTGATTGTTAGGTTACCTTAAACAAGTGAATTATGAGGGATCCTCTGTCGCTCAGGTTGTCCACCACTTGGAAGTTGTTAATGTAGCGGTCCACTGAATTTTTAAGCTGAAAAATCAGCCCAGACATTATCACTTCTATAACCTAACGATTTGCCTTGCTATATACTGTCTACGTAGCTGCCTACATAGTTAGCATCCTAACTGTCAAGGTGACAGATTTGAAACATTCTTTATAGTCAGAAACTCACCACACAAATAGACTCAACTCACAACTGATTCCAACAGAGTTCAACGTTAGCATGTTGCTAAGCTGAAAGCACAATACTCTTGGCATAAAAATACAAAGAACTCAAAAATGTAGGGTAGAAACTTTCACTGGTGTGTTGAATGAAAAAATATATATATTTTTAGTCAACATCAACTTTGTTTCATGATTTCTTCATCCATCTTGGATGCATCTCGCAATGCATCATGGGGTTGCATTCTCTTTGATAGATGTATGCAATGCTGCAAAATTAGGTATCTTAGCCAAAATTAGACATTTCATGTCTGGAGTGCACATCTGATGCCTTAAAATGTTGTCTAGGCTACAACATGGCTCGCTACAGAATTAGCTGCTACCGCTGATGTAATGCCACATTATGTCACAAGTTTGGTCTTACCAACTCTAAATCTGAGTTTTCAGGCTCAAAGCCGGTAGGCAGACCAATGTCCAGAATCACCATCCTCACTTGCCGTCCCTCCAGAGCCCTTTGGGGGTGCAAAGCAGAGAATTGTAGTATTGAATTGTGGTACCACAATAATCTATCCTGGCAAAAAATAAGATATCTACTTGTATACAAGCGCTCACCTCACGTGGATATTGAGTCTGTAGGACTTTTCTACATCCGGTGGGTTTTTTTCTAAAATGGACCAAAGAGTGATCTTAATGAAAACTTGTATGTTAACTTGTACGCTAACAAAAAGAAAAAAAAGAAAAGTGAACTATAGTTACCAGAGTAGTTACATCTGTGCCCCGTGTTTCTGGTCCCGCTCGTGCTGAGGCAGAGCGGCAACTGAAATCATGGGGCTCACAGATGGAGCTTGCTGAGGAGTTTGAGAGAGGTGTAAATCTCTCACAACCCCCAGCAGCTGACGAGGGTGAGATTACGCGCTTCTAAACCTCCCTGCCCCGCTTATGTGGAGCTGCTTGAGGTTATGGAGCTGCAGCTGCCATGGGAGCATGTGAAGGGACCGCTCGCGGACGGCTCGATAAACGGTTCCTTTCCGACCATAATCCGGTAGCCCCCGTGAGCCTTCCATTCCTTCCTGATCTATATGTTGAGATCGAAAAGGCATGGAAGAACCCATACTCGGCTCGTATTCACCGACATCAGCAAGCTAATTTCACTGATGTTGAGGGAATGAGCCAGCATGGGTATGTATCGATGGCCTCTATTGACGAGACGTTTGCAAATTATCTCGTCACAGGGCGGGCACTGACATTGAAAGCTCCGGTACTGCCTTCTAAGCCCCTTAAGATGACATCCCGCTTGAATGGCAGAGCATACGCGGCAGTGGGTCAGGCTGGTGCTACTTTACAAACTATGGCAGTGTTACAAGCTTACCAGGCTGATCTGCTGAGGTTTGCACCACAGATCTTGCTCTCCGGGCCACTAAACAAACTGCTGCCTCTGTGGGAAGATCGATGGCAGCAATGATGGCCATGGAGAGGCATCTGTGGTTGAACATGGCTGACATCGGGGAGAAAGAAAAGGGCTTTCTCCTCGATGTGCCAGTTTTGGCACCTCCGTCGAGGCGGTGGTGGGAAAGTTCAGAGAGGCGAAGGCGCACTCGGCAGCGTTTAAAACCTGCATACCGATCAGATCCGATTCTGGGCCCAGACAGACAGGAGGTCCTGGCCCGTCCCCGAGTCGAGGTTTGGAGACAGGGCCAGAAGTCCAGCGTCGCCTCTCGGGCACCTCCTCCTCTGAGCAGGTCCCAGAGAAGGCAGGACTCTAGGAAGAAGAAGGATTTGAGGGAGGTAATCAATTACAGACGCCAGCAGCGTTAGTGATTGATTTTCTCTCCATGAGGGTAGTTACATCTGCCCTCTCCTTTCTTCTTCTGCCTCCTGAGTAATGATAAAATTTTTACCCAAGGGCTGGGCCCTTGATGAAAATTTTCTGATGGCTCGCCTTCTGGCTTGAAAGAACTATGGATTCCATCCTTGCTATGTATAGTTTTTTCCTGGGTTTGTAAAAAAAGTGAAGGGGAATTAAGGGCCTGAAGTTCCATTAGGTTGGCTAGACGATTTATCACTTTGTGTTGGCAATATGGCCGCCTTTACAGCCACCATATGGTAGAGTAGCTTTCTCCTCTGGTCTTAGCTAGAGTTTGTATTAGAAATCGGCTCTCTTTACTTCAGATAGATCTATGTTAAGCATCGGCCTTTGGGGCCACCTGGCATTGTTTGGCCTGGGTTGAACATCACTCCTCTGAGCTCTTGTTTATGAGTTTATTTCTCAGAGTTTGCCTCCACTCTTTGAGAGTTTTAGAGGCTGAGTTTTAGAGCAGATCTTTGCTTATGTGTGGCCCTATAGGCCCACAGCTTTAGCTGGCCTAGGCTGGGACTAGGGTTTAGGTGATATACTGAAGCATTTCATCCTTTATTACTGTGTGTAGTTTGTGTGTAGTTTTCCTAGTTCTGGCCTCCTCTTATAGAGTCGTCAGGCCAAGGCCCATTACCCCTTTGGTGTAGGTGCAAGATAGATAGCAGCTAAGGTAGCAGACTATTGCTAAGTCTCCCTGGTGCCGTTGTCTCAGGTGGTAGGCCCCTTATCATTATGTGAATAAGTAAATGTTTGTGTTGCTGTGGCCCCACTTCTATAGAACTTTTTCATTCTTTACTTTGTTTCTGTCTTTTCCCCGGAGCCCCTTAAATTAAGATTCAAGCTTAAGTGAGACAGTGCTAGCTTTCTTTAAGCTCCTGTTGCCTAGGGTTCAGTACAGATGTTTCTGTCTTGGTGAAAAGTACCCACCCTTGAAATTGTCTCAGTATGAATGAAAAGTGTAGCATTCCCCTGTCTCTCAGGGTTGTTAATGCTCTAGTTCTAATTTGCCCTACACAATGTGAGCCGAATTACTCTATTGCTGCCACAGGTTAGTACCTGTTTCTGTAGTAGTAGGCCTTTTTCTGGCCTCCTTCAGAGCATGGTGACTAAGTTTACTCCCCTTTCTGTAAGGGTAAAAAGTGTTTTTACTGAGTAATTTGCCTGTTGGAATGCATATCTCAGGTTGAGTTTGCTTAGTGAACCTCACTTTTCAGTTTGGTTCTTATGTAGCTCCCTTTAGAGTTGAACACTGCCACAAGATGTTGATTGTTGTTTGGAGTAGAAGGCTCTTGTTTGGGCCTCCTTCAGAGCACAATAGCTTGCTGTATCACAAGTTTTGTTGGTAGATGATTAGTCAGAGTTGCTCACTTAACACTAGCACTGCCACAGGTTTATGCCTGTGATCATTTAAAGTAGTAGGCCATTTTTGGCCTCTTTCAGAGCATGATGGCATAATTTTTTGTACTCCTCTTGCTTAAAGAGTAAAAAGTGTTTTACTGAGTACATTGCCTGTTGGAATGTGTGAATAGGATTAAGCTCAGGTTGAGTTAAATAGTTAACCTCACTGGATAGTTTGGTTCTCACATATGGCTCCCTTAGAGCTTAGACACTGCCACTAGCTGACGGCACGTGTCTTTCCGGAGTCGTAGGCCCTGTTTGGGCCTCCCTCGGAGCATGATGGTGTAAGTTTCTACTCCTCTTGCTTAAAGAGTAAAAAGTGTTTTTACTGAGTACACTACTTGTTGGAATGTGTTGAGGTAGACTGTTATGTGGGAACTCTAGTCTTATCTGCTAGTTAAACTCGGTTTCTGCCAGAACGAGTTCCCGTGTTTGTGGGCTCTTGCTTCTTCAGCAATTGAGGTGCTTTTAGGTGTATGGCTTTCACAGGCCGCCCTGTAAGCGATTAAACCCCCACATCTGGGTGTCTTTAGCAGATTAAGCATGTAGTTTTTACATGGCTGGCCTTTGCAAGGCTGCAGTAATATTCTCTACATTGTGTAGAATTAGTTCATGTTGCAGGCTCTCTGGAGCCTCCATGATTTTGTGCCTAGTATGATTTATCTGTTAGGTTCAGTCTAGTACTCCCCTTGTTTAGAGGGTTATTCTGCAGATAGTACTTAGCTCCCCAAGTCTGGTCAGTGGTTGAAGGCCTCTCTGAGGCCTTCCTGTTGAGGATCAGCCCCTAGGCTGGTTGTACTCCCCTGTGTTGGGCTCCTTTAGAGTGCACAGCCTCCTCAGTGCAAATAATTAAGCGCTGAGTAGATCCTAGGATTGAGCAGAGTTTTACTCCCCTCATTTGTAAGGGCAAAAAAGCGCTAAGCTGAGTCCTGCTCTCCAGGATGCCCGTCTCTACGATCTGCTGAGTTGGTTATTGCCTCTTTGCAGTCCCTCTTACTGGATATCTTCTCTGAAGAATGTGAATGAGACTCTGTGTACAGACAGGTTGTTGGCCAAGACTAGGTTGCTTTAACTTGACCAGGTCGGCCTCCCTAGTGGCAATCAGGGTTGACTTTGTTCCCCTGACAAGTGACAAGCTAGGGTTTCTTCAGGCCCCCTGGCTACATTCCTTTAGAGGTACCCTCTTTCTTTGGAAGGAAGTTTGGTCCCAGAAGCCTTTGAGCGGCCTTGGTAGGCCTTCTGTGGAAGGCCTCTTTGAGGCTTATAGCTTGGGCTGTTGGCCATAGGGAATGCTGTCACTGGCAGCCTATGTATAACCCGTAGGGGGAGTGGTTCTGGCATTTCAGTTGAAACTGCTAGTTCTGACGTTTGTCTAGCTATTTGTTGGCATGCACTCCCCTCAAGCATGGTGGCGTGGGTATATAGTTCCCCATAGCGTGTTCAAACGCAGTGTTGAGTTACGTATGTAACCATGGTTCCCTGAAAACAGGGAACGAGGCACTGTGTTACCTGCCATACATCGGGGTGCCTGCTGAGCATTAGATACTGACTGCTTCTCTAGGCGCTCCTTTTATACTTCTGGGTCGCATCCATTATGACATCATAGGCTGTCGCCGGCCAATAGGATTGGTAAGATTTGATAATTGTTTTCAGACACCGGTTCACGTGGTGATGTTCCCCATAGCGTGTTCAAACACAGTGTCTCATTCCCGTTCTCAGGGAACCATGGTTACATACGTAACCTAAGAAGTTTTTTATTGTAAATTATAAGATGGATTCTTTTCAATCAATCAAACTATCAATTAACTATAGCAGTTTTACAGACTTTGATCGTTAAGTTTGCAAAAAAAAATTTACACACAGCAAGCCAAGGACTATGGAAGCTTGTTTTCACCAGGGAATACATTTCTCAATACAGCTCAATTGTGACTTTTTTTCTTGCAATTGCAAGAGTTTACATCCCACAATTCTGACTTTATAACTCACAATTGCTCACACTTCTGAGGGAAAAAAAAGTCAGAACTGCATGATATAAACTTGCATTTGCAAGAAAATAGAATTTTGAGATAAAATTTTGCTATTACCTTTTTAATTATCTGGCGGAAACAAGCTTCCATATAAAACTGAGTAGAGAACACACCATTAGTCTCAGCGATGGAGACGTCCAGCTGAAAGCCGTTACACGTGCTGTTCTCGTACACAGCAGGAAGCTGGTGGTACACAGTCACTACCTGGGACACATAAAACACAACAGAGAAAAGATTGTAACTAAATTACGTCTTGGTTTTAATTCAACAGTTTGGTGTAGATGTGGGCATTTAGCACCTCCAAAATTCCCTTGCCCCTCCCAGAAGCCATTACTGTGAATTCCTGGTCCAGAGGCACCTGGAAGAGATAATGAAGGTGAGTTATTGTATTTCATCCCAACATTCTTTTCCTTTATCCATGGAGTTATTATACTGCCAAATGTCGAAAGAGTTTCTTTAACACAAGAATACAATCATGTAAAACACAGGTGCAAATCTTGCCAAATTAAAGCACTGTTTCCACCTTAAGATGCATTTTGGTCGATTGGATCACAAATGGACGACGCTAAATACAGGTGTAAACAAGGTCTAAAACGTTTTGAGCTTGTCCACTTTCAACCACTTCCAGAGGTAGTCGAAAACACATTCGACCTGATTGCTTTTGTAGTGTAGAAGCTCATGTGGCTGAATGTGTTCAAACAGCCACAGAAGACCATCTACTCTCCGCCTACTGGCCTAATGCATAAACATTATGGGAAGTGTGCTAGCCAGATGGGATTTAAACTTTGTCAGCTAAAGACCCAAGTTTGGTTTGAAGACGAAAAACGTAAAGCACAATGTTCTCTCACCATTCCTGATTTCTAACATACACTCACAGTGCTTGACTGGTCTCGCAGCTATCAGAGCAGAAACGAAAGCTGATGCTCTCCACATGTTTTTCTGTCGTTTCCATGCATGTTAATACGTAAATTGCACAAGCTTATTTCTTCCCGCCCCACCTGCCCATAGACCCTCCCCTCCAAGAAATCAGGACAGAAGTGGTTGAAAGTGGACAAAAGAGACGTATTAAACACCAGGTGTAAACAGGAATGTGTCTCCCTCATCTACTTGTGATCCGGTCAACCAAAACGCATCTTAATGCCAGGTGTAAACAGGGCCTTAGGTGACGTTGAAGTCGTGCGACCATGGTGTAGTTCGTTTACTGCCTACATTTAACTTTTGACTTCTGACAACTGCATTTAGGCTTTATAGAAGTTATGTTAATTTATGAATATTATTTTATAGAATTTATAGAAGTTATGTTCATGTGTGAGAACGAAGAGAGATTTTTCCTTGTGATTGTATTGATTGTATTTTCGCGCTACAATAATGTGCTTTCAACATTTGGCAGTATAATGACACCATAAATATCTACAAAAACATAAAGGGAAGTTTGAAAGATAGAAGATCGCACCCGTGAAGATCGGGCCACATAAGCAACTTTGGGATCGAAGGTCCAGCGTACGTCACTGCGACCGGGAACACTGAGCTGCACCAACAAATTGAGGTCAGAAGGAGGAGGGTTCTTCACTAGGTACTCAGACAGGGCCTGTAGCACGACCATAGTAGACTGATGGGAGAAAAACAGTCATTATATGAATAACCATGTACCTTAAATACAAATATAAAACAACTAGTGAAGGTTTACTTGTGGTTTTTACCTGAGTAGAGCCGTACCCTCCCCCAATGCCACGCTTCTCACTCAGCCATCGAAAGGGGGCGACTGCTTCTTCCATGTGACCACTTTTGACAAGCGCTAACAATGCGTAGCCTGTAGCTTCCAGTGTGAAGAAATTATTAGAAGAGTCAGGCCAGTGGGTACGGTCTGTAGACAGAAAATAAAGAAAAATGAGAAAGACAGGACAACACAAAGCAACATATTTCATATTTTTGTTTTCAAAAGCTAAGTACCAGGTGAGGCTAAATTTAACAACATGCTCTTCATGCAGCCGTGGTTGGAAACTGCTAAGGCGTAGCATGCTATAGCTGCTGTGTACGGCCTCGTCAGCCGGGAGAAATGCTCTCTTAGAAACATCGCTGCTTTTCTGGTCTTGTCCTGCAATGATCGAATGTACAAAATACAAATAGCACCACTGAACATGTAAAAACGTATGTTATTATATTACAGTGTTGTACCTTTGTCTATTTACTTATATTCATTTTTATATGCATTCGAGGTACGTCCAAAAAACGTTAACTTCCATGACGTAATACACAATGACATGACTTACTACAAGTTATAACGTAGGACATAACGTATAACGTTGTGTACTACTTCGCGGAAGTTAACTCTTTTTAGATGCAAGTTGAATGCTCATGGCTGTTGCGCCAGAATCTCGTTATTTTACTTTATAAAGTTTTAAATAAGGATATTTGTCTTACACAAATGCATCAAATCGCTTCAGAAGGCCTTTATTAACCACCCGGAGCCGCATGGAGTACGTTTTATGATCGATGAATGCACTTTTTTGGACTTAAAAACTCTCTAATCACTCCCATTATAAAGCTTGGACGAGCCAGGATATTTTTAACATGACTCTGATTGTGTTTGGCTAAAAGAAGAAAGTCATATACCCCTAGGATGGCTTGAGGGTGAGTAAATTATGGGGTCATTTTCATTTTTGGGTGAACTCTCTCTTTAATTCAGCTATTGTCCTAAATATTTATTTTAGCTTTAGTTTTAATAATTTAATTTAACTACTGTTTAATTCAGATGTTTTTAGCCGTTTTACAGAGTGAATTTACCTGTATGTCGAGGTCTGGCTCTTTGCAGGTAACAGCATTTTGTGCCTCTGCCAAAGCAATGAGCACGAATGCGGTCAGAGACACTCTGGATTCAGAGCCTTGCAGGCCTCCCTATGTCAAAGAACATGTGTTAGTACTGTGAGAAAACATATAGATAACCTTTTATAGATTATAAAACTAGTGCCATCACAGGTATTAATTCTCACCGTCATACTAGTGTCATAGACAGGATTGTTCTCCTGAAAGGATCCATCTGGACGCTGTTTATTCTTGAGTAGGTACAGCAGAGGGCCACAAAGGTGCTTCTCACTGACACTGATAAAGGAGTGTGCCATGGAGAACACCTTCACCACATACGCAGTGATCCTGAGACAGACAGAACATAAAGACACATGAAGTCTACTGGGAAATGTTCAATACAGTGCTGCAGTTTAGGTGATGTGCTGGCATGAATACCATGTACTGGTGCCTTCTTTGGCATAGGGAGGGTAGGAGTCATCGGTTTTCCGATAATTAAGTTGATTTTCATAACCTACAAAAACAAAAAATAATATAAATAAATAATTTATCTTAATCATATCTGAAAGAATGCAGTTCATCCCTGTTTGTGTCTCACCACACCTTTTTGTATGTATTTGATGGCCTCTTCTCTGCGATCTATTCCTACAACGTCCCAGTTTGCACTGCGGTCCAAGTAATGGGCTGCAATGAGTGGCAGTGTGATTCTGGCCAGGTTCTGCTCCACACAACCGCCGGGCATGCGGATCAATGACGCCAGTGAGTCCTCCTTAATGGAGTTATCAATGCTGTCTGCCAGCAAATCACCTGAAGAACAGGGAAAAAAACAACAACATACAGATCAGTACATGATGTGAATGAACAGTTGATGTCAAGAATTAAATGTCCATAATGTAATTAAAATAGTAATAAACTATTTTATAACATTATGAGTATAATAGAATGTATTAAAGGGGTGGCACAATGCCATTTTTACAAGATGTAAAATAAGTCTCTGATGTCCCCAGAGTGTGTATGTGAAGTTTTAGCTCAAAATACCCCACAGATCATTTTTTATAGCATGTTAAATTTGTCACTTTTTTAGGGTGAGTAAAAACGCTACTTTTTGTGTGTTTCCCTTTAAATGCAAATGAGCTGCTGCTTCTAAGGTTTCAAGAGCTACCTCACGAGCTCCGATTACCTCACACTGACTCACTGAAAATGTCAGAAACTGTTCAGCCTTTTATGTTTAAAACCAGTCGGACAATGATGGAGAGACTCAAGAAGAAGTGACAACATGTAGAATGCAACAAGAGGTTTCTGAATGGTTAGTTGCTTAACTTATGTAGCTGATGTGGGATATCTTAAAGTCATTGATTAGCATATTCTGTCATGATAATCTATAAATCGCTCGTGTGGGAACTGTTGTAAGATCCTACAGAGCCAGAGAATATATGCTGCATGAAGATAGAACAGGTATAGTTTAGTTTATTACGGTTATATCTTATGTTGCTTTTATGACATGCTATTGCATTTGTGTTATGTACTGTACTGCAATAACATGGCTTCACCTCTTTGTTGCGTGTTCTCGGGGGCAGGGTTTATGTAAATTTTAGGGTTAGTGATGTCACCAACCCGGGAAGAAGCTCGTTGTAGTCCCTACCAGCCGTTTGTTGTAGTCCTTAAACAGAGAATTCTTTAAAAGAAAATATCTCCTTTTGCTTTGAACTTTGGCGTCGTAACTTTGCAGATGTTGTTTATGCTCTAACAGCAACATTACACACTAACTAAAGTTAAAAAAGTGAAATCATAATAAACCACCCCTTTAATACATTTTAGTATGTATTAGTATCAATAAAATGTCAAACCTCTGACATTGACAAATGTCTCTGGCAGAGATTTTGGTACAATGGCGTCCAACTGCATCTTCTCCACTTCTATCATCTGTCTCCCAGCTGAGATGAAGAAAATATTTAATCATTAATCATTATAACAAAAATATATAAATGAATAATTTTTTTTAATTAGTACATTTTAATAATATAACATACTTTTCATGCATAAAGACCCATTCATACTGTAAAAAAGTGTTACATATATTACAAAGGCAAGTTTTATGTTTATGTTATCATTGCATTGATCATGAATAAACTCATGATTTCCAACCAGTCTTACCACTGTCTCCTTTCTCAGTGGGGTTCAACACAAAGCTCCTCACTTTAATTGTCTGGATGCCTTCTACCTAAAACACAAGATATGGCATTATATATTATACAGTTATTGCTCTAACGTTACAAAAAACACATAACATGTATGAAGTAACATATCTAATATAAAATATTTCAATTTTACGTGCGAGACCCAACACACAGAGAAGGTTTTAGTAGCCCACTTACTACCACATGTAGATTCTTCCTCACTGCATCTTGTCCCATGAAGGAGGCTGCAATGGCTGTGACCTGTAGGGGGAGCTCTCCTGTTTTAAGAGGGATGATGGTGTATGTAATGAGCTTGGAGGAGCTGGCCTGTACTGAAACCTGCTGTCTGTGGGGTCCACTAAATGCCACACTACACATGTCCTCTGTCTTATCCAGGATCACCATTACCTACAAACAGGCAGTTGTTCAGGTCAGGTCACAAAGACGTTAGTGTCGGAGTGTGTTTATTGTTTGGTGACTGTGTGAATCCAACCTCCAGTTTTGAGTTCCTGTAGTTGTGGACCACAGCTTTGATTTCCACATGTTCATTTCTGGACACTGAGTGAGGCAACCTCAGGTCTATGAAGAACGGCTTCCACGCCCGCACGTTATAAGGTTCAGCTACACAGAAACCTGCAAGAGGTTCACAAACCAGGAATAAACTCATTCTCAGGGACCTTTTCCACATTCATTCTCAGAAACACAAGATATAACATTATATATCATATACACAGTTATTGCTCTAACGTTACAAAAACCACATAACATGTACCAACATGTAACATATTTTCAATATTGCGTGTGAGACATGTCTGACATACAGAATTAAAAGCTAAATAATACTTATTATAATATAAAATAAAATAGTCATAATTCTTGTGCAGAAATGTTTGGCATGTTGCACTAAAAGCTAAATAATAATTATTAAATATTCATAATTTGAAATGTTTACATGTAGGTTTGAAAGTTAAATAAGTATTAAAATATTCATAATTCATATGCAGAAGTTATTTACATACATTTAGAATTAAAGCCTAAATAATAATTAATAAAATATTCATAATTAATTTGACATAGCATTAAAAGCTAAATAATTATTATGAAAATGTTCATAATTTATATGAAGAAATGATTGACATGTAGCATTAAAAGCTAAATAATAATGATTTAAATATTCATAGTTCATATGCAGAAATGTTTGACATTAAAAACTAGGATTAAAGGATTAAAAACTAAATAATTATTAATAAAATATTCATAATAAATTTGACGTGTAGCATTAAAAGCAGATGGTCAGATGGTTCGGACAAGAACAGAGCTGTTTACCTCTCTCAGGTGAGGAACTGACGGCTAGAAACCCCCACTGAGTGATACTGTCAGGAAGAACGGTGTCCACTGGAAATACAGCCAGCCTGGAATAAAAGCAGGAGAGACACTTTCATCAATGACCCTAATAAAAGTGGGACTTCTTCGCTGAGTCAAACTCTTACCCATCAGACTTGGGTACGCTGGGCAGTCTGATGTCAGTCCACAGCCACGACTCGAAGAACTTGGAGCGCACGTAAATGTCTTCTATGTCAGCTAAATCGTCTTCATCAAACTCTTGCTCCTCTTCCTCCTCTTCCATCTCTGTATCATGACTATCCTTGTGTACTGGCGGCAGAGATTTGTCAGGGGCAGATTCGAGGACGACACTCTCAAAACGTTCTGAATAACTGACAGAATCAAAATAACTATAGCCACGTCTATTATAACGAATAGGTACAATAAGGTGGGTGGTGGGTGGAAGGGTGGTTGGTGGAAGGGTGGTCGTCGGAGGCCTGGTAATGACACCAAGCTCCTCTCCTCTGTACTCTGCACAACAGCGGAGGAAAGCTAACACGCAGCTCCAGTCCTCGGTGATGTAGAGGGAGCGACGGTAGCACGAATAGAGCATGGGAATCTCCCTCATGCCATCGACACAACATCTCTTCAGGAACTGGTCAGAATATACCTTCTCTGAGAGAAAAGAACACGTTTAGGATGACTTAGCAATTAGCACGGCTCGTTAACTTTTGCTAACGCTTTTGCCAACACTTGCACAAACTGTAACATACCAAACTTTTTAAAGATTTCTGATGCTTTGATGACAGACTCACCCAGCTGCTCTCTGAGCTGCAGTTTGGCAACAGAACGTCTTCTTCTGGATCTACTGGAGCAATCTATTCCAAACAAACCAAAGAAAATACACTCTTAAAATTAAAGGTTCTTTATTGGCTTCTATGGTTCCATGACCAACCTTTAACATCCATAGAACCTTTCCATTCTTTATAGTGAAAAAAGGGTTCTTTAGATTTTTGAAATGTTCTTCACACTAAGAAAACAATGGTTTTAAGAACTATTTACTCAAAGGTTCTTTGGGGAACCATAAATGGTTCTTCTATGACATCACTGTGAAACCAAGATGGTAAATGGGACGTGGATGCGGAGGGTCAAGTTCACCTTATAGAGCATCTATACGTAATCCTAATGGCATTACTTTACATAACCTAATGCTACTTTAATGTTAACCGGCAACACATTACTGTGTTTACTATTAGCAAGATTTTTGAAAGGCTGCATAACAAGATGACTGTCAATGGGATATATTTGTCCAGCATTTTTTTAATACACATTTTGTTTATAAATGAAAAGTGTGCCATTTATGTGCAATTTTGTGTTGTTGCTATCCTCATTATTTTTTACCTGATTCTGAAGCTTTGAACTTGTTTTATAAATAGAACTGTTCAAAAATTTGGGGTCAGTAATATTAAAACAAACAAACAAACAAAAACTTAATTCTTTAAGGAAGCATTAAATTGATCAAACGTGACAGTAAAGACATTTAAAATGCTACAAAAGATTATTATTTCAAATAAATGCTGCTCTTTTCACATTTCACATCAAAGAATGTGAAAAAAATGTGTAAAAAAAAGTGTAATGTGTAAAAAAAAGTATCACTTTTTTTTTTTTTTTTTTTTACTATATTTTTTATCAATTAAATGCAGGCGTGATGAGCATAAAAGGATTCTTTCAAAAACATTAAATATGCTGTATGTGTGAAGGACCTGTTTTGTAGTCAGTAGAACCTCCTGTGCTGGAATAAAACATCAGTCCTGCATCACTGAAAACACCCATATTATTCTTGCCTCCTCCTGAGGTGCAGCCCATATCACCCTGTCCCACCACCTCCCACACCTGAATGAAAGAGTCATGAGTATCAGTGATACCCTGGAGAAGGTTCTGGAGAGTACAGTGAAAATGACGTCAACACTCACCTTCTTCTGCGTCAGGCGGTTTTTACTCAACAGAAAAATGGCATTATCCACAGCAACCAGGCTGACCTTTGCTCCCGGGTCACCTTTGACTTGAAATTTAAAGCTGCTGCCTGGTGAGTAGGAATTGACCTTTTCATCCTCTACTGGTCCTACACTGAGCTAATACAACCACAAAAACACTCAATACAAATAAACATAAATGCAAGCAACAATTATGGCACTTATATGGACTTTTTTTGGACAAAGTAACCCTGTGTTTAAAAGTCAGAAGCAGAATTACTTACACTATTGAACAATAGGCAAAATGCGCTAGAATCATGCAATGTTAATAATTTCTTATGGATGTCACATAAACTCACCAAACCTACACACCGGTCCTCCACATCAACAAATACAGAGTCTGCCACCACTTCCGCCCTATATTTCCATGGCAAAATGTAGTACGCCACAATCCGAAACGCAGGTAGCATTTCTGTGGTAACCAGCAGAGGAATGTTTATGACATCCAGGTCTTTGACATTCACTCTACCTGCATGGATTATGTTTCCCTTATTCAAGACCTACAGAAACAATTGTAAATGTAATCAATTATGAGATTAGTCATTTTCATCCCAAAATGGCCCAAGTGTCACACTCACGGCATATGTCAGCTGCTCCACAAACTTTTTTGATTTTGCTGAGGATTTGATGTGCGCTTGGACGTTGAGACTGTTGCCCACCACCACTTGACTGGAACCCAATGAGATATGCAGGTAGTGCCTGTAGCCCATAAAAGAGGCATACGGCTCCACATGCACCTCTTCAACAGCCTGCTGTTCTGGTTTCAGTAAAGGATTTACTGTCTCCACCTACACATGAATACGTCAATCAAGACAACTCTCAGAATAGCTTTGGCAGGTTAATGAATATGACGATGTTAATGTATTTGGTCTTGGCTGACTAGATCTGCTATGGCTACTGCTGCTGCTGCATAAATTGACATACATAAATCCTGTAACAGATCTAGGCAGGTGAAGCTGGGGAGGTCGAGGGTTACAGGGGAACTCTGATTCCCGCACTGCAGGACTAGCTTACAGCAAACACTGAATTAGTAAATGTTGAGGAAGCAATCACATTGGCTGCAGGATCAACAGAGGCCAATCAGCTTATGTCATGCGGCAATGATGTGACTGCTTGCAGACTGGATGTAAAGGACTAATCAACATGCGCCCTCTAGAGTTTCATGACTGAACTATATATATTTATACAACAGTTCTCGAATCTGATTGGCTGAGAGTTTTTTTCCGATCACGGCAATTTAGCTACTTTAACTAGCCTGTGTCTCTATCCTATCTAATAGATATTATTCATCATATGAAACCTGCATCTTGTTCTTTGGATCCATTTTTTATAGTGAAAGTATTGGACACTATTGGCCCGTGTATCCAGTCTATAGTTAATAGTTGTCTTACTAATGGCTATGTTCCATCATGTTTTAAACATGCAGTGATACAGCCTGTGCTTAAAAAGGCTTCTCTAGATCCACTGGTTTTAACTAATTATCGTCCTTTTTCTAAGCTTCCTTTTCTTTTGAAGGTACTGGAGAAGGTTGTTTTTCATCAACTCTCTTCCTTTCTAAAGAATAATGACATATTAGGTAGGTTTCAGTCCGGGATCAGAGCCAAACACAACACAGAATCTGCTCTTTTGAAAGTGTTAAACGACCTGTTATTGGCTGTTGATTCTGGAAAATGTGTCGTTTTGGTTCTCTTGGATCTAAGTGCAGCCTTCGACACTATCAATCACTCTATTTTACGGAAATGTCTTGAGCAGTATGTTGGAACAGCTTTAAACTGGTTTGTGTCTTATTCAGGGGGAGAACTTTTTCTGTAGAAATTGAAAACTTCACTTCCTCCTCTGCTGCATTTACATGCGGTGCTCCACAGGGCTCTGTCTTAGGCCCTGTTTTGTTTTCCCTCTATCGTACAGCTTTATCTTCCAGTTAAGCCTGATGAAAATACATCTCCCCAATCATTATTTGAGTGTTTGAGTTAAGTTAAAAGTTGGATGGCAGAAAACTTCAGTTAAATGATTCTAAGACTGAAGTGTTAGTTTTTGGAAGTCCGGATTCTGCCAATATCCTCTCAAAAACTTTGGGTCCTATAACTAACACTGTAGGTACGCAAGAAATTTGGGAGTTATTTTTGACCCGGCACTTAAGTTTGACAAACAAATAAACTCAGTTGTCAAATCAGTATTTTTCCAGCTCAGGATGATTGCCAAAATCAAACCTTTTTCTTTCATTCAGGGACTTAGAAACCATTATCCACGCATTCATTTTATCAAGACTGGATTACTGCAATTCACTATATTTGGGGGTCACTCAATCGTGTTTGTCTTGCTACATCCAGATTTTTAACAGGGACAAGGAAGAGGGAAAATATTACACCTGTTTTGGCTAGTTTGCACTGGCTCCCCATTTAGTATAGAATCCAGTTCAAGGTATTATTGTTTGTCTATAAGTCCCTGACTGGCTTGGCTCCAAACTACTTATCGGATCTTCTCTCCTATCATCAGACCAATAGGCCTTTAAGGTCATCAAACACACTGCTGCTGTCAGTACCCAAAACACGCTTAAAGCTTAAGGGGGATTGTGCATTTTCAGTGGCAGCACACCAGTTGTGGAATAACTTGCCTTTTAGCTTGAGATCGGCCACTTCAGTACAGGTTTTTAAATCTTTACTTAAAGACATATCTTTATAAAAAGGCTTATGGACTGGAGTAACTGCTGTATACAATTTTATTTTCTGTGAATTTAGTGTTGTACTACTTGTGATTTGTTTTATTTTATTGTTAATAGCATAATTCTATTTCTCTGTGCAGCACTTTGGTCGACTCTGTCATTATTAAATGTGCTATATAAATAAATTAAACTGAAACTGAATTGAGTCATTCGCAAGGTTGTAAACAAGGACAATGTTACAAGATGCAACTTACATGCATTGACTACCACTGTCATGGGAAATCCCCTTAGCTGTTAAAATGACAAAGACAAAGATATTGCTTTTCTCAGCAGACATTCAAACTGATTTTTCCATTATGAATGTAAGTCTGACCTGAAGAATATCAGCTAGATGCAGGTAATGCACTCGCTTAGTCGATCTCTCTCTCTCTCATAATAAACGACTCTACATAATACAATAAGCTTCAATGAAGCGTTCCTTCGTTACTAAAGTGGCGTTTTAGAATTAGTAACGGAGGCTTGGGCTCAACTTTTAAACTATCAACTTGAGATTTGAATCTGTGGAGGAAGGAAATAGTTCCTCACAAAAGAGGGTTTTTAAAGACACGTTGTTGTTGTTCTTATTTATTTACACACTCGTGCCATCAAACAGTTGTATAAACACAATATCACACTTGTAGCCATGCGATATGGCTGTATATATCAGCACGGTGTGACTACCTAAGGCCAAATTACAGCTGTGCTGATATAGAGCAATATGGCACGGCTACTCAGGTGATATTGCTTATATAATCAGCTCACAGTTTCTTTTGTATGTGCATGTTTTTTTCTGTGAGTGACTTACTTTCAGGATCTGTGAATTACTATATGAACTGGCCAAGTTAGGCATGTTGATGTAGACTTTGATGGTGCCGCTGTGGACACTGATTGGACTTTCAAGAAAGCTGATTTTAACAGGAATATTAGGGGCTGGAGTGCCATCATGGTTACTCACTGTAACCTAAACAACAAAATAAAAAAATAAATTGTAATAATGCTACTGTCATGAGCTAAAATCAACAATCCTATCAAAAAATCTGATTAAAGGGATAGTTCACCCAAAAATGACATCATTTACTCAGCCTAATATATTTTTAGAAGGAAGCTAATAAAAATGACAAAAGCACATAAAATTACTTAAATCTGTCTATCTATCTATCTATCTATGTGTATAATATACATATATATTTAAAATAAATTAAAACAAAAATGTAAAAATAAAAGCTAACTCAAAATATTAATAAACACTATAAATAATACTAAAATTATACTGCTTCTCAGTTCTTTTTAGAGCCTGACAGCCCGTGGTCATTGTCCACTCTCACTGTATCGAAAAGAGCAGCCTGGGCATATTGCTCCATTTCAGTTTAGCAAATCAAACAGGTATGAAATGACATAATGGGGGAACTATCCCTTGAAGCAGTAAACATCGCAACAGAAATTAAATTACCGTCATGCCTAATGGCAGGCCAGGTTTGAAATACTTCAGTGTGTCTCTGATGGAGAGCATGTATGGAGATATTACTATTTTAATGCCGGATTTCTCTGCTTCCACAAGATCGCTACCTGAGAAGAAAGTCTTAAGGTGTAAGAGTGTTTTCAGAAAAAAAAAAACCTCTGAATAATGATGCTAGGAAAACACCAATATTTATTTCCCCACCTGAGCTGGTCATTACTGACGCTTTGACGTACACAGAAGACCCCAGTAGGCTGTTTGTGTCAGGATAGACCATCTTTATCTCCTCCATAGTCAAACTAACAATTCCTCCATTCAGCTGCAATTTATAAGACATAGAAAACAATAGTGTTTCTACAAATCTGATTTCATGTTTAATGTACCTAAAATGAAGTTTTTCTTCTTCTTCTTCTTCTTCTTTAACCACTTACATCATTCAGTTGTTTCATAGATGTGAGTCTTTTCTTCTCACCATTTATTTCAATACCAAACAGCACATATGCAACACCTTGCACTGGTTCACCATAAAGATACCTGGAAGAAATATATACAGTGAGCTCAAGGTTTCTGGCAACTTACGAAACATCAGTGTATGAATTTAATACACTACTGCTCAAAATTTTGGGGTCGGTAAGATTTGAATTACTTTAGAAAAAAAAATGTCTTATTCTCACCAAGGCTGCATTTATTCAATAAAAATACAGTAAAATATTGTAAATTCAAAAATACAGTAAAATATTGTGAAATATTAGAACAATTTAAAATTAAAAAGTGTTACTTCAGTGTTTAAATACATTCAGATCATTCAGAGCAGTTTGAGTCACACACCTGGCTGTTATTTCTACTTCCAGCTTATCTGCATCTAGACCGAGGTGGGACGTCTTTGGAGTCAAAGTGACATTGAACGCTGGGAGCACTTGGGAGCAAGTAGAAATGGCATTAACCCACAAACAGGGGGGAAAAAAGAAGAATCTGAAGGTAATATGAATTTCTTACCATATTTCTTTACTTCAAACTCTCTGCTGAAAATGTTCTCTTTTCCCTGATCAAACTTTGCAACAACTTTCCACTTGCCCTCTCTAGAAAATCAAAAAGATCAGCAGCTACACATCTGGAGTACAGGGTAAATCAAAAATTAATTCTAATTATATTAATATATTATGTTAAATATAAATTATATTATTTTATTATCTTATTTAACATATTTAATATATAATTAACTATAAAATAATTATATAATTAATTATATATAATAATTATTATATTATAAATAATTATAATTAATTCTATGTAATTATATATATATATATATATATATATATTTTTTTTTTTTTTTTTTTTTTAACAATATTGAATATCAGATAAATCAGAGATAATTACATTTAAACACAAACTATACTAATTGTGTAATTATACTATAAACCACAAATGAACAGTTCTGTATGCATACTTGGCTACAGTGGAGAGGAGGTAGGTATTCGATAGTATCCCATCGATTGCTTTGACTCTGGAAATACCATGTACTGCAATACCATCTGGATTCTGAAAGATGAGCCAACTGAGCCATAAAACACGGTTGTAGAAAATAAGCGATTGCTTTGCAAACTGTAATGATGCTTATGTCAATTCCAGCGACACTCACCTGAATCTCAAAAGATATGATTCTCTCAGAAGCACGGAATTCTGTATCAGATACAAAAGCCCTGCAGCGCACTGGAAAATTCCGGAGTGATCAAGGAAAGTTAGATTGAACAATGCATGAATAATATGTATTATCAAAGTGCTCAACAGCATGTGAGAGCTGACCTGATTCTCCAGGGTTGTAAACAGGTTTATCAGTCTGAATAAAGATGTATCCAGAGCGGAACGACACCGGTATTACTTGTTCTGCGCGATGGAATTTGCTAAACTGAGCAACCAGCTTCACATATTTCTTCTTTCCATCTGGAAGTAGCATATTTGGATCAATCTGACAAAAGACCGTATTTCATTACGTTTAGGTTCAGGAAGCATCATGAGCAATGTTTCAAACAAGTGAGAACTTTAACCAACCAAGTTTTCTCAGAACTAGAACAGTTTTGAGAAGATAGTTAAATACATTTATACATAAATTCACCTCAATGGTCGTGAGGGCGATGTAGTTGTTGTCTGAATTGAGGAGAACTGAGGCCCGCGACAAGACAGATTGGGAGACTGGATAGTTATAGACCTCGATAGAGACTCTTATTACCCGGGACAGATTCAGACCCTCTAGCAGGATTTTCTGTTTTGTTCCAGGCCTTATCTTTGCCGGAGCTAGAATAGAAAACCTAAACCAAAACATACACATCCAAGCACACAGGTGAATGTCCTTGAGTGGCCAGAGCCCTGACATCCAATAGAAAATCTGTGGATAGTCTTAAAAAGAGCAGTCCATTGCCGCTCACCACGGATTTTGACTGAACTTGAGCAATTCTGCAAGGAAGAATGGGAAAATATTCCCCAATCTAGGTGTGCAAAGCTAGTACAGACATATCCAAAAAAGATTAATGGCTGTAATTAAAGCAAAAGGTGGCTCTGCGGAGTATTAAATCAGGGGACTGATGACTCTTCCAACCCTGTTATTCTAGTTTTTCAGTTTTATTATTATTATTAATTCTCTGAACTGTTTCTTTCATTAATTTAATGTTGTAAGAAAAATTTGTAAATAAAGTTGGAAAAGGTTTTTTTTTTAACGGGTTTTGATTTCAGGCTGTACGACAAATAAAGTAACTATTTCAAAAATGTGTAATGATTTTCTATTGACATTGTATGTGTGTTAGCCAACTCTTCGGGCAGATGACAGTTGTGTACTTACATGGGAGACGGGTCAAAAATCGGTTCACTGTCAACACAGAACACACTCAGTTACAGATGGACCCCATTTCATTTTACATACAACAAAAATCTATACTGAGAACTCTGTATCCACTTATATTCATGAATATTTTTCACAAAATCAGAAGCACAGAATACACAACACAAAACAGATATACATACGTTATTTGTGTATTATGTCCCCAAACTGTCCTCTTGCTGTTCAGTTGACAAAATAAACACAATATAAATCAACTTCAACAAGAAAAAGAGAACATTTAACATTTAAGTCTTATTAATATATTATTAAACGCACGGTCTTTGAGAGAAAGCCTGGCCATCGGAGATTTGACAGAGCAAAGTCGTCCATAACAGCAGAGGAAGAAGCATCATCCTGCAGGACTGACGACTCACAAAATGTCAAAACAACAGTAAGACAGCTGAAATACCCCCAAATCCCTCCCACTAACCCCAACCCCCCTGTCTTAAAACATTCTTGTGCAATGTTTGCTTTAATGCACCAGCCAGATATCTGACTACACATACATTCAGGCTTTCAGAAACATCTCTTTCTTAAAGCATTGCCAAAAAAATGTTATTAAAAGTAGATTTTTAGATTTTTTCCAAGAAAATTTTAGTCGAGTATGTATGTGGAAATGTTTGCTATCATTATGCTAGAGTTTTGCTGTTTTCCTTTTTAGGTCAACTATTTTCAGTTTGAAGAGAATGTTCCTCACCATGTTAAAGACTTTTAACAGCAACTTACCTGAATATTAAGCTTTTTTTGTTTTCATAAAGAAGTGCAAACCCCGCCTGGCAGCCGAGTCTAAAGATTTTATTGGTCATTTCAATCAAAGTGATGATTGCATACACAAAGCTGAAACAAATACTAACCCTGTGGCCGTACCTTAAACCCAACCGTATAATATGACCTCAAGGTATCAGTTTGTTTTTGCTAACATTTTGATTAAGCAATAAAAGATGATTTTTTGGTAGTTGTTTTTCTTACACACACATGCATTTTTGAAGTTGTAAATAAAACAAAGATTACTGGGGCATGTTTTACAAGAAAATACTATTTCAGTCTCTCTGTTTCTACTTGCAGTTTCATTGTAATTAATTGTGAAATTTACAAGCAATAATTGAGTAAAAAATGTTTCTACGCCAAATTTATTTCTGTGGACTGAAACCAATAACCATGACAAAATTCATCAGTTCAAACTGAATAGCATTTGGCTCAAGACTGACAGCCGCTTTCTGTCAGTGCCGTTGCGAAGCTCTTCAGCTCGTCGCATTTCACCTGCAGAGCAGATCCAGCACCGCATTCAGACTCGGCCGGCCAGCGCTCGACCCACGTGTCTTTACCCAGCGTATACACATACCTAAGAGGGAAAACGTGAGTGAATAGTGAAATACATGAACATTTTCAGTGCTATTATGCTGCTCACCTGTTAGACGTGCTCCCTGCTTGCCAAACATCAGCGATCGGCCCAATGATCAGATAGTCCTGACCCTCTCTCAAATTAAGCCCTGTCCTACAACTTGCATGAGAGAGAAACATTCTTCTTTCCTTCTCGTTCAGACCTTCTTCTGTCCCTAAACAAACGGAAATGTATGGAGATACATGAGCTAGGTAACAGGTTAGATGAGAAAATAAGACTCTATACTCTTAAAAATAAAGGGTCTTTATTGGCATCTATGATGAACAAGGTTCTTAAGATTTTTAAAATGTTCTTCACACTAAGAAAAAAATTGTTCTTTTAAGAATTGTTCACTGAAAGGTTCTTTGGGGGACCAAAAATGGTTCTTTTATGGCATCACTCCAAAAAAAAAAAAAAAAAAAAAAAAAAAACCCTTTTGGGAACCTTTTTTTTTTTTTTTTGGAGCATGAAAAAGACTTTTGTGCAAAACATTGTGCTTTTCAGAAGGAGTGGCTTCATAGAGACAGGAACTAAACAGAGCGTTACTGACAGGCTGGGAAAAGAGGTGCTGAAACAATGTCAAATATGTGAAAAACAATGTGTTTTTGAACATTCAAACATGAAAACCTATTCTAGTAGAGCCCAAAAACAAAGTCAAGACTTTGTAAAAGGGCATAATAGGTCATCTTTAAGAGTGTAGTAGATGTACCCTCTTTGATAACCTGCACAATCTCCATATCATACTGATCATAGTGACTCTGGCTGGCGCTGATCAGTTTGACCCTGTAGGCTAAAGAAAAGACACATTTGTTGAGAAGATGGTGACATCATGATGTGTTCCCCCAAAATAGACAGAAGAAACATTCACCATGATGTAATCCAATGCACACAGCAGCCTTCCTCTGTTCTTTCCCAAAAGATAAGAAGTCTTCTTTCATTACACAACAGTCACCTATGAAAGAAAGTTGTATAATTTGTTTTATAACTGGTTAAAGGTAAGGAATTGATCGAAAACACAAAGACAGTTCTGCTGAACTGACCCTGTGAGCAGCGGCACACGTCATCTTTGCAGATCTGATCGAGCTGCTGTTGGTCTTCAGGAGGAGAATAGAATCTGCTACAGCGCTTATCTGACAGAACAGAGACCGCAATCGTGATCACACCGTTAGTTAGCATTGTATGGAGCCCAGTGGATGACATGGAAAGGAAAAAAAGATATTGTGGCCACGATTTAACTAATTTAAAACAAGGGGATGAATTAGTACAACGTGGCCATAATTTACTAAAACAAGTAAAACTAAATAATAAAATTTGCTTAATAAGTTGTCACAATGTGGCCACAATATCTATTTTTCTTTTTTCGCACATCTTGTGCGGGACTCCATCATGTTAAACAGGTTTTCAAATTGGGGTGCATGAGCCACAAGGGGGTGCTACATAATATGACTACTTTTTTGTCAAAATTAAAATGTTATTAACTCTTTCCCCACCATTGACGGAATTTTCATTTATGGCATAATGCTTCCCTGCCATTGATGACATTTTCTGTCATTTATGACAACACTTCCCCGCCATTTACAGAATTTTACATCATTTATGACACAACGCTTCCCCGCCATTGATGGAATTTTCTGTCATTTATAACAACGCTTCCCCGCCGTTGACGGAATTTTCCGTTATTTATGACATATTGCTTCCCCGCCATTAATGAAATTTTCCGTCATTTATCATTTCCCCGTACAGAATCTACAGATCAAAATACAGGAGAAAAAGCAGCAGAAACAAGCGATAAAAGCATTGCTTACGCAAAAATAAAGTGATCATCAAACATTAAACAGCATATAAATCAAAACTGCCTAATGTTCCCGGATAAAGCCCAGGGAGAAGTATAGGACAGTGCAAGCTTCGGGCATGTTGATGGAAGCAATCCGAACAAAGTCTTAGACAAAAACGTAGAAAAACACAGGCGGGGAAAGAGTTTAATGTTTAACCCAATCATTTTTAACAAGTTGCTTCAGAATGATATTTACAAATAAACCAGAATTGTATTGAATTAATCAAAAATGTCTTGATGGCAAGTAAAAAAGTAACTTCAGACAAAGAAAATATTTCTAGATAATATTTGCAGAATTTGCTTTGTCTTCAATAAAATAAAAATTTAAAAGGTAATTATCACTTTTTATTACCAATTATTAAATTACATGTTGTCTTTTGTAAGATGATTTAAGTGGCAAAGTTAACGATGTAGATTAGCAGTCTAACTTTACAAACATTGCTACGCTAATCTTTGTGTGTACGAACCTTTGTTGTAGTACTGGTAAACTGTGACAGTGGAAGGCTGAAGAAGCCCCACTTTAAATTTCTGATGCAGTCTGAATGAGATCATGTCTGTCTCAGTACTGGACACCTGTCCGGGTCAGACATACAAAGACAAATATTCAATGTTGCCTTCATTTACATCATGTTAAACATCATCATGTTAAAGTATGAACTTTAAGGGTGATTGTTAGGTTACCTTAAACAAGTGAATTATGAGGGATCCTCTGTCGCTCAGGTTGTCCACCACTTGGAAGTTGTTAATGTAGCGGTCCACTGAATTTTTAAGCTGAAAAATCAGCCCAGACATTATCACAACCTGACGACAACCTAACTGTCAAGGTGACAGATTTGAAACATTCTTTATTGTTAGAAACTATATTGCGCGCCACACAAATAGACTCAACTCACAATTGATTCCAATAGAGTTCAACGTTAGCATGTTGCTAAGCTGAAAGCACAATACTCTTGGCATAAAAATACAAAGAACACAAAAATGGGTAGAAACGTTCACTGGTGTGTTGAATGAAAAAAAAAAATCATACTATTTTTAATCAACAAACTTTTTTTCATGATTTTTTTCATCCATCTTGGATGTAGCTTCTCGCAATATATCATGGAATTGCATTCTCCATGATAGATGTAAGAAATGCTGCAAAATTAGGTATCTTGGTCAAAATGAGACATTTCATGTCTGGAGTGCACATCTGATGCCTTAAAATGTTGTCTAGGCTACAACATGGCTATCTACAGAATTAGCTGCTACCGCTGATGTAATGCCACATTATGTCACGAGTTTTGGCCTTACCAACTCTAAATCTGAGTTTTCAGGCTCAAAGCCGGTAGGCAGACCAATGTCCAGAATCACCATCCTCACTTGTCGTCCCTCCAGAGCCCTTTGGGGGTGCAAAGCAGAGAACTGTGGGTACCACAATAATCTATCCTGGCAAAAAATAAGATATCTACTTGTATACAAGTGCTCACCTCACGTGGATATTGAGTCTGTAGGTCTTTTCTACATCCGGTGGGGTTTTTTCTAAAATGGGCCAAAGAGTGATCTTAATGAAAACTTGTACACTATGTGTACAGTGTTTTAAAAAAAAAAAAAAAAAAAAAAAGTTAACCATGGTTAACCAACTTCACTGTTAATAAAACAGTAGCAACATTTTTAGTTTTACAGATTGAATGTTAAAGGATTAGTTCACCCAGAAATGAAAATTCTGTCACTAATTACTCACCCTCATGTCGTTCCACACCTATAAGACCTTTGTTCATCTTCAGAACACAAATTAAGATATTTTTGATGAAATCCGATGGCTCAGTGAGGCCTCTATTGCCAGCATATTATCAATCAACGAGAATACTTTTTGTGCACCAAAAAAACAAAATAATGACTTTTCAACAATATCTAGTGATGGGCGATTTCAAAACACTGCTTCATGAAGCTTCAAAGCTTTACGAATCTTTTGTTTCGAATCAGTGGTTCGGAGAGTGTATAAAAAAACTGCCAAAGTCACATGAACCATTGAAACTACAAAACACTTATGATGTAACCAAGTCTTGTTCACATGACTTTGCCGCTCTGAACCACTGATTCAAAACAAAAGATTCATAAAGCACTGTTATAAATATGTTTTTAGCACCTAAGCCATCAGATTTCATCAAAAATATCTTAATTTGTGTTCCGTAGATGAACGAAGGTCTTATGGGTGTGGAACGACATGAGGGTGAGTAATTAATTACAGGATTTTCATTTTTGGATGAATTAACCATTTAATTTCAGTATAAAACACATATTTCATTAGCTGATATAATGTCAGGTAACGCTTTGTTAGTGTTCTTATTACACGTTACATGTACTTACTATAGTAATAACAGTAAATTATGCAGAATTACATGCTAACCGTATAGTAGGTACATGTTGTTAATTAATATTCAAAGTACTAAACTCTGTTTAGTATCTTTATAATAACTGACAACCACCTTAAAAACAAGTGGTAATGAGAAAAGCCACATGATGAATCAAAGCTCATAACTAGTAGTTTTTGAATAAGCTGAGGTAACTATTAATGTACAGAAGACATAAAAGTAATGCAATAAACATTAATTTAACAACATAAGATGTAACACAAAAGTTTACAGTGTAAATTATAAGATGAATTCTTTTCTACTTGCAAAACTGTACATTTTACTGTAAAATTATGAAATGTTCCAGTAGATCTATTACAGTTTGTTTTTTTACCATATATGGAGTAAGGGAACTTACCATTAACAATAAATTAACTATAGCAGTTTTACAGACTTTGACCGTTAAGTTTGCAATACTTATATACACACTCATAAAACTATGGAAGCTTGTTTCCACCAGGGAATAAAAAATAAAAAATGTAATTGTAAAAAAAAGTAATGCAACTTTTTATTCTCTGGCAGAAACAAGCTTCCATATAAAACTGAGTAGAGAACGCACCATTAGTCTCAGCGATGGAGACGTCCAGCTGAAAGCCGTTACACGTGCTGTTCTCGTACACAGCAGGAAGCTGGTGGTACACAGTCACTACCTGGGACACATAAAACACAACAGAGAAAAGATTGTAACTAAATTACGTCTTGGTTTTATATTTTAATAATTCAACAGTTTGGTGTAGATGTGGGCATTTAGCACCTCCAAAATTCCCTTGCCCCTCCCAGAAGCCACTACTGTGAATTCCTGGTCCAGAGGCACCTGGAAGACATAATGAAGGTGAGTAACAGAGTTATTGTATTTCATCCCAACATTCTTTTCCTTTATCCATGGAGTTATTACACTGCCAAATGTCAAAAGAGGATTTCCGTAACGCAAGAATACAATCATGTAAAACACAGGTGCAAATCTCTCCAAATTAAAGCACCGTTTCCACCTGGTATTAAGATGCGTTTTGGTCGATTGGATTGGAGCTTGTCTACTTTCGACCACTTCCAGAGGTAGTCGAAAACACATTCGACCGGACTGCTTTCGTAGTGTAGAAGCCACAGAAGACCATCTACTCTCCGCCTACTGACCTAATGCATAAACATTATGGGAAGTGCGCTAGCCAGATGGGATTTAAAAAACAAAAACGAAAGCTGCTGCTCTCCACGTCTCAGTGCGTGTTCATATGTAAATTGCGCAAGCTTATTTCATCCATTAGATCGAAAGATTAGCTTCTGCCAACTGTGTTTAGGCTTCAAAATTGATAAAAGTTGAGTTAATTTGTGAATATCATCTTGATGAACAAAACATGTAAGAATCATAAACTTTTGTTTGTAACAGAGCTTATTTTCTGCAATAATCCAAAAGCCAATGAAAAAATCCTATTGGGTTTTTATTAGAGATGAAACGGTATGAAAATTTCTTATCACGATTATAGTGACCAAAAATATCACAGTTATCAATCTTATCACGGTATTGTGCTGGAAATGTTCAAAAAGTACTGACACGTAAATCATTTCACCAAGTTTTACATTTAAAATCAACAAACAACAAATAAAAGTATGTCTTATTTATATAAAACACTAAATTCATAACATTATCAGTGATGTCCTGATTTTTTAATGACAACATGACTGACAACTATTTATCTAATAACATTTACGAAATGTTCAAATAAAGCTGAAAAACGTTTAATAAAATGGTAAACCTCACATTTGAGACTGTTGGTTAAAACTCTGCTTAATGCTGGACTGTATTTATTTATTGTGAGTTGTTCAAATTGCAGTAATTAAATACAGTTTTAATGATAAAATATGATTAAAATATGAAACGGTATTTTATCATGATTTATCGTCAAACCGGTAATCGTATGATCCCTAGTTTTTATCAGGGGAACCAGGGTGACTGGGATAGGAAGAGCACTGTACATTTGAGAGTTTAGTGTGAGAACGAAGGGAATCTGTGTTCGAGCTGAGAGATTTTCGCTTGCACAGTACATGATTGTATTTTCGCGCTACAATAATGTGCTTTTAACATTTGGCAGTATAATAACACCATAAATTTATACAAAAACATAAAGGGAAGTTTGAAAGATAGAAGATCACACCCGTGAAGATCGGGCCACATAAGCAACTTTGGGATCGAAGGTCCAGCGTACGTCACTGCGACCGGGAACACGGAGCTGCACCAACAAATTGAGGTCAGAAGGAGGAGGGTTCTTCACTAGGTACTCAGACAGGGCCTGTAGCACGACCATAGTAGACTGATGAGAGAAAAACAATCATTATATGAATAACCATGTACCTTAAATACAAATATAAGACAACTAGTGAAGGTTTACTTGTGGTTTTTACCTGAGTAGAGCCGTACCCTCCCCCAATGCCACGCTTCTCACTCAGCCATCGAAAGGGGGCGACTGCTTGTTCCATGTGGCCACTTTTGACAAGCGCTAACAATGCGTAGCCTGTAGCTTCCAGTGTGAAGAAATTATTAGAAGAGTCAGGCCAGTGGGTACGGTCTGTAGACAGAAAATAAAGAAAGATGAGAAAGACAGGACAACACAAAGCAACATATTTCATATTTTTGTTTTCAAAAGATAAGTACCAGGTGAGGCTAAATTTAACAACATGCTCTTCCTGCAGCCGTGGTTGGAAACTGCTAAGGCGTAGCATGCTATAGCTGCTGTGTACGGCCTCATCAGCCGGGAGAAATGCTCTCTTAGAAACATCGCTGCTTTTCTGGTCTTGTCCTGCAATGATCGAATGTAGAAAATACAGATAGCACCACTGAACATGTAAAAACGTATGTCATTAAATTACAGTTTTCTGGTTTGCCCGGAAGTACGACATGAATCAGTGTTGTACCTTTGTCTATTTACTTATATTCATTTTTATATGCATTCGAGGTACGTCCAAAAAATGTTAACTTCCGTGACATAATACACAATGACATGACTTACTACAAGTTATAACGTAGGACATAACGTAGGACATAACGTAGTACGTTGTGTACTACGTCGCGGAAGTTAACTCTTTTTAGATGCAAGTCGAATGCTCATGGCTGTTGCGCCAGAATCTCGTTATTCTCGCCAGGAACTAACCCCCCAATCACTCCCTGGGCACTGCAGCATAAAGGCTGCCCTTCTCTTCTGTGTATCACGGTTTGCAGTGAGTGTTCACTACTCAATACTCTGCTCCTAATGTGTGTGCACTAACTTGGATTAAATGCAGAGGACAAATTCCGAGTATGGATTACCATACTTGACCTTCACGTGTCACTTTCACTTTCCTAATTATTAAATGTCGCAATTTTCCTAATTATTTAACTTAGATTTATTTTAATTAATTCAGCTACTGTCTTAATTATTTACTTTGGCTATTGTCCTAATGTAACGTATAGTTCTATATCTGTTTAGTTTCGGTTCAGTTCCCTGTGCTCATTAGTTTCCATAGTTCCTAATCAATTTACTCACCTGTTTCTGTTCTCCTTGATTACATTCCCTGTGTTTTAAGCCTTGAGTTTGTTCTGTTCAGTGTCTGGTATCATAAGTTAAAAGTGGTTGTGTTCGTTATTCTGTGTTCGTTGATCTCCTGAGTTTCAGGGGCCGTTTACATAACACCATTTCAACCAAAAACTGAAAAACATTTTATGCGTTTTGCTTGTTCCGACAACGGTGTTTTGGGGGCCTGAAAATGTAAAGTTTAAAAAACTATACTGTTATCTCAGTGTACACTACAATACCGCAAATCTGTGAAAACGGTGACGTCATGGTCATGCGTATGCATATTATGTGTTCAGTCTATAGATGCATAGTGTTTCTATACTAAGTGACATCGCCAACTACTGGCCTGGCATGAATAATACAGCATTTTTAGTCGTTTTCACAGATCTGTGTGAACGGGAACCATTTTAACAATGTTGACTTTTGTACATGAAAAATGCAAAGGAACAAAGTTTTTAGTACATTGTTGTCATGTAAACGTACCCTTAGTTTGTGGATTATATAAAGACTTTTTTTTTCTCTTTATCTTTCATCGTGTGTTTCATTACAGCCACAGTCTGTGACACCTAACTACTTAATTCAGCTATTGTCCTAATTATTTAATTTAGCTTTTGTCCTAATTATTAAATGTTGCTATTGTCCTAATTATTTAATTTAGCTATTATTTTAATAATTTAATTTAACTACTGTTTAATTCAGATGTTTTTAGCCGTTTTACAGAGTGAATTTACCTGTATGTCGAGGTCTGGCTCTTTGCAGGTAACAGCATTTTGTGCCTCTGCCAAAGCAATGAGCACGAATGCGGTCAGAGACACTCTGGATTCAGAGCCTTGCAGGCCTCCCTATATCAAAGAACATGTGTTAGTACTGTGAGAAAACATATAGATAACCTTTTATAGATTATAAAACTAGTGCCGTCACAGGTATTAATTCTCACCGTCATACTAGTGTCATAGACAGGATTGTTCTCCTGAAAGGATCCATCTGGACGCTGTTTATTCTTGAGTAGGTACAGCAGAGGGCCACAAAGGTGCTTCTCACTGACACTGATAAAGGAGTGTGCCATGGAGAACACCTTCACCACATACGCAGTGATCCTGAGACAGACAGAACATAAAGACACATGAAGTCTACTGGGAAATGTTCAATACAGTGCTGCAGTTTAGGTGATGTGCTGGCATGAATACCATGTACTGGTGCCTTCTTTGGCATAGGGAGGGTACGAGTCATCGGTTTTCCGATAATTAAGTTGATTTTCATAACCTACAAAAACAAAAAATAATATAAATAAATAATTTATCATAATCATATCTGAAAGAATGCAGTTCATCCCTGTTTGTGTCTCACCACACCTTTTTGTATGTATTTGATGGCCTCTTCTCTGCGATCTATTCCTACAACGTCCCAGTTTGCACTGCGGTCCAAGTAATGGGCTGCAATGAGTGGCAGTGTGATTCTGGCCAGGTTCTGCTCCACACAACCGCCGGGCATGCGGATCAATGACGCCAGTGAGTCCTCCTTAATGGAGTTATCAATGCTGTCTGCCAGCAAATCACCTGAAGAACAGGGAAAAAAACAACAACATACAGATCAGTACATGATGTGAATGAACAAAACAGTTGATGTCAAGAATTAAATGTCCATAATGTAATTAAAATAGTAATAAACTATTTTATAACATTATGAGTATAATGAATTGTATTTATACATTTTAGTATGTATTAGTATCAATAAAATGTCAAACCTCTGACATTGACAAATGTCTCTGGCAGAGATTTTGGTACAACGGCATCCAACTGCATCTTCTCCACTTCTATCATCTGTCTCCCAGCTGAGATGAAGAAAATATTTTATAATTTGTTATAACAAAAATATATGATTAATAATTTATTAAAATGAACATATATATATTTGAATAATAAACTTATATGTTTCATGTATATTGTATAAAGACCCATTTATACTGTAAAAAAAATGAAAAAAGTGTGACAAAGATTTTTTTATATATAGTTATAGTGTGTAATACAGTTATACAATAATAGTTATACACACAAAAAAAATTATAATTAATTTTCTAATTATATATATATATACACACGCTTTTTATTGTCATTTTTATTAACACAATTATATATAATTGCATGAATTAATTTTATATAATATAATTTTCATGTATCAAGACCCATTTATACTAAAAAAACTGAAAAAGTGTTAAGAGTGTTTATAAAGACAATTTAGAAAACGATATAGTTATATAATTTATAATTATAATAATTAGGTTAATATATATATATATATATATTAGGGCTGTCAATAGATTAATTTTTTTAAATCAAGATTAATCACACACTTATTGTGAAATTAAGCATACACCATTTATCTTGTTTCTGTTAAGGCGTTAAGGATTTTGAATGAATCGCATACGTTAACGTTGACATCGCTAATATATATATATATATATATGTGTGTGTGTGTGTGTGTGTGTGTGTGTAATTATTATTATCGTGAAATTAGTTACAATGTTTTTGTGTGTGTATGTGTATAGTGTATATAGTGTGTATATATATAGTTCATGCATAAAGACCCATTTATATTGTGCTACTGCTACAAATTTTTTAAAAAGCGTGATTTAATTTTTGTAAAGTTAAATAAATGTTTTTTATGTTATCATTACATTGATCATGAATAAACCTATGATTTCCAAACAGTCTTACTACTGTCTCCTTTCTCAGTGGGTTTCAACACAAAGCTCCTCACTTTAATTGTCTGGATGCCTTCTACCTAAAACACAAGATATAGCATTATATATCATATATACAGTTATTGCTCTAATGTTACAAAAAACACATAACATGTACGAAGTAACATATCTAATATAAAATATTTCAATTTTACGTGCGAGACCCAACACACAGAGAAGGTTTTAGTAGCCCACTTACTACCACATGTAGATTCTTCCTCACTGCATCTTGTCCCATGAAGGAGGCTGCAATGGCTGTGACCTGTAGGGGGAGCTCTCCTGTTTTAAGAGGGATGATGGTGTATGTAATGAGCTTGGAGGAGCTGGCCTGTACTGAAACCTGCTGTCTGTGGGGTCCACTAAATGCCACACTACACATGTCCTCTGTCTTATCCAGGATCACCATTACCTACAAAAAGGCAGTTGTTCAGGTCAGGTCACAAAGACGTTAGTGTCGGAGTGTGTTTATTGTTTGGTGACTGTGAATCCAACCTCCAGTTTTGAGTTCCTGTAGTTGTGGACCACAGCTTTGATTTCCACATGTTCATTTCTGGACACTGAGTGAGGCAACCTCAGGTCTATGAAGAACGGCTTCCACGCCCGCACGTTATAAGGTTCAGCTACACAGAAACCTGCAAGAGGTTCACAAACCAGGAATAAATTCATTCTCAGGGACCTTTTCCACATTAATTCTCAGAAATGTCTAACAGGTAAGATTAAAAGCTAAATAATACTTATTAAAATAGTCATAATTCATATGCAGAAATGCCTGGCATGTTGCACTAAAGCTAAATAATTATTATTAAATATTTGTAATTTACATGCAGAAATGTTTATATGCAGGATTAAATGTTAAATAAGTATTAAAATATTTATAATTCATATGAAGAATTAAAACCTAAATAATTAATAATAAAATATTCATAATTCATATAACGTAGCATTAAAAGCTAAATAATTATTATTAAAATATTCATAATTCATATGAAGAAATGCTTGACATGTAGCATTAAAAGCTAAATAACTATTAATACAAAATATTTGTAGTTCATATGCAGAAATATTTGACATGTAGGATTAAAAACGAAATAATTATTAATAAAATATAATACATTTGACATGTAGCATTTAAAGGTAAATAATATTAAAATTCTGAATTTACATGAAGAAATACTTGACATGTAGCATTAAAAGCGAAATAATTTAAATATTAATAATTTGTATGCAGAAATGCTTTGCATGTACCATTAAAAGCTAAATAACTATTAATACAAAATATTTGTAATTCAAATGCAGAAATATTTGACATGTAGGATTAAAAACGAAAAAATAATTATTTAAATATTCGTAATTTGTATGCAGAAATGCTTTGCGTGTACCATTTAGTTAAGAAATTATTAAAATATTTAATTCATATGCAGAAACACTTGACATGTTGCATTAAAACCTAAATAATTATGATTAAAAAAATTAATAAATTATATGTTTTCGTTGTAATCATTTAGTTATCACTGTGGCAGATCTAAAACCATATAAAATCAATTCTGTGTGTCAGATTTTACACATTTAAACATAAAACAAATAATCAAATATCAGCTGATTTCTATTCTAGCTTAGAAGGTTCTTCAGTTTTAGTGTAGCCACACAATGCAGCACAATTCTATACTGCAAGAGCTTTTTATTCTGCTGTCAGTGGCTTTAAACACTTTAAAGAAGCTCTGTCCAGATGGTCAGATGGTTCGGACAAGAACAGAGCTGTTTACCTCTCTCAGGTGAGGAACTGACGGCTAGAAACCCCCACTGAGTGATACTGTCAGGAAGAACGGTGTCCACTGGAAATACAGCCAGCCTGGAATAAAAGCAGGAGAGACACTTTCATCAATGACCCTAATAAAAGTGGGACTTCTTCGCTGAGTCAAACTCTTACCCATCAGACTTGGGTACGCTGGGCAGTCTGATGTCAGTCCACAGCCACGACTCGAAGAACTTGGAGCGCACGTAAATGTCTTCTATGTCAGCTAAATCGTCTTCATCAAACTCTTGCTCCTCTTCCTCCTCTTCCATCTCTGTATCATGACTATCCTTGTGTACTGGCAGAGATTTGTCAGGGGCAGATTCGAGGACGACACTCTCAAAACGTTCTGAATAACTGACAGAATCAAAATAACTATAGCCACGTCTATTATAACGAATAGGTACAATAAGGTGGGTGGTGGGTGGAAGGGTGGTTGGTGGAAGGGTGGTCGTCGGAGGCCTGGTAATGACACCAAGCTCCTCTCCTCTGTACTCTGCACAACAGCGGAGGAAAGCTAACACGCAGCTCCAGTCCTCGGTGATGTAGAGGGAGCGACGGTAGCACGAATAGAGCATGGGAATCTCCCTCATGCCATCGACACAACATCTCTTCAGGAACTGGTCAGAATATACCTTCTCTGAGAGAAAAGAACACGTTTAGGATGACTTAGCAATTAGCACGGCTCGTTAACTTTTGCTAACGCTTTTGCCAACACTTGCACAAACTGTAACATACCAAACTTTTTAAAGATTTCTGATGCTTTGATGACAGACTCACCCAGCTGCTCTCTGAGCTGCAGTTTGGCAACAGAACGTCTTCTTCTGGATCTACTGGAGCAATCTATTCCAAACAAACCAAAGAAAATACACTCTTAAAATTAAAGGTTTTTTATTGGCTTCTATGGTTCCATGACCAACCTTTAACATCCATAGAACCTTTCCATTCCACAAAAGTTCTTTATAGTGGAAAAAGGGTTCTTTACATTTTTGAAATGTTCTTCACACTAAGAAAACAATGGTTTTAAGAACTATTTACTCAAAGGTTCTTTGGGGAACCATAAATGGTTCTTCTATGACATCACTGTGAAACCAAGATGGTAAATGGGACGTGGATGCGGAGGGTCAAGTTCACCTTATAGAGCATCTATACATAATCCCAATGGCATTACTTTACATAACCTAATGTTACTTTAATGTTAACCGGCAACACATTACTGTGTTTACTATTGGCAAGATTTTTGAAAGGCTGCATAACAACTGTAGCCTGAAAGGGATATATTTGTCCTGCATTTTTTTAATACACATTTTGTTTAGAAATTAAAAGTGTGCCTTTTTTGTGCAATTTTGTGTTGTTGCTATCCTCATTATCTTTGCCTAATTCTGAAGCTTTGAACTTGTTTTATAAATAGAACCATTCAAAAGTTTAGGGTCAGTAATATTTGGAGAAAAAAAAAAAAAACTTTAATTCATCAAGGAAGCATTAAATCAGAATCATCAATAGTGACAGTAAAGACATTTGAAATGTTACAAAAGATTATTATTTCAAATAAATGCTGCTCTTTACATTTTTTACTGTATAAATGCAGGCGTGATGAGCATAAGAGGACTCTTTCAAAAACATTAAATATGTTCAAATCTTTTAATGGTAGTGTAAATACATTTATTCTAATAGAATTAATTAGATGTTAATGCTGTATGTGTGAAGGACCTTTTTTGTAGTCAGTGGAACCTCCTGTGCTGGAATAAAACATCAGTCCTGCATCACTGAAAACACCCATATTATTCTTGCCTCCTCCTGAGGTGCAGCCCATATCACCCTGTCCCACCACCTCCCACACCTGAATGAAAGAGTCATGAGTATCAGTGATACCCTGGAGAAGGTTCTGGAGAGTACAGTGAAAATGACGTCAACACTCACCTTCTTCTGCGTCAGGCGGTTTTTACTCAGCAGAAAAATGGCATTATCCACAGCAACCAGGCTGACCTTTGCTCCCGGGTCACCTTTGACTTGAAATTTAAAGCTGCTGCCTGGTGAGTAGGAATTGACCTTTTCATCCTCTACTGGTCCTACACTGAGCTAATACAACCACAAAAGCACTCAATACAAATAAACATAAATGCAAGAAACAATTAAAGCTGCAAGCAGCGATGAAAGGGCCACCACCTCGCACCCAGGGCCACCACCACCCGGTGGCCTTAGGAAAACCGTGAATAGTGGGCGACATGCAAAGTTTCACAAGTTTTCAAGCATGTTTAGGCCCTCAAAAATGCGATTCATTTCAGAGAAGAAGAATAAATGACTGAGCAATTACAATAGGGTCCTTACACAATCGGTGCTCAGGGCCTAAAAATAACGTTCTGGGAACCAAAAACTAACATTCTGGAAATATTATAATAACATTATAAGAACATTCGATTAATGTTAGAATAACGTTATACAAACCAAAAACTAACGTTCTGGGAATGTTAGATTAATGTTAGAATAGCGTTCTGGGAATGTTAGATTAATGTTAGAATAACGTTTTACAAACCAATAACTAACGTTCTGGGAACATTAGATTAACTTTAGAATAACATTCTGGGAACGTTGGATTAATGTTACAATAACATTCTGGGAATGTTAGATTAATGTTAGAATAAAGTTATACAAACCAAAAACTAACGTTCTGGGAACGTTAGATTAACGTTATTCTAACGCTCTGGGAATGTTAGATTAACTTTAGAATAACGTTATACAAACCAAAAACTACAGTTCTGGCAACGTTAGATTAACGTTCTAGGAACGTTAGATTAGAATAACATTATACAAACCAAAATCTAATGTTCTGGGAACGTTAGATTAACCTTAGAATAACATTCTGGGAACGTTAGATTAACGTTAGAATAATGTTATGAGAATGTTAGATTAACTTTAGAATAACATTATACAAACCAACGTTTGTATAATCATTTAATTAGATTAACGTTAGAATAACGTTCTGGGAACATTAGATTAATGTTAGATTTTTTATGCAAACAGACAATTACAATATTTACAGATGAGAAATTAAATGCAAAATACAAAGACCAACAAAACATACATAACAGCCAATAAGATTTGTGTGTGTGTAACTCTAAGTGTAACTGGGTGTGGGAGTGGAAATATGAATAAAGGAGCATGTAGAGAAGTACAACAGACAGAAACGCAGTTAAAAATAAATAAATAAATGAATAAAGAAAAAATTTGATGACAATAATAATAATAATAATAATGATAATAATAGTATTAATCATACAAAAAACTGGAGAATGGAGGATGAGGAGGGTGACAATAGCAATAGTAGTAGCAATAATAATAATAATGATGATGATGATGATGATGATAAACTCATTTAATCAGAAATGACAAATAGTAATAATAGTATTAGTAATAATAACCATATTAACAAATAAACTAATTTCATTCGGAATGAGGGGGAGGTTAAAAGATCAGGAAGAGGACAAATAATAATACTAGTAGTAGTAATAGCAATGATAATAATAATAATAGTAGTAATAATATTAATAATGGTAATCTTGATACAGCTATTAATAATAATAATAATAATAATAGTAATAATATTAATAATGGTAATATTGATACAGTTATTAATGATAATTTTTGGTTAAAAATGATCCAAAATCAATTTTAGAGCAAGTATATAACCAGCCAGTGTTCAAAACTATCTCTTTACCTTAGCCCGATTCACAACAGTAAGCTTGTAATAATTGACTGAGCAATTACAATAGGGTCCTCACACCATCGGTGCTCGGGCCCTAATAATTATGGCACGTTTATGGACTTTTTTTGGACAAAGTAACCCTGTGTTTAAAAGCCAGAAGCAGAATTACTTACACTATTGAACAATAGGCAAAATGCGCTAGAATCATGCAATGTTAATAATTTCTTATGGATGTCACATAAACTCACCGAACCTACACACCGGTCCTCCACATCAACAAATACAGAGTCTGCCACCACATCCGCCCTTTTTTTGTAGTACGGCCTATATTTGTAGTAACCCACAATCCGAAAAGCAGGTAGCATTTCTGTGGTAACCAGCAGAGGAATGTTTATGACATCCAGGTCTTTGACATTCACTCTACCTGCATGGATTATGTTTCCCTTATTCAAGACCTACAGAAACAATTGTAAATGTAATCAATTATGAGATTAGTCATTTTCATCCCAAAATGGCCCAAGTGCCACACTCACGGCATATGTCAGCTGCTCCACGAGTATAATTTGCCTTGCTGAGGATTTGATGTGCGCTTGGACGTTGAGACTGTTGCCCACCACCACTTGACTGGAACCCACTGAGATATGCAGGTAGTTCCTGAAGCCCATAAGAAAGGCATACGGCTCCACACGCACCTCTTCAACAGCCTGCTGTTCTGGTTTCAGTAAAGGATTTACTGTCTCCACCTACACATGAATACGTCAATTAAGACAACTCTCAAAATAGTTTTGGCAGGTTAATGAATATGGCAATGTTAATGTATTTGGTCTTGGCTGAGTAGATCTGCTATGGCTGCTGCTGCAGAGCAAGTATGTACTTATAACAGATCTAGGCAGGTGGAGGGTTTAAGTGGAACTCTGATAGCACGCTGCAGGACTAGCTTACAGCAAACACTGAACCAGGCTATTTAAATGTTGAGGAAGCAATCTCACTGGCTGCAGGATAAGCAGAGACCGATCAGCTTGTGACATCTGGTAATGACCAAACCAAACCAAAATGATTGTCACTGATAGCTTTGCATGCACATGGTAGACCCTCAGGTTTTGAATGGCTGTGCTATTAAAATTATTTATATATATCACGTCGGGTGGTCACGATTACCTGCCAGAATGGAAAAGTTAACAGCTGTCAGTGTCATGGATGTTTTCAGCTGTTAACTTTTCCATTCTGGCAGGTAATCGTGACCTGACGTGAAATATATAAATAATTGATAATGCTTTAGATTACAGCCCGGAAAGTACTGCGTGATTACAACGAATTTACAGCGTAACTTTCGATAATTATAGTGTACCTATAAAGTAAGTACGTGTAAGTATAGGGGAACAATATGTAAAGTCTTGGGAATAAAGGGGTAACAACCAGGAAAATAACTAATTATTTTAGAACTAAGGGGTACTTATACTATTATGATAGACAACAAGCTTATGTTTGGGAGCAATTTTGTGAGAAAGTGCACTGATTAAGTTGTTTCAAGGCAAGTAGAAAGAACTATTGCAATCTTTTTTAATACATGGGGAAATATACTTTTTTTCCATGTAGTTACAGGGTAAGTAATACAAAAAATCTGATATCACTGACTCCGAAACCTTTATTTGAAAAACAACTTAATTAAAAACAGGTCTACAACACTTATTATTCGTTTATTCATTTTTTTTTTTTTTAAATCAACTTTTCATTTTAAATTCTAAAGTCCTGACAGAAAGAAACACGTTTGTCCCTTTTTGTTGTTATTGTTGTTTCTCTTGCTTGGCTTCCTCCTTGCCTTGTTTCTCAACTGATGAATCTTAAGAAGGAATCCCATTAAAAGGAAACACAGACATTTTCTCATGGTTTACGCTATTCATCTTTTCGCTTCCGACCAACTGTCACCAGCATGAGACTCGACTTTGCGTTCGACGAAGCATATTGTAATGAGCAATGTAAAGCTTCCAAGACGTTCTCGCGGGAGATTCATGTGAAACTCGCGCGAGAACTGCCGTCTCTGTTATTCTGTCTTGTTTCTCATTCTCATTATCTGTTATTCTGTGTATTTTGTTGTGAGCATTAATAAAAATAATAAAAAAGTGACTGCGTCCGACAGTTTCTCGGCACGCTTATGTCACGCTTTAAGTTACGTCAAGCCTGAACTCTCAACCCTCTCATGTACGCGCAGGTGACAGTTGGTCGAAAGTTCAAAATTTTAAAACATTTGGTATTTTTCTTACAAATACGTATCGTTTCACGTCAGAAGACATTGATACATCCATTGGGGTCGTATGGGTTACTGTAGTTATTGCTGTACGTGCTGTTTTATGCTTGCATTATAAATCATTCCCAGAGATTATTTATTTTTCTAAAAAACTTTGTGTTCATCTGAAGAAGTTAAGTCGTAAACATCTCAGATGGCATGAGGGTAAAAGATGAGTGAACGGTGAGCACATTTCCAGGTGTACTGTATTTTCTTTTAATACAGAATAGCAATGACGTGTCGCAGTCGCGGCTAGTAATGCCAAGTTTACACTACAGGATTTTAAGCCCGATTTGCAAGTTAACGAGCTCGCCGACAGGTTGGGCTGTGATCGGGGGAAAATCAGCGAGTGATCGGCGCTCGCCAATCTTTGTGTTAACTACTCAATGACACATCAAAGAGGCTCGCTGACGCCAGACAAATATCTAGCATGCTAAATATTTGGAGCTGCCGACTCGATATCCTGTGGTGTCACGTGTCGCGACGAGACAGCCAAAAAAATATATATATATACATTGACTGATGTCTATGGAAGCAACAATAACAATCCATTCAAATATAATTAGCTGACGTTTATTCATATCAGATACACATTGTGTAAGTAACTAGCTCACTCACTCTATTGTTCTCCCAGGCCACATGTATTTCGGGACAAATGGATGAATTCACATTATATATTAAGATCAAGGTCATTTTCTAGGTTTTTAAATGACAAAACACTCACTTGCACATATTTGAGAATCGGAATATCAGATAGTTGATGACATAGTGAGCAAAGCGATACATATGCCATACTGTGTGGCCAGCTGTCACATGACAAGCATGACGCATCGTCATGGAAACAATAAAGGGAAATGTGTGAAAAAGTTATTTTAATTTTAATTACATTTAATTCAAAATTTAATCTAATTTCCTCCCAACATTAATTTTCAAATAAAGTCGCTGGGTGACAGTTGTCAGCTTGTGTAGTGTGTAACCTCCTGTTGCAGATAATTTACATAGTGTCACGTGGTGTAAACACCACGACGACTTAAAGACTCCATAGCAAGTCACTTAGTCTGAACAGCACAGCGATCTGCCGACGTTTAAAGTCCTGTAGTGTAAACTTGGCTTTAGGGTTAACATGGAAAAGATACCTTTTATCGCATCTTGCGGCGTCGTGTGTAGTTAGGACACTGTGTAGGCTGAATCACATCCGTGCTGATATAGAGCGATATGGCACGGCTAATCGTGTAATATTGCTTATATATTCAGCTCACAGTTAAATACATTTTTGGACTGTTTCTATTGTGTGTGCATGTTTTTTCTGTGAGTGACTTACTCTCAGTATCTGTGAATTACCATAAGAACTGGCCAAGTCAGGCATGTTGATGTAGACTTTGATGGTGCCGCTGTGGACACTGATTGGACTTTCAAGAAAGCTTATTTTAATAGGAATATTACGGGCTGGAGAACCGTCATGGTTACTCACTGTAACCTAAACAAGAAAATAAAAATGAAATTGTAAATGATACGATTGCTACGATGAGCTAAAATCGACAATATATATATATAATCTTAAATGTGGAATGCCTTGGGAACTGACATTTATTTTTATTTCAGTTTTAGTGATTTTAATACTTCAACTAAAATGACTAAAACTGTAAAGCTAAATAGAAATATTAATTTTTTTAATAAAAATGACAAATGCACATAACTTAACTTAAAATATTAATAAATATTATAAATAATACTAAAATTACACTGCTTCTGTGTTCTTTTTAGAGCCTGACAGCCCGTCGTAAACATCTGGCAACAGTCATTGTCCACTCTCACTGTATCGAAAAGAGCAGCCTGGCCATATTGCTCCATTTCAGTTTAGCAAATCAAACAGGTATGAAATGACATAATGGGGGAACTATCCCTTGAAGCAGTAAACATCGCAACAGAAATTAAATTACCGTCATGCCTAATGGCAGGCCAGGTTTGAAATACTTCGGTGTGTCCCTGATGGAGAGCATGTATGGAGATATTACTATTTTAATGCCAGATTTCTCTGCTTCCACAAGATCGCTACCTGAGAAGAAAGTCTTAAGGTGTAAGAGTGTTTTCAGAAAAAAAAAAAAAAACCTCTGAATAATGATGCTAGGAAAACACCAATATTTATTTCCCCACCTGAGCTGGTCATTACTGACGCTTTGACGTACACAGAAGACCCCAGTAGGCTGTTTGTGTCAGGATAGACCATCTTTATCTCCTCCATAGTCAAACTAACAATTCCTCCATTCAGCTGCAATTTATAAGACATAGAAAACAATAGTGTTTCTACAAATCTGATTTAATGTTTAATGTTTAATGTACCTAAAATGAAGTTTTTCTTCTTCTTCTTCTTTAACCACTTACATCATTCAGTTGTTTCATAGATGTGAGTCTTTTCTTCTCACCATTTATTTCAATACCAAACAGCACATATGCAACACCTAGCACTGGTTCACCATAAAGATACCTGGAAGAAATATATACATTGAGCTCAAGGTTTCTGGCAACTTACGAAACATCAATGTTATCAAGGTTGATAGTGTTATTTCAGCGTTCAAATACATTCAGAGCAGTTTGACTCACACACCTGGCTGTTATTTCTACTTCCAGCTTATCTGCATCTAGACCGAGGTGGGACGTGTTTGGAGTCAAAGTGACATTGAACGCTGGGAGCACTTGGGAGCAAGTAGAAATGGCATTAACCCACAAACGGGGGAAAAAAGAAGAATCTGAAGGTAATATGAATTTCTTACCATATTTCTTTACTTCAAACTCTCTGCTGAAAATGTCCTCTTTTCCCTGATCAAACTTTGCAACAACTTTCCACTTGCCCTCTCTAGAAAATCAAAAAGATCAGTAGCTACACATCTGAAGTACAGGGTAAATCAAAATTAATTAATTATACTGTATAGGGTCCTGCACCCACTAGTAAAAAAATATAAAAAATGTCTGAATAATTTTTGGTTTGTATATGTACACTATATTGCCAAAAGTATTAGACCACCCCTCCAAATCATTGTATTCAGGTGTTCCAATCACTTCCATGGCCACAGGTGTATAAAATCAAGCACCTAGGCATGCAGACTGCTTCTACAAACATTTGTGAAATGGGTCGCTCTCAGGAGCTCAGTGAATTCAAGCCTGGTACTGTGATAGGTTGCCATCTGCGCAATAAGTCCATTTGTGAAATTTCCTCACTACTAAATATTCCACGGTCAACTGTTAGTGGTATCATACCAAAGTGGAAGCAATTGGGAACAACAGCAACTCAGCCACGTAGTGGTAGGCCACGTAAAATCACAGAGCAGGGTCAGCGCATGCTGAGGCGCACAGTGCGCAGAAGTTGCCAACTTTCTGCAGAGTCAATAGCTACAGACCTCCAAACTTCGTGTGGCCTTCAGATTAGCTCAAAAACAGTGTGTAGAGAGCTTCATGGAATGGGTTTCCATGGCCGAGCAGCTGCATCCAAGCCTTCCTGTTCTCTGGAGTGACGAATCACGCTTCTCTGTCTGGCATTCCGATGAACGAGTCTGGGTTTGCTGGCTGCCAGCAGAACGGTACTTGCCTGACTGCACTGTGCCAAGTGTAAGTGGAGGGGGGATTATGGTGTGGGGTTGTTTTTCAGGGGTTGGGCTTGGCCCTTTAGTTCCAGTGAAAGGAACTCTTAATGCTTCAGCATACCAAGACATTTTGGACAATTTCATGCTCCCAACTTTGTGGGAACAGTTTGGGGATCACCCCTTCCTGTTCCAACATGACTGCACACCAGTGCACAAAGAAAGGTCCATAAAGACATGGATGAGTGAGTTTGGTGTGGAGGAACTTGACTGGCCTGCACATAGTCCTGACCTCAACCCGATAGAACACTTTTGGGATGAATTAGAGCGGAGACTGCGAGCCAGGCCTTCTCGTCCAACATCACTGCCTGACCTCACAAATGCGCTTCTAGAAGAATGGTCAAAAATTCCCTTAATCACACTTCTAAACCTTGTGGAAATCCTTCCCAGAAGGGTTGAAGCTGTTATAGCTGCAAAGGGTGGGCCAACTCCATATTAAACTCTACGGATTAAGAATGGGATGTCATTAAAGTTCATGTGCACGTAAAGGCAGGTGTCCCAAAACTTTTGGCAATATAGTGTATATATATCAACTTAAAATATTGAATATTTAATCAATTATAAATCAGAGATAATTACATTTAAACACAAACTATACTAATTGTGTAATTATACTATAAACCACAAATGAACAGTTCTGTATGCATACTTGGCTACAGTGGAGAGGAGGTAGGTATCCGATAGTATCCCATCGATTGCTTTGACTCTGGAAATACCATGTACTGCAATACCATCTGGATTCTGAAAGATGAGCCAACTGAGCCATAAAACACGATTGTAGAAAATAAGCGATTGCTTTGCAAACTGTAATGATGCTTATGTCAATTCCAGCGACACTCACCTGAATCTCAAAAGATATGATTCTCTCAGAAGCACGGAATTCTGTATCAGATACAAAAGCCCTGCAGCGCACTGGAAAATTCCGGAGTGATCAAGGAAAGTTAGATTGAACAATGCATTAATAATATGTATTATCAAAGTGCTCAACAGCATGTGAGAGCTGACCTGATTCTCCAGGGTTGTAAACAGGTTTATCAGTCTGAATAAAGATGTATCCAGAATGGAACGACACCGGTATTACTTGTTCTGCGCGATGGAATTTGCTAAACTGAGCAACCAGCTTCACATATTTCTTCTTTCCATCTGGAAGTAGCATATTTGGATCAATCTGACAAAAGACCGTATTTTATTACGTTTAGGTTCAGGAAGCATCATGAGCAATGTTTCAAACAAGTGAGAACTTTAACCAACCAAGTTTTCTCAGAACTAGAACAGTTTTGAGAAGATAGTTAAATACATTTATACATAAATTCACCTCAATGGTCGTGAGGGCGATGTAGTTGTTGTCTGAATTGAGGAGAACTGAGGCCTGCGACAAGACAGATTGGGAGACTGGATAGTCATAGACCTTGATAGAGACTCTTATTACCCGGGACAGATTCGGACCCTCTAGCATGATGTTCTGTTTTGTTCCAGGCCTTATCTTTGCCGGAGCTAGAATAGAAAACCTAAACCAAAACATACACATCCAAGCACACAGGTGAATGTCCTTGAGTGGCCAGAGCCCTGACATCCAATAGAAAATCTGTGGATAGTCTTAAAGAGAGCAGTCCATTGCCACTCACCACGGATTTTGACTGAACTTGAGCAATTCTGCAAGGAAGAATGGGAAAATATTTCCCAATCTAGGTGTGCAAAGCTAGTACAGACATATCCAAAAAAGATTAATGGCTGTAATTTAAGCAAAAGGTGGCTCTGCGGAGTATTAAATCAGGGGACTGATGACTCTTCCAACCCTGTTATTCTAGTTTTTCAGTTTTTTATTAATTCTTGGAACTGTTGCTTTTTCTTTCATTACTTTGATGTTGTAAGACAAAATTTGTAAATAAAGCTGGAAAAAATTTTTTTTGTTTGTTTGTTTTTAAATGGGTTTTTATTTCAGGCTGTACGACAATTAAAGTAACTATTTCAAAGGGGTGTGATGATTTTTGTATTGACATTGTATGTGTGTTAGCCAACTCTTAGGGCAGATGACAGTTGTGTACTTACATGGGAGACGGGTCAAAAATCGGTTCACTGTCAACACAGAACACACTCAGTTACAGATGGACCCCATTTCATTTTACATACAACAAAAATCTATACTGAGAACTTTATATCCATGCTTTTAACATTTTTGACAAAATACACCACACAAAACAGATATACATACGTTATTTGTGTATTACGTCCCCAAACTGTCCTCTTGCTGTTCAATTATCAAGATAAACACAACATAAATCAACTTCAACAAGAAATGGAGAACATTTACACATTATTAAATCTTATTAATATAATATTAAACGCACTGTCTTTGAGAGAAAGCCTGGCCATCGGAGATTTGACAGAGCAAAGTCGTCCATAACAGCAGAGGAAGAAGCATCATCCTGCAGGACTGACGACTCACAAAATGTCAGAAACAACAATAAGAGAGCTGAAATACCCCCAAATCCCTCCCACTATCTCAGACCCCCGTTGTCTTAATTTGAGAAACGTGTGCAATGTTTGCTTTATTGCACCAGCCAGATATCTGACTACACATACATTCAGGCTTTCAGAAACATCTCTTTCTTAAAGCATTGCCAAAAAAATGTTATTAAAAGTAGGGTTTTTTCAAAGCCGAAACAAATACTAACCCTGTGACTGTACCTTAAACCCAACCTTAACCTTAATAGTGTTGGTAGCACATTCTGATTGACATTGTTGGGATCGAATCCATCCACGTTTCTGAACTCTGAGCTTAATTCATAAAGTCTGTACTTTTCTTGACAGGTGACTGAAATGATCATTGAGTTGACCCATGAAATTGGTGTTTGGGTGGGGTTTGTATTTAGCTTGTTTGCATTTTTTTTTTTTTTTAATTCACGCAAATAACAACATGCCCTCGGTCTGAATATACCAAGTATATAGTCAGCGAAAAACAGTTAAACTAGTATATTTGACTACAAAAATGTAGACAAAAATTACACGGGTGACCTACTACTTGCAAGTTTCTGAAGTGTGCATCTGACACTATACTATGCCATAAGGCCACAGGAGAGGTGATGTGAATGGCAGTGAAGTGACGCAACTGACGCCAAAAGTTACGACGTCCAAATTTCATTCACACTATGGCTGCATCCGACATCGCATACTCTCTTGAGTAGTATTTATTTTAAAAAAGTAATTACTTCACTTCACTATTAAAAAAAGTATGTTATAGTATGAATATGTTTAATATGAATGTAATCAAGACGTACGACATTCACCATGCTGTCATTATCACGTGACCTACCAGCGTCAGTTATGTCGCTTAACTGCCAGTCACAAATCCTCTCCAGTGGCCTCATGGGATAGTAAGGTGTCCATTGTGTGCACACTTCAGAATCTCACCGGAAGTAGTAGGCCCCGGTCCTAAATGGCACCCTACATCCTCACAGTCTTTCTCTGAGTCCACACTTTCGTGACGTTATGTTGCTTTGACTGCCGGGTAAAGTCCTCTGCGTAGCTTGCAGACTTGCGGTCTCAGCTGAAGTGCGCATCGAGGGTGCATAACGACCACGAGCACCCTTCTGAAACCTAAAATGATGAATAGGACACCCTACGGTCTTGTGGACTTAACGGACACGCGGCAGTCATTATAAGTCCACAAGTCCGAAAGTGCATAGAAGTGTGCCATTTGGGATTCAGCCCAAGTCATCCTGATACGTTTTGCCTTTTTTTTTCTGCGAAGCTCGTTTCTCATTGATTCTAGTACACTAGACAGTATGCGATTTCTGACGCAGTCATCCACTTAAATGTCAGAGGCATCTTAATGCAACTCTACATATTGCCCCCTTGTGTTCTAGGGTTTGTCACTGTGTTTGCAGTAAGCAATTCAATAAACTAAGTTCAATTCTCAATGCTTGAAAGTACCAAAAAAAAAAAAAACTGACACTTTTCAGTATGGGAGAGTTTATTTTTTGGCAAATAATTACTAATTGTTGACCATAAGATGACTGATACATGTAGGAATAACAGCTATGTTGTAATTTCAACTTCCAGTCTATATCAAACCTCACTGCCTGAGTCGGAGTCACTGTAATCTGCAACCAGAGACTTTCCAGTACATGACTCAATGCCCTTGTCCTCCTTTGATGTGCTTCCTTCAAGCGTCTCTGTGGTGCAGCTGTGAGTGTTTGTGTCCTTGCTCACATTTACATTATTTGTGAGAAGAAAAGAGGAGTCCCTGGGGTTTATGTCCACAGCTGCTGAGTTAGTGTCAGGAGAAGATGAGTTGGAGTTCATATTGTTAACGCTTTCGGCCTTGCCATTTTCTGACTTTCTGCGTACCAGAATGTGTGAACTGGGTGTCGTAGAGCTGAGTGCTTTAGCCACGGCTGCTCCTCGACCCTGTTGGCCTAACTTTTGCAAGAGGTTCCCAGCAGCTCCCCCTGCTGCTAAAGATGGGGTACTGAACCAGGAACGAGACGATATCTGTTTCCTTTTAGTCTGCTGTCTGTCATCATATGCTGGAAGAGAAAAAAATGTATCTATATCCTTAACTGTATGCAATAAAAATAGTAAAAAAGGTTAAAAATAGTAAAAAAAAAAAATATATATATATAAGAAATAAAAAAAGTAAAATTGAATAAATGGGTGGGTCAGACTCACAGTCTAGACTCTGGAAGGTGAGCAGTGAGGCTAGCTTCTTATCTTCTTCTCTCTCTGGTAATAAAGGGATGGATAAACCAGTCCTCATTCGCACTGCATTGTCTTTCTCCTCCTCTTCGGCAATCACTTTCTTCTCAGTCTGTATTTGCAAATAGATTAACATGCAAAACCTTCATGACAGATGCATATCTGATGCAGCGGGCAACATGTAACCCACCCTGAACTTCCTGCGGAGGGCACTGTTCAGCTGAAAGTCATCTTTCCACCCAGACTGGTGCTCTTGGAGCTCAGTGAGAGATGGGATGGCGGCACGTAGCTTTTCCTTATCCTTTCCTCCATGATCTAATTTATACATGGCATCTGTCTCCAGCTTCTCTTTCTCACTGTGCTCTGTAGGGGAAAGCAGCACACTGAGCCTAAATTCCTTGATGACTGTCATACAAATAACTGAAATGAATTACTTAATTCCCCATGAAATTAAAATAGATGTTTTTTTTGTCTTTTAGTACGAATATGTTAGCCTTAAGGTTATCTATATGCTAGTGTGCTCCAAAACAATGACAGAATTTGCATTTAGAAGATTCAAAACTTAAGGCGAGTGCACACTGTGCGATTTTGGCCATGATTTGGTTGTTTTGAGACAAATTTTGAGAATCCTAAAAGATTCCTATGATCCTAGGCTAAAATCTGTAGTCTTTGATCACTAATTTGACATGTTCAGCGACAGCTGATTAATGAACGTTGCGATCAAATTTTACCTCAGACAAAATTCTGGCAGTGTCAGAAGATTTGGCGCACAGTCCTGCAGAATGACTTCTCCTACAACAAACGTCAAATTGTCTTCGTCTTTGACAAACCGTGATCAAAATTATAGTTGATGAAATTACAGAACAAGTTTTCATGTGCACGTCCGTTTTTAATGTGTCTTGACTGTCATATAGTCTGACATAAATGACAGTTATAATTCCACAGTGTGACATGAGGATCATGTTCGTACAGTCTGACAAGCAACAATCGTAAAAGACTATTATAAATCGCACAATGTGCACCCTGCTTTAGAGTCTCTCAATTCCGCCAATATGGATCAACGATTTGGTGACATATTTCTGCACTTCAGCTTCTCATCAGATTTTCTGTCCAGTCAAATGCTCTCTACAATCTGAAGCAACCCGCCCCCTGCACTATGAATAGACGCTGAAGCTGTGGCTGAAATCGGCCCCTTGTTCACACAATTACTATTTTCTTTATGGTATTTCTATACTATTTTCTATATGGCACATAGTGCACTATACAGAAGACAGGGAAGGATTCAGACAATGCAAATATGACAGACAGATAGATAGATAAAATGAGTTGGAGAATAAAAAGTCTGAGCTCATTTCTATTCTATAATAATACAAAACATGAGTTTCGCACCAGTAGTGAGTATCTGCTCATTCTCGGCCATGTCCCATCTTTCTTCCTTCCTTTGGGCTCCACTCACAATGACATAATCACAGGTGGCCGGGTCTGTCTGCATCTCTATGTAGTTCACACACAGATGGCACTTCATCCTGAACCTGTGGTACACACAAACCTACAGGTTAACATATGCTGCCTTGTGGCATATAAAATGGAGCCTGAAACTGAAAAGTAAGAGATAAGATGATATATCACCTGTATATTGGAGTGGTGTAGTAGGTTCCTACTTTCGACTTCTCTGCATTGTATCGAACCCCTTTAAAGACAAAACGAATTAGACATCCTGATAGATATAATGGAATATTGAGTCAAGAAGAACAATTCTGGTTAACTCATCACAGTAATTACAGTTGTATATGCACATTTTGGAAAATGTAGTGTCCATGAATCCAACTAATAAACTATATACAACTTATACACTATAATCTGCAGAAAGTATGAGTAGTACAGTGTTATGCACAACTTCAAAGTCATACCCATGCCGATGTGATTCTTACAGCCATCACACCAAATATTATAGGGCATCTCAAATCTGAAAACACAAAACACAGACCGTCATCACATGTGAATAAAAAAAAACAGTTACAGAATTCGCAGTACTGTAAACGTGTATTACCGAATGATGAGGATGCCCTGGGACAGTTTCCTGGCCCTCTCCCGCAGCGGGTGAGTTTTCCAGTAGCCGTTGATGGAGCCATGCTGTTACGAGAGCATGAGATACATATTTCAGGAAAAATCTTTTTTTTTATATACAAGCTGTCACACAGTCTTACAAGACAGAACCCAGAAAAATTTGTTGTTTCTCACCTTGGCTGGATCGAAATCCGGAGGGTAGTACTTGTTGACTCCTTTACGCTCACCCTAAAACAGAGAATAAGCATTAACAATAATTTATTTTATAACAGACCAGTGCGATACTGTTAACTAAAACTATAAAACTATAAAAAATAAATGTTTTTTGGTAATTAAAATAAAGCTGCAATAAAATAAAATATAAATATTAAATGAAAAACTTGCCAAAATGATTAAAAATAAACCTCAAATAAAAATTATTTAAAGCTAGAAATATAAAAATAAATAAAATTCATAAAAATGAAAAATGCACATAGCAAAATAACTGAAACATTGACTGAAATTACAAACAAAATATAAAAATAAAAGCTAATTCAGAATATAAATAAATAATACAATGTATATAATACTAAAAAATATGGTCCATACCATTTTTCTGGTTTAATATCAGCTCCAGATGATTTTAGTATCAATCAGAATACAACTGCAGAAAAGAACATGGCAGAGAAAAAATAACATTATTACAAATCATAAATATGATGTATCAGATTCTTATGAATTACATGTAACGCTGACAAAAAATACTAGTAATACGTTGTTGTATGGACAAGACGCTAAACCACAGTATTGTGTATATCAAAGTACCATGGTAATACTGTCACTGTGATATCGCCGCAGTATTTTTTAAGTTCCCACAGCAAAAATTAGAACGTGTTATAATTACAATAAAACGCACATTTTAGTTGTCAGCTGACACACGATGTATCTTAAAACAACCAAAACCAGCCGAATAACATCAAACAACAACACTGCGCAAAAAGTATGCTATTTACTCTACTAATACACACAGAAACATACGAACATTATAAAGTAAATAAAAATAATTTCTTGCGTTAAAAAACTGACCAAACCATCTGCGTAAACAACGTCTGCGTTTCCTTGTCGCCGCCTCACGTCACGCTAGAGCTGAGCGTTCCAACAGCGCCACCTGTTGAGCGGAGGACAGGACACATAGCGACGTTCCGGACAGGTAACTTAAAATCTGTTAGTTAATAAAATGTTAACATCTTTAAAAAATTATAAAATGCAAGGTTATCTTATAAATATAATATTAGAACAATAGGGAAACCCTCTGAGATGGAAAAATCCGTTGCGAGTCAATCGTGAGGCGTAAATAACATCCTGTCGTCTACTGGCTCACATTCTCTCGGAATAACCATGCCATGTTTGCCAGTTGGGATTTCACTAGCAGGTGGGCATTTTCCCGCCAGTGAATGGAAGTGGAACATCTCTGGAGTTTGTCTTCTGTGAATGTGAAGCCAGGTGGTCAGAAAAACTTGGACATGTGAGGGTTTTTCCAATCTAGGCATAAAAACCTACATGAGATCAGACAAAAAAAGTAAATACCATTCTGAAAAACCAAAAACCCTTTGGAGTTTGTGTTTAACCATTATGGAGCAATAGTGAATATAAACATGTATGTGCTGGTCCAGTGTGATGTTGAGAGAGGTGTGAGTGGATGAGAAGTGATGGAGGAGGCAGGAGCTTCTAGTGCGCTGGTCAGATTTACAGCATAAACAGCCCTTGCCTGGCGAGTTTGAGATTCCCCACTAATTCCCACAGAATGCTTCCTAACACTGGAACGCTGCTCTTGCATTCCTGCCCGGAGCAGACGAGCCCTATATGGGCCGGCAGGGAGACCCGCCAGAGATGGAATGCAGCACAAATCTGGTAAGGTCATCCATACCTTAAACACCCCTGAGAAATGACCCTGACCAAACACACTATATACACCTGAGCATACAGACACATTTTATTTTGCTTAGTCATTTAGCTTGGGCTTTTTGGAACCAGGTATTTGACTTCAAATCAACAGGCGCATATGAGAAATTCTGTTGTTTTAAGTGCAAATTTTGCAGGTATGATTTTTAAAATGATTAAAGGTATGAAAAATTTTTTTATTTTTTTACAAAGTATGAAAAAAAATCACAAAAGAATAAACTTATATTATGAATCAACTTCATTTTATTATAATTTAAGAATTTTTTTATTTATTTATTTTTTTTGTATACAAGGTTACGTGAAAACATTTTTAGTCTTTTTAACATGCCTTTTTTTTTTTACCCTATTTACACTTTTCAGTTGTATACCAAATTTTCATACAATTAAAAAAATAAATAAAATGTGTTATGAATTTTGACTTTATGTGAAGTATTTCATTATTTAGACGTATGAACATATAAAAGTATAATAAAAATCAGCTACATTTGCTTTGGCATCGATGGAGCATTACTTAATTGAATTTTTTTATGAAAGTTAGGCGTGTTTGTTTTTTACAAATCTAAATTAATCTATTTTTGCAAGGATTTTTTAGTGTACTTTCAATCTTAAAATATGAAAATGCATGATCAAACAATTTAAAATTATGATAATCTAAACAGTCACATAATCAATCATAAACCTTTTCAATATTATTAGATTATTTTATGTTCCTCATTTCATATCTGTGGCATCTGTCAGGAGTTATTAAACAATAAAGCACACGAGACAGGAGTATAGCAAACTTTATCCATAATTCACTCATGAACACAATAATATTGAACACAGTAAGCTTCCAAAATTTGTTACCAATGACAGTTTCACTGTAATAATATAAAATTAATTATTATTTAAAAGACTATTTTACAAACCACATTAGATCATGTAGAACTATTGTGATTAATTAATATTGTGTTGTTTTGCATCCATCTAGCCCTAAGAATTATCTTATCAGAAAACAAAGTATGAGGAATGCTGAGACTAAGACTAAATCCATGAGTGCATGCATAGGTGAGCTCTTGTGATTTGTACCAGACAGACAAAGCTCTTTTCCGTGGGTCCACACCTCCCTTCCATGTCACCATGTGTTTTACAGTGTGTGAGTGAGAATGTTTTTCCACTCTGTGACTTTGATATGAGATTCCTGCCTGACTCAGAGGGCCTCGGATTCCTAAGAGGGTCTTTCAGGACATGCCAGAAGGGTTGCCGTATCCCCCACTGTACTTCCATTAATAGGGTACTCTTTGGTGCACCAATTTTTTTTTTTTTTTTAATATCTTATAGTCTCTGCCTCAGATGTCACACCCATGGACTGTTGGCTGAAAGTCTGATGCATAAGGCACACAAAATGGTAAACACTTCGGAAATTTGGAAGTTGTCCTCTGATTTTTTTAATTCTACAGGATTTACGGGATTTATGTGTCGTGTTCTTTAACAGTCCATCGAGAAACAAAGCAGTCGTGACGACAAACCCCCTTATGGAACCCTGCCCCTGCCCCTTTGATCGCGAAAGTGAAAGTGCCCCCGCGTTCCCATTTCCCCCCCGGAACGCAGTTTCTACAATCCCCCCCTTGTGATGGAGCTGCGATGGAGTCCAGACCTTCTGCCCTCAAGTCTAAAGGTCTGGTTATGCAAGACTAATTATCTTACAGAAATTTAGCATGAAAAGTGGCTACTTTTAAACACATCAAATGTCCAACAACTACAATATAGTGTTATAATTTTGATGTAATCTGTTAAATTACGTTGAACTTTACTAAAATTTAACCGTTGCCTTTTGTATTCCACCCTGTAACTGCATTTTTTTTGCCAAAAAAAAATTTAAAATTGTAACATCTAAGCAGTGAAATAAATTAGACGTTAAAGCAGGACAAGAAGGAAAATCCAATCCAAATTTTATACCAATTATAGTGTTGACTGCATTCATCAAGTTCAACCCTGTTTCTTTAGTTACTGAAAAAAAAATCTTAAAATCTATTTCTTTCCTTCATTTATAGGAAATGTAAACTGATCATAACTAAAAAAAAAAAAACATTAAGTCGCAAACTAGCTATAGCCCCTACTGTGTGACAACTTAATTTAAGCTAAAAGTGCAACCCTGTTACCTATTCTGGCATTCTGGCAGTGTTGTCAACACTGAACTGAAACAGGGGAACTAAAAACACAGGTTTTTAAAGACACACACCTGAACTGAATAACGAATCACATTAGTGTCCATGATGACAGATTATACAGTGCAAAACGAACACAAAGTCCAAAAAAGGGAAGCTGTGCCAATATCATATTTTAACCATATTTTTAAAAAAGGAAGAAAAAAAAGATCTAATGTTTTTCAGGCTCAGTTTTGTACTTTAATTAGTGTAAAGTGCCATGCAGATCCTCCTTACTTTCACTTCTTCATTAACATCTTTTCCAGCTTTATGCAAGGACTGAATCATACATATCTCTGGGAGGACAAACAGAAGCAAGGAATGAATAATAAACTGAATCAAAAAGGAATATATCATACATTTTTTGTTTTGGCGAGACAAATAGCTAATATATTCTAAATCCATTCCCTCTTACAGATCTAATTCACTCTTTCTCTTTTGAGTGTCTGGAGACACAGCAGACCTGAATATTGCGTGTTCACTCTAGTCTGGATAAAGATGCCCAGTTTTAACAAGGTTGTAAGGAGGTTTGAGCCAACAGCGTGGCAGCAGCCCCAGTGGAAACTGATCTGACTGTAATCTTCATCATGATGGATGAGTTAGAAAGAGTTATAAATAAAAACAGACTAGCTGAGAAGAGATTGCTGTGGAAGTTTCCCTGTAAAGCAGATTTTTTTGGTCCTGTGGTTTTATGGTCCTGTGTCAGATTTAAACTGCCCGACGATTGGCTGAAATCCTTTTCCATTGATCTTATTTTAATATTGATGGATGTCTGACTGGAAAACATTCCAAACTGCACATGATCTGAACTCTTAGGTATTTTTCTTGAATATAACTGCACTTAATAAGAATGGCCATTATCCTGGGACTAAAACTAAATTTAATTAAAATATTTATACATTTTATTAAACCACCTTACATATATATTTAAAGGAAAAGCCTGGCTTTTTGGTAAAGCTTAATTATTTTATCTGTTTATACCTATCAACTCTCAATAAAGTATGTCTACTGTGTAGCTAAAGTTTAGGTAAAAGTTACCATCATAACATTTTATTACAATAATTCTGTCAAAATGACAATCTTTTCAGGAGGTGAACAGTCAAAGTCAAGTAAATGTCTCCTGTTTTTAATAGGGCATAATTTTAGAAATGTCAACCCTGTTACCATGATTTTAAACAGTAATGATTACTCAAAATTATATATTTGTATTATTCCGGTATTAAATTCTCTTTTTAACAAGATCCCTGGAGCACAAAGCAAGCGTTTAACCAAACCGTAAAACTGTCAACCCCGTTACCATCATAACTCCCTTTTATTACAATTATTCTGTCAAAATTACATCATCCTTTCAGGAAATCAAAAGCAAGTAAATGTCTCCTGTCAACAGGGGATGATGCTTAGAATGTCAACCCTGTTACTATCATTTTAAATAGTAAATGATTACTAAAAATGAGATTTCTATTTATATCAGTATTAAATTCTCTTTCTATAAAATATTAAAGGGTTAGTTCAACCAAAAATGAAAATTCTGTCATTAATTACTCACCCTCATGTCATTCCACACCCGTAAGACCTTCGTTCATCTTCAGAACACAAATTAAGATATTTTTGATGAAATCCAATGGCTCAGTGAGGCCTCTATTGCCAGCAATGTTACTGAACCTCTCAAGATCCATAAAGGTACTAAAGACATATTTAAAACAGTTCATATGAGTACAGTGGTTCAACCTTAATGTTATGAAGCAACTAGAATACTTTTTTGTGCACCAAAAAAACAAAATAATGACTTTTCAACAATATCTAGTGACGGCCGATTTTAAAACACTGCTTCGAAGCTTTACGAATCTTTTGTTTTGAATCAGTGGTTCGGAGCACCAAAGTCACATGATTTCAGTAAACAAGGCTTCAGTTACGTGATCTGAACCACTGATTCGAAACAAAAGATTCGTAAAGCTTATGAATCTTGAGAGGTTCAGTGACATTGCTGGCAATAGAGGCCTCACTGAGCAATCGGATTTCATCAAAATATCTTAATTTGTGTTCCAAAGATGAACGAAGGTCTTACGGGTGTGGAACGACATAAGGGGGAGTAATAAATGATTTTCATTTTGGGTGAACTAACCCTTTAATTTAGTCTTAGATTCCATAATTTAATTTACCAACACTGAAATATATTCTTTGTCTGGTAGAAGATTTCACAGAAATGTACCTTTTTATAGCTAAAGGTTGTAGGTTTAAGATCCACTTGCATTCAGTGGCCCAAAAAGTATTTGGATGCTTGGGACACACTTAAAAATGTATCTAAAACGTATGAATTTATATATTTAAAAGGATTTCAATAAAACTATTTTTTTTTCCTTTTTTACAAAAATAATTTTTTTAGAATCTACAAAAATGTCTCTGAAAAGTGATCTGAAAAAAGTTCTTGCATCGTTTGTTTGCAAATGCAGCTTGGTTTGAAATTTTGTTACCTAATCCAATAAATGTTTGTGTCCAAATACATTTTAGTGTCATTTTACTTGTATAACACAAGACACAAGACAAGATGGCTAAGAGATCACTGCCATGAGATCAAGTCATGCGCATTCACTTATTTCTCCAGCACTGCAGGATTCATGTCTTCATAGTTAAATAAGGAATGTAGATAGCGAAAAAAAATCATATTTTAATAAAATCCCCAAATTTATGTATCTGAAGACAGCCATTATTCTTGGAATTTCCATTCAAATAACTTCTGTCATCTATTTAGTTTTTTTTAATTATGGGCCTTTCTTCCATTCTTCATGCAGTTAACCCTTAATTTTCCTTGTTCATCATATTGTATAAAATGTGTGTAAAAAAAGCAATTCTGTGTGATTCATCGGCTCAACCTCCATGATGACTACGCTAGTCAGACATCCAACAGCTTTAAGCAATATACCCCCATTTTCCATACTCTCAGACTTAAAGAAATACCAGTGGCTTTCCAAAAATTACATCTAGTTGCCTCTAATCATAGCCATGAGACCAGGTGAAAGAGTGGGAGCGGAAGGGTTATTCCACCTCCCTCCCCTCCTGGCCGCACCCCATCATCCCCTCCGCCCCAACCGATCTGAACCGCTTAGATGGCTATAAAAGAGACGGTGACTCTGGCGCATCTCAGCATCACCTGCATTCTCATCCTGAAGAAGGAAAACCAGGCAAAGACAAGAAGAACGATGTGTTCGCTACTGAAGATCACCATTTTGCTGTTTTGCGTTCAGGCAGGAGAAGGACACTGGCTTAGAACGTTACTGGGTAAGCCTGGAGGTCATGACCTGTGGGGAGAAGGCAACTAAATTTCTGTAGTTTTATTACAGGCTCAGTATTGTCTTTTGTGGAACACAAAGAAGATATTTTGAAACATTTCTTCTTTTTTTATCCATACATTTCAGTGACCATACATCAACGTTCTGGCAACCACCCACAATCACAAGTTTTGCGCAAGGAGAGAATGCAAAATAGTTATTATTTTTTGCTCTTTCTTTTTCAGACCTGCGTGAGGAAGAGAGAAGAGGAGGTGACGGTGAGGAAAAGGACGGTTCGGAGAGGGCGATTCGGTCGCCCCGCAGCGCCGAGTCCCCATGTGCTCTGCACTCCATCCTACTGCAGGTGCGAGACCTCGGGCTGGGATATGACTCGGATGAGACGGTGCTGTTTAAGTACTGCAGCGGGACCTGCCCTCGTCTCGCCTCCAACCACGACCTCACGCTCACCAACCTCCTGCAGAGCGGCGCCCTTCAATACACTGGCCATTGGCACCATCAGCCCTGCTGTCGCCCCACACACCACGAGGACATAGCCTTCCTCGACAACCAGCATCGCTGGCACAAAGTGGAGAAGCTCTCTGCCGCTGCATGTGTCTGTATGGGGTAGAGATGAGGGTGGCCAGCTGAAATCAGGCTATGCTTTTCCTGTTGGTTTAGAGACTGTACAAACTACAAAGTGCCTTGAATTTAAATAAAAGGCTGTTTAAGGTACGTTAATTCAGGATGAAGTAATATGTATGTATTGAAATGTATTAAGATGTATATGTTGCTTTCTCTGCTGACATGACTTATTCGGCTATAATTGCATTTGAGAATGTCTAAACATTCAGTTTTGGTTAATGGCAACACAATGCCATGTTTGAGTGGCCATTCATGAGTCAACATTGATCTGACAAATTATCTGAACCAAAAGTGGAAGATATTTATGTGCTTATAAATTATTTATTTATTTGAAACCCATTTTTACTGCCAAATAAATTATTGTTAATCTTTATTTTGCTTCTTGTAAATATGTTGTTGTGCTCGTTTTGTTTTAACTACACTTTGCTTACAATAATGAACTAATGACACAATGTATGATTACATACTAAAACTAAAATTATATGAAAGATAAATTATAAACAAAAAAACAACAAAAAAAGTATATATTTTTTTAAATATTTTATTTGCTTTTTATATTAACATACAAAACATGTATAACACATTTAAACTAATACAAAATAGTGATTCACACTTGTTCATCTTGAATGAGTCCTGCTCATGTGTTCGGTGTTCAACACGCACTACTCAGCTTTGGCATCTTCCACAGCTGCATCCTCTGGCTCCGCCCCCCATACCTGAAAACGCCCCTCCATAGAAGTCAAAAGGCGGGGCTCCGTTGGGTGGAAGGACAGCGATTGGACGACAGCTTTCCCAACAGGCAGCTTTAAAGTCAGGGAGCCCTACAAAGATAAATTACATATTTACTGCTCATATCCAACTTGACATTTTGTCATAGTATTGGCTCTTTGGGTCATGTGACTTATTCTGCTCACCTCCACCAGATCCCAGTAGTAAACATGGCCATCTTCTGAACAGCTCAGAACATGTGTGTCTTTATCAGACAGACAGCAGTCAAGCTTATAGCCTTTATTGACATGACCAGAGTACCTGTAAAGGGACACCATAGAAAAACACGTAATGTTGAAGTGATAATAGTATATGGGTCAATGATGTGACGGGTCATTTTTTTGTCTAAAGGCCTTAATAATAATAAAAAACAAAGATATGTCATCCAAAGTATGTAAGGTAGTACAATTAGATCTCTTTTATTGAATCCAAAAGGTTTTAATTATATTTTGTTACATATAAAAGGTATTTTAAAGATTTTGAAGTGTCAAAAGGTAATTTGGTTTAACCGTCCAAAGGCCAATACATTTCATTTGTGATTAAAATATCCTAAAATGTAATAAATGTATATATTTTTTATTCTGGCATGATTTTATAACATCATATATAAACTGGTATTAAAATTATGTGTAGAAGTCGTTGCTTTGCTATGAGAAAGAATGTCCGGAAAAATGAATTTCATTGATGTCATTCGGAGTAACAAATATAAATGGACCATTTTGGTTCAAGTTATGCGGTCAATATCATGTGACAGGATGTGACATCATTCAGACACCTGCAAAGGACCACATGGTCATGAAGCAAATAACTCTCTCTTAACTGTTTGAAAAATTCAAGTTTTCACTTGCTCATATACATGTCCCGAAACATCAGGTCATTCGGTACAACCGCTATTAAACATGGAAAATGTTGTAATATTTCAAAAAAATTGTACTAAATATAAAATGTCTGATTGTCCTTTTGCTAGCTAGCGAGTAAACTAACTAACTAGGTAGCTATATATCAGCTTGTTAGCATTGTTTGAAAACATCGTCATTCGGTATAACTGAAATTTTGGTTAAACCGAATGACTTTTCTGGTGACAAATTTTGTCCATCTTGTAAAAAATGACAAAAGCAGTGTTAATTGATTATAAAAACCACATAATCTAATTGTTAACACTTCATAAAATTTTAAAATCAATTATATCTCCATTATGTTTTTTTTACACTTTTAAAAACCTTATTCATTAATGAACCGTATATGTATAGAAATAATACATTAAGGTAGTATATTATTTTACTAACATTTTAACACTGATTAAATTAACTGTTTTAGAAAATTATTTGTCAATTTGAAATGTGAATTAATTAATTTCACTGTTTATCTTTCATGTTTATCTATGCTTTTAACCATGAATTAAATAAAATGTTTTAAATATGCATATTTATTTCTTATTTTGAAAAGTGATTTTTTTGTTATTGTTAACTACACTTAAAACATTTCAAATATCTATTTATGTCACATTTAATTTATTTACTGTTAGATTAACTACACTTTTAAACATTTTAAATGTGCATATTTTTGTCAATTTGAAAAGTGATGTATTTATATCCATTTTTATTTTTAAATTAACGCATTGACAATTGATTCCTTCATTTTGTTTTTACAGTAGCGTCGAAGTTCTCAATATGCTTTACTCATAAAGCCGAAAGGATAGTGGGAACTAGAAATAAAATAAAATCTAAAAATCTAGTTTTATTGTACTTGTTTAGTAGTTTGATCTCTGTTGTACATACTCTCCCAGCATCTCCCCTGAGCTTTTGTCCAGCAGGCGCACCGTAGAGTCCAAACTGGAGCTAAGTGTGCACTGACCGTCCCGACTGAAACACACACAAGTGATGGGACCTGTGGAGCACAAATACACACAACAGAAGTGTGTTAGACTTCACATAGTGCAATACATCTGGATTCTTATTCCCTCATGTGTGATATAACTCACTTCCAATGAAATCGACATGAAGCTGCCCCATTCTTAGGTCATAACGCCTCACTCTTCCATCCACAGACCTAATAAACAACAAACTACAGTTCAGCACTCTTATTCTCACATCATATCCTACAATAAGATGAGTTTAGTTTGGTTCTGACCCAGTCAGAAGCTCGTGCTCTGACACTTTTAGGCTGCTGATGCCATCCCGAGCCTCGTCCAGGATCTGGATGGGCTCCATCCGTCTGGATCTAGTGTCCCAACATCGTACTGTCCCATCAATGGAGCCTAAAACATTAAGAAGTAACTGAGTCACAGTGAGGTTGAGATTGTGGTTATTCCCATAAGCAATAATGATTAAATCCATTTCATAAAGCCTACCTGACAGCATCACAGTAGCCTCCTCATTAAACTGCACACAGTTCACTTTCTATGTAACGAACATAACATTTAAAACGAAAGACATTTGTAGTGAACAAATCACCTATATTATTTACAATAATATACTACAATAGTGATTCTTGTTTTAGCAAACACAAATAATAAATGCAGTATAATATCGTGGCGGGAAATGCTGTCTTACCCCTGCGTGCCCGCGAAGTTTGCGCGTCACCTGACCAGACGCCACATCCCACAAAATGACGGTTTTATCCGAGCTGCAGGAGCACAGCTGACTGTTGTCATAAGAACTGTGAAAAGTACGTGAAATTAACGCAAACCAGACACAATAGAAAAGATATTTCAATATAATGCATGCAACGCAAAAAACACACCAGTCCACGTCCAGCACTTCATATCCGTGACCGGTGTAAGTCTTCAGCAGAGTCCCTCGACTCACACTCCACAGCTTCAGAGATTTATCACTGCCGCAGGTCAACAGATAATTCCCATCAGCTGGAAGAACATGTAATATATATATATATAAGGAGTGTTTCCTTTAAGGAGGCAAGGGAGGCAGTGCCTCCTCAAAAAATTGGATGAGGAAATAATCCATTTACAAAGATAAAACAACGTTAAAACGTGTCTAAATCATGTTAAAACGTGTATAAATCACTCATTTTTCTAAAGTAACACTGTCCAACAGCGACACCAACAGGTAAAGTTACAGCAGGAATCCAGTCTCTCATGCCTCCTCTGACCCCATTGAGTTTTAACAGACCCCCTAAAGCATGAGGGGTAATTGAGAATGAATGGGGGAAAGTCACGTGAGAGGAGGTAATGCCTTCATCGCGCTATTATTGGATGGATATGATTCATTATGGTTGGATATGACTGGTTTGTGCGATAAATTGTGCATGTTCACAAATCGGTCTGAATGAGCAAAATTATGCCGTTAATGGGAAGACCAATTAAAAAGTAATTAAACAACTCACCTACATAAATATGACTGCTTTATTTCACATCAAAATCAAACTTTAAACATGAAAACCTGATGACTGGTGTTTCTTAGTGAGTAATCAGCTTGGTGAAAAACAGCTGAACATCAGTTCACAAATAAAATTGTTTAAATTGTTACTGCCTTTATTTATTATTTTGGAATAAATGTAAAAATGCGTTAAAACACTAACTTGATGAGATTTAGGTATACATAGAATTGTATTTGTTTATTGTATGTTACGTAAAGCAATGTTTATTTAACCAGGAAAATGTGACAACACTTGGTGTAACTGGGACATAAAGTTACATGAAAAACATTAATAAAACTATAAGGACTTCTATAATTACACTGTATATTTAAAATCACAAAGCAGGTGTAAAACAACAGCGTCACGCAGTACCTGTTACTTTTCATCAGAATTGTTCGTAATTACAAGAGATTATACTTAGATTTCCAACAAAGAAAAAAAAAAGTCAGTTAAATTGAAATATGAGACCCCAACCCCATCATCTACCTTTTTGTTTTAAAATCCAATTGTCAATAACATTTTTCACTCAATAATACAGACTTACCGTTGAAGCGCACGGCTCTCACGGCGCCCTGCTGACAGTCTACAGTCCGCAGAAGATGCTGCGGCAACTGAGGAGCTTGAGGACGCGGCTGCGGAAACGCCATGACTACTTCCACCACAGCTTCAAATATATACTAATATCATACATATGTACATTTAAAGCAGTAACACTACGATAAACCAGAACTACTCCGCAAACTGCATAAAAACACCCTTTTCTTCAGCGGAATGTATGTTGAAGCGATGTTGCTCATTATCGCCATCTGATGTTTCGGAGTATAAATTTTCCTTAAACATCGTGAAAGTAGAAATACTACGCTAAAAAAAAAGTGTGCTCGCATTGTGTTGATTTAATGTGGAGGTTAAATTTTTCATCATAACTATTCCATAAGATATCATATGCATGTGATGGAAAATGTATCTACATTTACACAAACATCTATGAAATGCAGCATCAGAAGCCAGATATGATGCACCTTCCTAGTTATTTTATAAATATGCTTACCAGAATAAAAGGTTTTTTGTTTTTTTTACATTCTATACAGTTAGATACATGACTTGACTTCACAGATGTAGTAATAATAACAACAAATAAAAAGGACACAAAATTGTTCAACAATATTTTACTCAACCATAAAGTGAAAAACAAAAATTGACCATATCACATATACAATCAAATACTGTGCAATGTGAACAAACTGTTGGCAAAATATATATTGTTGAACACCTTCCCACCCACATAATGAACGTAACTGATCTTCAGTACATTTCTGTATGAATCAAAATGGCTATTTACAATGACTATGTAATTAAAAAATATATAGTACATATCACAAAAAAGTTAGCCTGAGCCTCACCTTATGTAACTTGGCATGTTTTACAAAAAGAAAAAGAAATCCAAATTGTTATCGGCATCTGACCAGTCTCTCTCATTTAAGAAGAAGAAAAAAAAAAAAAAGAATTAAATCCAGCACACATAATTCTCCCAAACTGGCGAAAAATAATTCGATTTTTACGAACCACACCTTAAAAATAACTACAGACATGCCAAAACAAACAGAGGTCAAAAACAGTTTGTGGTTTTGGAAAAGCAAGTTATTTCTTCTTGCCCTTGCTGGCTTTGGCCAAGAGTGCAGGGTCAATCTGATCTGCAGTCAGTCCTCTAACGGAGAACAGACGCGCAGCCCGTTCCTGCAGGGTTCCTCCACACTTCATCCCTCGTTCCATCAGCTCCTTCTTCAGCCGCTCCAGACCCAAAGCCTCCAGCTGCTCCGGCCCACTCACAGAGAGCAGATCCAGTGGACCCTCCTCCTGAAGAGAGACAAAAGAGAGGTCAGCATTATCAACAAAAAACATTCCCAACAGGAACAACCACATCTGAAGCAGGAGATCTTACCGATTCATGTGCCTGACTGCTCTCAGCTGGGCTGCACCGTGCTTCTGCGGGCGCAGCCTGCAACTTATCCTCTCCTGTACTGCCATTTTGGTTGACATCAACCTGCAATTTATCCTCTCCTGTACTGCCATTTTGGTTTACATCAACCTGCAACTTATCCTCTCCGGTGCTGCTGTTTTGGCTGAGGTCAGCCGTACTTTTCTTCTCTGCCTCCTTCTGCACCTCTTCCTGGTTGCATGTTGGGGAGCTTGGTGCGGGACTTGAGGAAGAGCTGCTGGTGCTACTTGGCTGGTCCTGAGGTTCTGTCCTGTCACTCCCCCTGGTGGTGGAAGTCCGCACAGCTGGTTTGGGAACATCAGAACTACAGGAAGCCCCAGAGGTGGATGGAGAGGCCTCGCTGTCACTGTCATCACTTCCTTCACCAGAGCTGCCCATGTCTTCCAATTCTCCAATGCCAGTCCTAATGGAATAAAGACAGCATATCGCAGCTTTGAAACTGTAGCATTTGTAAGACTTGACTGGGGGGGGCTTACACATTTGAATTTCATATTTCTTGTCTATCTTCTTTTTCATTGTACACAACATGTGAAATCATCTCACCAGAAACATTTCTTCTTTGCTTTCTTTTGGCTGTCGGCTGGTGTCGGACGCTTGCGTCTCGGCCCCTCGTCTGCCTGGACGAGACCACTAGAGGAAGCCTGCATGCCTGAATAGTAGTGAAAATAAAATTGTCCTTTTACATTTACTGTTAATGATGGGCAATATATTGAACATTTACAATATGCAATATTATTATTACTTAAATACATAGACAAAAAAAAAATACAAATACATTAACAAAAATAAACTATATATCTACATCTATCTATCTATATAAAAAGTTTATTATCTTTATTAATAACAATAATAGGCAATATTATATATCACCTTTTTGCAAAATCAAGGTCACTTTAGTAATTGTAATATTATTTATTATTATTTTCTAGATATATAAAATGGATCATTGCAAAATCACAATTAACTAATATGAGTATATTAATATAAGAAAAAAAAAAAAAGAAAAAAAAAGGATTTTACTTTAATAGTGTCTCTGATTTAAATTTCAGTACCAAAACTTTTTGAAGTGTGATTCATTCCAGTGAATTAGTAGACACTGTTGTTGAACAAATCTCTTAAAAATAATGAGTCAAAAGATTTGATTCAATAGGATGGAACTGAATATATATAAATATTGCTATTTATTAGGGCTGGGACAATAAATTTCCGAATCCATCACGATTCTCTCTTGAATCGATTCTGCGCTTAGTTTTCAACAGCAGGTGGCACTGCATGCTTTACAAACAGCATACATGAACTTGACACACACACCACTTGAACCTTCTAAGGTTGAAGTGAATAACAAGGGTGTTTGCAGTGGTCTGTTTACATTAATCAAACGTCATAAAAGCATTCTGAAGTGCAAGTACATAACCGAACGCACGAGTGCTCTTCTTCGTGAGCATGCGGTTAAAAACTAGCCTAGAGCGCCCTCTCCTGTTAAAAACTAAGTTCAGAATTGATTCAAGAGAAAATTGCGATGCATTAAGAAAATCTAAGAATCGATCCATGAATTGATTTATTGTCCCAACCCTACTGTTTATTAATATTTATAATTCTTCTATATAAATGTAATGTATCCTAACACATGCTATGCATGGAAATTTGAGCACAGAAAATGAATCCATGTTACCTTTCAGTACAGAGTCCTCCAGTCTCTCTGAGAGGTCGTGGCACTGCCGTTCATAATCAGGGTCAGTGAAATAATGTTTTGGCTCAGCCAATTTCCTCTGAATCCGCTCCAGACGACGCTGCTCCTTCTCTGCCTCTCGGTCAGATTGCTTTTTCAACCACTCTGCCATTCTACACACAAACATAGATAAATATTCACTTACTCATACAATTATAAAACCAGATGCGTGTGAAGAGCAGAAAACACCAAACCCATAAAACACAAAATAAGTAAATAATAAAACAAGCATGCTAAAAATGGACATGGTAATCATCAGCATTACTCTTTCTCATGATTGACATCTCGAAGTCTTCTTCCACTCAGATCTCTGCAGGCCTCACGGTTAGTGGTCTTTTCGATTTGTGCACCGAGGGCCCTCAACATAGAGCCAAATCCTGCAAAACAAACATGAGTTTATTACATCTTTATAAATAATTGTAAATGTATTACTTAAAAAGAAATACTAATGGATCATAATTTGGAACCAAGAATCCCCAAAAAAAACTTCTGAATAAACTTAAATTCTACTAATAAAAATATAATAAGTGAATAAATACACAGAAATTAATAATACCACCAACCAAATAATGACAAATAAACTCAAACAACCTATACAGTGTTGGCTGTAATTAATTACAGAGTAATCTAATTATTCCTAATTTTTCTGTAATTCAATTACAGTTACATCTGATGTAATTAAATACTGTATAGACTACACAACAATTCTATATCATTACATCACATTTAATTGTAAAATATGTTTTAAATATAACCTTCTCCCTTAACACGTTTTGGTCAGTTCAAGAATAATAAGCAGTTGTATATTGTTTATTTGAAAGAATTAAAAGAGCAGTTTCATGTCTTTCCTTGAATTGTTCAACTGGTTGAGGTTGATATGGGATTTAGAAAGTAATTAGTAATCCAAAACTTTTTAGAGGAAGTAATTAGTACTGCAATTAATTACGCTGTTGAAGATACTGAAGTGATTTACCTAACACTGTTCCCATATTATAGTCGGAGGCAACTTTATACAAAAGACCTTAATAATTATACTAATAAACATAAACCCATTTAACAACCAGTCAAATATAAACAACTTATCGTATTCTAATATTTACAAACTTCTAGTCGGGTTACCTCCTTTGCCTCCACATAACCGAGGCTCCACACGGTACACAACTCCAGACTGAAGCAGGTCATCACTGCGAGAGACGCGGCCGTTACTCTTCACATAGAAGTCCGTAAAACAGACGCCCTGAGGGAAAATAAATACATACTTCAGGTAACTTTAATCATCAGCCATAATAATCATCATCAAAATCAAATGGAACCATCAGGAGTGAGAGTATAGCAGTAATAGCACAACTAGATTTCAGATCGCATTAACGTTTGGCTACTATAAACACTGATCGACTCACCTCTTTAACGGCGAAATGACTGATAAGATCACTGACAGTCGAATCCAGAGCGATAATTAGGTTGGTAAACCTCAAATTTGGAGAAATTACAAAAAGCTCCATGTTTGCTTCACGCCTGTTCTCGAAGATGTGCTTGTAAACTTCCGGTAAAATCTGTGACGTATAACTGCGTTGACTCAACTACGGAAGCCGAGAGAACTTTCCAAATCGTATTCAATTCTAAACCCTATTTAAATTGAAAAATCTTTTTCGTCTTCGAAGATCTACTAATTTTTTAAAGACGGTACAACTGTAGTGCCTTTTTAATTTATTTTGTTAAAGGTTGCAATATATGTCATATTTTATGCTTAATATAATATTTTTGATACGTAATATTTTATATTTATGAATGTTTCATTAATTTATTTATTATTATTATATAATTGGTGGTTTTCATTTTTAGTTATATGTACTATATTAAGTCTTTACATTTGCGTTTGCTCTTTACATTTATAATCTTATTGTAATGCGATAACTCAAAAATACCCTAAGAATAACAGAACCAAAATCCATTTTATATTTTTGTTTAAATAATGATTTAAATAAATGACATAACTCACTGGTATAAATGTATCACATAGCCCCTATCTGAGAAAGATACAACGTTATTATTTAATAAATCATATTATTACATAATAAACCCAAAACCACCATGCTAAAATCCCACTTTTCCCCCTCATTTCCCACTTTTTCATTTATGCTTATTTTGAAATGCTCCCAGCGTGCTCTGCTCCTTATGACGTTTCAACATGGCGTCGCTCTGCAAGGTGATGTACAACGTGAGTCCCAGATCATCTTTACTGCCAAAACACAGTGTTTTTGCCACGCTCAGATCATTATACAGCTCAGACGCGAGTGGAGGAGATGATAAATCACCCGAGAGGGTGAAAAGCGGGTTTGCAGCTGCATATGATCTACACTCGGACCTGCGGCAGAGCGGCGATCAGAACGCCGCGGTGCGGGTGAGCTCCAGGGACGATACCTCCTTTACATCGCTCCTGCGACACTCCCCGCTCATGCAGATGGGTCCCGCCAAAGACAAGGTCGTCATCGGAAAAATCTTTCATATCGTCAACGACGATCTGTATATCGATTTCGGCTGGAAGTTCCACTGTGTTTGCAAACGGCCCTCCGCAGACTGGCAGAAGTACCAGAGGGGCAGCAGGGTGAGACTGAGGCTGGAGGATTTGGAGTTGACCTCACGGTTCCTGGGAGCGACCACCGACACGACGCTGCTGGAGGCGGACGCCTCACTACTGGGACTGATGGAGAGCAAAGAGACCAAGACGAAGGAATAGTTGCACGGACAACACTCAGATGGAGCTTTGTGTGAATGAATGGACTCTGTATTGTGTATGAGAGAATTTAAAATTGCACCTTCACAGATTTTGATTCTTGGTTATTAAAGGGTTAGTTCACCCAAAAATGAATAATAATGTCATTTATTGCTCACCCTCATGCCGTTACACACCCGTAAGACCATCGTTAATCTTCGGAACGCGAATTAAGATATTTTTGTGGAAATCCGATGGCTCAGTGAGGCCTGCATAGCCAGCAATGACATTTCTTCTCACAAGATCCATTAATGTACTAAAAACATATTTAAATCAGTTCATGTGAGTACAGTGGTGCAATATTAATATTATAAAGCGACGATAATATTTTTGGTGCGCCAAAAAATAATAATAACGGAGCGTTATGAATCAACGTGTCGAATCAGCGGTTTGGAGCGCCAAAGTCACGTAGCAGTTTGGCTATTTGACACGCTGATTCATAACGTCCCAGATGACCCAGCCATTTTGGACTGTTTTATGCAATAAATCGGTTAGTTCTACGAAGTGTATAAAACAATGAAAATAATTAGTTTGTATATAAAAAGTAGTCTTTCATGTACCATTTTACTTAAAAATTTAAATAAATGAGTGTGTATACATTTCTGGGGGGGAAAAAGGGAAAGTTTGGGCATATATTCGGTTATCATAGAATGGTCAGTTATCAAAAAAGCGAATGACACTTGACACCTGCGCAAGGGTTCACGTTATTTAAATCAGAATACGAAGCAGTCACATGGTTGTGTGTGAAAACGAAGCTTAGGATCACGTGGTTTTGGCAAAACGTATAAAGCTCCAGTACAGTGCTTCACTGAGATGTTTCCTTTTTTTTTTGGATACAAGCTTCGGAGCTTTGGTCAAATGTCACATCACTAAAGTTTATAGTTATGATTAAAAAAAAAAAAAAAAAAAACATTTCCATGGTAGTGATCAAAATAGAGCAAATCGACATTTGAAAATAACTTGGGGCTTCAAATAATGATACACCAATAGGTGGCGACAAGTGACTGTTAAAAATGTATTTGTCACTGAATCATTCGTTCATTCAAACTGATTTTTAAAAAATAATTCATAATTAATTCATTCAAATTAAATATTTTAAATAGACTGCTGCAATGAACATTTAGTCAGAACCTCTAGTAAATTACATGTTATTTTCAATTTATCCAGAATTGTGGAGCTCTAATATATATATATATATAGCCATTAAAAAACAACATGCCAAGAAGTCAAATTTTATTTTATTTTATTTTCACTTCATATTAAGCAGCATAAAAGAAAGGATCTAGTGTAGCACAATTCCCTGAACACCCTATAAGAATATAATTTTTTTTTATAAATAATAATTGCAGAGCAAATCACAGTGATCATAAATTATATCAAAATCATACACAATCAAGATACATTTCTGAATTTCTGAAAAAAAAAAGAAAAAAAAACTTTAAATATCAAGGCCGCAATGGTGCAAATGCTAAGTTGAGCTACATATGCAAAGTCCAATAAAATACCTACATCATAAGGTTAGTGACATGCAGTTAAGAATGAAGCTATGTTATGCTACTCTCTGAAATGCTGCAATATATGTTTAAATTTACATTTAATGGTTCATAATTGATAAATGCATCTTGCATAATGAGGGGTCCCTTCTTAATCAAAAAGCATATAGTGCCATAAGCTGATGTGATCGTTTTTGCTCAGGCATTTTTGGGTGTAATGGCTTAAAGCTGCAGTTGAGGGAGAGTGACTTTGGCCCTTCTTGTCCAGCACGATATGATCATCACACATCAACCACACATGGTCATGTACAGCCACTGTTGGGAAGAGCAAGAGGGTTAATGGATTCATTTCCTGTTCTTAAGAACAGGAACATGTCCCACTATTTTGACATATAAACACAGGAGACACTTAGAGGGTAAGAAATGACCCACCTCACTTATATTGAGTTCTGCGATGCCTGACCCCTCTCTCTCCAGCTCTCTAAATGCCTCTGTTGAATACGACACATTCAGTATGATGTTTCAGTGGAATATTAGCTAATACATGATTTAAAAAAAAAAAAAGAGATATTTAAATGACATACTGAACATGGCCTCCAGTTTGACCAGGCAACAGACAAAGTTGTCAAAGTCAATTGTATCTCCATCGGAATATCTTGCCACCAGTATCTGATGCAGCTTGTTATTCAGTTTAAAACCTGAGGACAAGGAATCAGGAATCATTATTAGGACTATATATTATATATATATATATATATATATATATATATTATAGATAGATTTTCACTGATTAACCCTTACGTAATTAAAAAAATAAACTGTCAAAAATGTAAAGTACATACTTAAGTTTGCTCCCATTTTAAAGAAGACCCTTAACAAATTATTGTTGAAGTGAAAAGGTTAGAGGTTTTAGTTTATGAAAATTATTTATGAACAAATTTTATATAAAATATATATTTTATAAAACACTCAAAAACTTCTAGAAAATCAAAGCCATAAATCTAACCAAGTTGTGCTCCAAATTTGAGGTCAATAGCTGTAAGATTTTGTTTGGTTGTTGTATCAAATTTTCACCATTAGATAGCAGCAAAGCTTTACTGGTAAACAGCACTGGGATTCGTGATTTGCAGTAACAGTATATTTTCTCTCTCTCAAAAATTACGCTCACACACACATATAATTTTTAGTACACACACACACACACACACACACACACACTTGGATGACATTCATATCAACACACCCGCACATTTATTGCTGCATAATTTATCCAGTTGGCTCTTTAATATGCAGAAGCAGAAAACAGGGAAAGGTGAGTATTTGCTTTACAGGGAAAATGGCGCCATCTAGTAAAATAAATAATAAAAACTGTAATTCTGAAGCCGTTTTAATGGGTTTCAATGGGGACATTTTTGTCCTTAAGGCCCTAAGTGTAACTATTTTGTGTACCTAGTCTAAAACATATTTATGAAAGGGAATGAGGGTGAAATTTAAATTACAATAAAAATACACACTTCTGCCAAAATTTATGCACATGACATTAACACAAAAATACTCAAAAAACAAAATTGAAAAAGACAAAAATGTCCTTAAGGATGCACAAGGGTTAAACGCGCATTTAATTTAACTATCCCGATATATGTTCTTGAAATCCCAAGAAAGATTGACTTACTCTATGCCTATTTTCAGTGGCTGCATGAAAACATATTCATAAACTCTTATGAGCCGATTCACTCTAGAGTCAAAAACATACAGCATAACCTGCGTAAACCATTTCATAAGCAAATTACTCTTATGAATCGGTTCTGTTTAGTGAATCAAAAACATACAGCGCGACCAGAGCAGCCCGATGCCTGAAAGAATGACTTCAATTACAGCTCGCTTCCCGAAACCATATGCAAGTAAAAGGGACATAGGGGGGGACAAATGAATCTGAATCAAATCATTTTGTAAAAGACATTTGTTATAGAGATTAAGCATGGGTATGAAGTTTGATTTGAGTTTGATTTGAAACTGGGATGAATCAAAAGCTTGAGAATCACAATCAAATCTGTATTGATACTGATCTTTTAACTCTATAACCAAGAACATCACACAAGATGAACATTAAAAACGGTTTATTACCAGCTGACTCCACAGCCAGGCGCATTTCATAGGAGCTCATTGTGCCAGATTTATCCAGATCAAACTGTCTGAAAATGCCCTGCAAACGAGATACATGAGTTTGAGTTGCCACCATACTATTCACAAACATAGTGTGTAGGGAAGGATATGTGATGATTGATGGAAGTCATTTTTCTCACCAGCCACTTCCTGATTTTATTCCATAGAATCTGGAACTCCACAATTCCCAGTCTTGCACTGCCATCTTTCTGAGTTTGATCAGTCAAGGCACATTACAATGTAAACGAAATGCTTATCAATAATCAGATGAAATGCATATATACACTATTTGATAAGCTTAAGTCGCTTTTACAAGTTAGGAATCAGAGGATACATCCATCAGGCTGACCATGCACCTACACGACTCCATACCGAACCCATCTGTCTTCAAGTCCCTGTCTGCAAAACACAGAAGAGCAGAATAGGTATTTCTCAAGCACACACAGACACAGACACAGACCAGACGTGAACACTTGAAAACTTCAGCTGAGCTTACGTTTGCACACCACTCGGTTCAGAATGGTCCTGAGCTCATGAACTGAAATCTCCATGTCCTACAAGAGAGTTTAGATGAGGTTTAATCTAATGGAATACACAATATTATTAATCAAGACACACATAGAAACATACACACCTCTCCAGACAGCTGAGCAAACATTTTCTTAAAAGATTCATCAATATTCTCATCTGAAACCTCCTCCTGTGGATAAAACACACATTTATATACACTGGATTTTTACAAGTTTGTTTGTTTTTTAAATCATCTGCAATAACAGAAAAGTCCTTACTTCATCTTCCAGGTTAAATGAAATCTCATCATCCATTTCTCTAAAAAAAAAGAAAAGAAAAACAAAATTAAGCTTTCCTCCAGTATAATGATGCTGCACAATGAAAGTCAAGAGAGTCCAAAAAAGCTAATTTATTAAATATAATCAATATTTCATACTACTTATTTGTACTACTGTTGTTTGTTGTAGTTGAAACGTTGAGTCACTTACTGAGTTTCTGACTGTTTCTCAGTGAAGACTCGCAGGACGAAGTCAGCCTCTTTTCCAGGCTCAAAAGTAGAAGGGACAATGAGATACTCGCCCGGTGGCAGTTTCAGTCGTGCACTGACCTCTCGCAGATTAATGAAGGTCTCCGAGCGCGCACAGGACGACTTACGCAAGAAAAAGTCCTTCTTGAGATGAACACTCTGGGAACCACAAAACTAAAAACAGAAGAGTTTTTAATATCACAATACAGTTTACAGGTGAAGTCTGTAATCTGCATCACTAAACAGATTTTAAAAATGTCTGTCATTGGCCAGTTAAATAGATAGCTGCACCCCAAATTCACAGCATTGGTTAAGCCACTGTTGCTATGCTGGGCTGGTCGAAATACTTAGATTCATATAATACTAAAAAGATATGCCATACCTCTTCTGGGATCTGAAGATGAGGAAAAACAGGAATAAAAGACAAGAAAATAGTCAAAACCATGGTATTTAACAAAGTCTGTGACTGTCGTATTTCAGTTTTAGTCCTACAACCTCATACAAAGCAAAGCCGATGGTGTGCATATCCTGTCCTTGCTTGCGGTAACGCCGTCTGTCCTTCTGCATCAAGGCCACCATGAAGGTGCAGGCCACCTCGTCATCCTCAGGATCATCATCTTCCTCCAGTAGCGTGATCTTATATTGAGGATTTATCCAGAATGTATCTGACAAGAGAGACATCAAATTAGGTGTGTAATACAGTATGTTTTAGCTGATGAATAAGTATCATTGGGATTGTGTGAATTAATCTCACTGGGGTGGTTCCTGCAGCCCCCTGCTGTACTTCCTCGCCTCCAGGTGCCGTTAAACTTAATTGTGTTCCAGAAATTTAAAGATTCTTCACTAAGAGCGTCTGGTGTGAGGTTACAGATCTCCAGACGAGAAAACTGACGTTTGAACTCCTGAAATGGCATCCTGATGTGGGCAGAGAAACAAAGCATCAGTAACACAGCAACATTCTGTCAGGGAAAAGTGAATGATAGTGTAGATTCCAGAAATTGATTGATTGATATTGCAATTACTGATTTATTTTGATTAATCAAGAAGCCCTAATCCAAAGCTTTGGAGGCGACTCTGGACTCCCAACATTTCAGAATCGAAAAATCACTTCTTCTTGGGACTAACTCATATCCCTAATATAGAGTGCATAAACCATAAAGATCAGATTTCTATGGAGGAGATTTACCAAAACTCGCCATCCTCCATGTGGTTGTTCATTTCCTCTCTTTCTGCTGGATCAATTCCATTCCACTCAGAAGAACTGGAAATGAAGTACAAGTTTTATATTATGAACATGTCCTGTATAGCAAGTCTATTAAAATTCATTCTGATTGGCCGACTCACTTGTCACTCCAAGCCCCTGTCCATTCAACTTGCCCCCAAGGGTTTCGGATGCGGATCAACCTCTCTTTGCTGCCACGGAAATTCACCTAAAATTAAAACAACAATAGACTGATGCAAATAATTAAAAGGATAAACTAATGAGCTCAAGATACATTTTAGACATTATCCTGACCTCTCTGAGACCTGTGACGGAGTATGCATGCCCCTTCACCAGCTTCTTAAAGGTCACGGCCTCCATGTCAAAGGCACTGGTGATCTACCAAACAAACACACTCAAATTACACACAAAAAAAACTGGTCATCTTTATTTGGATAATGTTGCGCAGTGTCTCCAGGCCAGTAGTAGGCGCTGTGGGGACTCACATCAATGGAGCAGCCCAGCAGCGAGCCTCTCTCCAAGGCTTTGGCAATAATGCGGTGCAGGTCTTTGGGAGCTTTACGCAGCTCGTACATCTCAGCCACTCCACCTGTGAAGTCCTCAAAACCTTCGGTGGTGGAACCTCCCGACAGAGCTTCATATGAGCCATTCAGCCTACAGGCACATACACACGTTATGGTCTCTATAACTGTCATATAGAACAAGAAGAAAAGAGAGGAAGAGACTCACTTGGCATAGGCCTTCTCCAGAAGAGCACTCCAGAACTCATTTCCTTCTGCTGAGTGAACAAACATTAGCTCTTTATCCTTGACAGGCAAGCGGTCGTCAATCACGACATCCACCCAATCGCCAAACTGCCAGAACTGCACAACAAGCAAACAACATACATAAAAATATTGAAAAAAATAAATAAAATATATATTAATTAATATTATAAATTATTAAAGGAATATTTCACCCAAAAATGAATATTATCCCATGATTTACTCACCCTCAAGCCATCCCAGGTGTATATGGTTATATTCTTTTAGATGAACACAATCGGAGAAATATTTTAAAAAATATCCTGGCTCTTCCAAGCTTTATAATGGGAGTGAATGGTACCCTAGATTTTGAAGCCCAAAAAAGCACATCCATCCATCATAAAAGTAATCCATATGGCTCCAGGGGGTTATTAAAGGCCTTCTGAAGCGAAGCGATGCGTTTTTGTAAGAAAAATATCCATATTTAAAACTTTATAAATTCAAATAACTAGTGGGCGACCGTATGCATACTGCGCAAGTTGAATTGCACCAAATGAGTAAACCACTGACGTGATGTATGACGTAGGATGTAGAAGTATCGTAAGCTTAGACGCCTCTCACTGTTCAAACAAATAGGGCTGGGCAACAAATTCAAGCTCCTCTTCTCTTATATCGAAATCCTCAGACATTTCTCTTTAAAAAAAATATCGTTTTAGACTTCTAATTCATGACCGGTGTTTTGTTTTACTCTATCCTCTGTGCCTCCGCATTCATCATTGCGTCACGTCAGAGGTTACTCTTCCGCCGCAAATCGATGCGTACGGCATTGCTTCGCTTCAGAAAGGCTTTATTAACCACCTGGAGCTGTATGGATTACTTTTATTATGGATGGATACATTGTTTGGCTTCAAAATGTGGCCCCCCATTCACAACCATTATAAAGCTTATAAAGATATTTGTAAATATATCTCTGATTGTGTTCGTCTGAAAGAAGATAGTCATATACACCTAGGATGGCTTGAAGGTGAGGAAATCATGGGATCATTTTTGGGTGAACTAACCCTTCAAAAATAATAATAAAAATGAATGTTTAAATTTCAAAATATTAAGTCATACAAATAAAATTATAGCAGAAATTTATTGTGTGTACTACATTTCTGTCATTTATTAACAGTCGGCTGTGCACCTGGAAGTGGAAGATGCCGGCATACTCGTCCGTAAAGCTTTGTCCATGAGGAACAACTCTGTGAAGCAACTTGTCGTTTAAAGTCAGAGACCCTATGGCAGCCAACAGCCAACAGTCACCTGAGTGGAGAAAAATTACCACAAAAAAAATACTGTTACTGTAATTCATTTACAGCGGAAGCCTGTAGGGCAAGAAATTCTGTCGGGAAAAAAAAAAAGTCTTATGTACTATAACAAAACTTATAACTGAAAACTTCCTCCCCAGTCCAAAAAGAGCATTTATTTAAACTTTTTCTGTCATGTTGTGACTTGTATCTGAGTGAAATGGCTTCTTGAACAAGAAAAAGTGTAGAGCAGGACTTGATTTTTGTCAGTCAGGAACTGCTTGGATGATTGTGGTTTGCTATTGGTGGATCTCATGTGAGTGACAGGTTGTCCCGCCCTCACGCCAGTAAACAGAGAAGAGATGTCACTGCAAGAGGGAAGGGAAGTTATTTAGAGACTCACTTCCTGAATAAACTCATGCATAGTAACTGCATGACATAGTAATGGCATGAGTTTGGGGCTGTTTGGTGAACCGATAGTAGTCGAGAAGAGTGTTGAGAGCATTTTATTTTTGCAATTACTTTTGGTGACATGAAGTTTACAAACTTATTATTACACTTATAAAAATGTACCGTGGTTACCAAAGTTTTAGCCAAAATATAATTAATACTACAGTTATTGTTACTACTTTAATTCAAAATTAAAATGATTCTCCTTCAAAGTTTAAGAGGCTTACTCTGTGCAATCATTAACTAGTATAATATTCTATGGTTACCATGATAAATGTATTGTATGTACTACAATCAGCCATTAGGGGGAGCCCTCCACCCACAACCAAAAAGGGGGAGGACAATGTGTTTGCACAATGATATAACAGCACAATGTACGTCAGTACTGTACATTTACTCTGTCTGGATGAATGCTATTTTATCTCAAACACTCTTGTTAAAGCCAACCCGTTTGACTGTGGAGGCTTGAGCTTTTCTATGTGCTAACTGAAAGGTAAAATGCATTTCTGCGATAAGCTTCCCCATCCTACTCCACCCAGTGTTTGCCGTACAAACTTTGGCACTGATGAGTGCACACCCACACCCTCATGCATGTTGTGGACTGTGGCTTGCAATCAGCAATCCCATAGTTCGCTAATGCTACACCCGTGTCTGTGTGACTCACCACTCAGGCTTCGTGTTTAAACCATGGTTTAAACACTTCCCACCAGCCAAAAAACATACACATACACACACATGAACTCGTTTAGTCTCCTAACACAACATTTCCTCTCAGAAGCGACAGTGAAAACACGAATTGTGATCATAGTAGCGTAATGAATGAGATTTTGACTAAGTGTGATTTGTCAGAAGTTCATTCATAAAACTAATAAAGCCAAAATATATAATATATGCAGTAAAATCTATCTAATATAAATTACATTTACATCCACATTAATAAAAACATGCTAATGTGCTAATCATGCTAATACCCAAGTGTTTACGTCTACATTTCTGCAAATATATGATGTTGAACAAGTTATTTTTAATTACATATTGGGAGATATCGTAACTCTGAGGTTTATTTATTTATTTGTGTGGCAACATTTGACAGCAAGTATGTATGAAGGTCATAGACACACTCAGATTTAAGCTGCAGCATCATTCAAACTGCAGTGAAGCAGCACTACTGACATTCATTAACGTGTACAAGCATGAACACACAAACACACCCAGGATCATACAGTATATACTCACCTAGAGCCCCCTGGCAAATATCTGTCCGTGTCGCTCCACCCACTATGAACTGAGGATTGTTTGACAGCTCCTGCAAACATTACGCAAGCAAACGTAACACATCCGTGCTGTCCCTGTCAACCTATAACAACACACTTTACGCCTGGTTACATATCAAGAGTCTCATCAAACATTTTCATTATACATCTGTGAGGTGATATAAACTAAATTCAGCTGTCTTTCTTTAATATGTGAAATGCAAACAAGTCTATACATATATTGTAGTCTTGTTTTGAAAAGGATACACAGGCAGAATAATAATGATTTATTGAAAAAATTACATTAATTATTGCTTGTATGAAGAAATTAAACTATTTAATTAAATGTTTCAGCATATATAAACAAACAAATGATTTTTTGTTCCTTTTTTTTTTCAAAGAAAAGAAGGAATATTTCATTTTTGCCAGTCCATTACAAAGTAATTTTACTCTCAAATGTGTCTCAGTAATTAGCACCAGATGTTGTCCTCATGTGGGACATGAGAGTTCGAGTCCAGCTCATGTTATTACTCAATCATGTTCCTCCCACTTAAGCCCTGGGTATACTTCGTTTTTTTACACGTATGCTAGTGTACATGCACAGCCGAACACACAGCCTTGTAAAGTATATTTCGTTTGACTCATACGTGTACACAGGCGTTCAACGCATGCGCAATTTTGAGTTGAAGGTACAATTGAGGGTACTTTCTAACCTCTTCGCACAATCTCTCATCTATGTAGGCCTCCATTGTAGCTGTAGCTTGCATGCGTTCAGGGCTGCGTTCCACTCCAATTTTAGACACGCACTCGCAAACTTCTCTAAGCACTTCCTCTCGGGGAACCCCTGCCGCCATTTTGAAGTGCGTTCCACTTCGTGAAATGGACATGGGAAGTTTATATGGACAGACCCTTGTCCTCTCGATTTTGACAGAGGGAGCGAGTCTACTCTGATGTACACTTCAAGCAGCTCTATATCCCACAATTCAACTTGATTGTGATGTCACAGCTGATCTCGCTTAACTGAAGTGCATGATATATTGATTATTTTGGGAATTAATCGCATAATAGTGTATATTAATTATGTTGAGATTTAATCGCATACTAATTGTAGCTACTTTATATTCACAGTCAAAGTTTATACTACTGATATTTTGTTTCATTTGTGTAATTTTATTTGTCTTCAACAGCTCATATACCTATAGGATTTTATATATTTTCTCCAACAACTTATAAGCATATAGAATGTTGCATAAAACAAATTCATAAGTACAAAAGGGGTTTAAATAATAAATCAGCTCCATAGTGAATTCCAAGTGATCAAGGGCTTAGTGCGTTTCATTTAAACCTTATGCACGAGTTCCGCCAGTAGTGGGCACTCGTGCAACGTAAGCAATGACGCACATCCGAGTCCACAAGACGGAGGTAAGTTAGCAAGTGAAGAGCATAACAATTTGGAGTGGAACGCAACCCTGGTCTTTTCTGTTTATGCAGTTTTTGTTTGACTACCTTGTGAAGTCAAGGAGCATGGTTGCTACCTTGTGGATAAACTAATTATTGCACGTTACAAAAATCCGCCAGTGCGCATACAGTATGCGCGTACTCATCTGATGAGATAATTTGTGTCATTTATGTCACACTCACTGTACACTGACCCTCACGTACATGTAAAAAAGTGAAGTATACTTTGGGCTTTAATTTCCTGTAATCTCTTTACTATCCAAGTCAATTAATGTGTCAAATTGTGCTAAAAAAAAAAAAGTAAGACTTGTCTTAGTAGTTAGTGTCCGCTGTTGTGCCTTAGTTCTCATGTGGGAAATGAGAGTTCGAGTCTAGCTCATATAATTTCTCAGTCTTTTTCCTCCAACTCAGTGTCAAAATGTGTCAAAAATAAAATAAAGATATGTTCCCTCAGTGACTATGCAGTTTTATGTCGTCACTAGCATGCTGTTTGTATAGAAGGTGCTCTGCGACACTCACAGTGGGTCGTATCCACTGCACACCACGTGTTTTGGAGGAGTTTGGCGCAAGCTCCTTGAAGCCCAGTGACTGGGGCACTGCAGGAAAGCAGGGGTCCTCAAACAGCCTACCGCTCTCCACACACTCTCTCTTCAGCTCCTCGTAATCCTGGTTCAGGAACTTGAGTGCATTGTCATTGGTTCCCATCCCTTCTGCCTGCAGGCGCTCCTTGTAGATATGCGACGAAATTCCCCCAATTGAAAACATACTGTAATGCACCAAAATAAGGTAGTCATTTAAAAACATGCTTTGACCCAAAGTAGATCCCATATTGTTCCAAACCAGAGTCTCCATTTACTTTTATTATATGAACAAGATTGTACTTGACAAGTGCTTTCTTCAACATTTCTCTGTTTGTGCTGGAAGAAAATATAGTCATGCAGGTTTGGAACAACATGAGGGGGTGTAAATTATGACATAATTATCATTTTTAGGTGAGCGATCGCGTTAAATGATTATAGTTAGTGGCTTGCTTTTGTGGGAATAGAACCAGCAAACTTCTGATTAGTAGCTTTAACTAAGGGGTGTCCAATCCTGCACCTTGAGGGCCACTGTCCTGCAAAGTTTAGCACCTGAACCAGCTAATCAAGGACTCACAAACCTTTAGGCAGGTCTATTGAGGCAAGTTGGAGCTAAACTCTGCTGGACAGTGGCCCTCCAGGACCAACTTTGGATACTCCTGCTTTAACTGCTACACCAAACCAAACAAAAGAGTAAGAATGTGTGCATATGGCAGTTGGAGACTGGTTACTAGAAGCTAGCAGATATAGCACCAATCATTCAACAGCACGCATTCAATGTCTCTTGAGCATTTAGCGCAAAGTGCCGCTGCTAAAAGGCTTAAGATGCTTGTTTACGTCCGCTTATGGTCACCCACTTTGCCATTATTAGTGCAGCAGCATTCATGCGGCTTTTAGTCCAGCGTGCTGAGAGAAATGCCCTCTACAACAGACACTCGATTAGCGCCCTACTGAGGGTGGGGAGAGGTTTACTAATGACTAGCTAATTTCATGTCGTCTTGTAATAAGGTTAAACATCAGCTCTGCAGATTTCCAGACCCTATTTACCATGATTTCATGGACAATGTCCACGGAGGGCAGTTCTCTAAGCATTGGTTAAAGGAAACCTCATAGAGCCAGCTGAGATAACTTAGTTCATTTAGCCCACATTTAGGTCATTTTTAATCCTTATTTAAAACTGGAACTACAAAAAGACAAGATAGTGAATATACCTTCAGTTCCTTGTGAGGGCCGCAGGCTTGAGGAGGAAAAGGTTATTTAGAAATGTATCGATCAGTAAGAGAAATCAGTTCATCGCTAATTTTCTACCACATGAATTCATGTAAATATGGTAGTAATGCTTGTACCATGGATGACAACAGATGGTAATACCATGGTACTTTGATATACTATATATTCATGTACTATGGTTTTTACATGGCAAACCAAAGTACTTCAAACAATATTACTATGTGGTACTGTTTGTTGTCTGCATATAAGTGTGTAAATGTACACATAACTGTTAATTTACATATTTATGTAAGGTCTAAAAGGACAGTGGATGTTCTCCAAAAGTACTCTTGAAACTATACCAAAATAACAAACTTTTAACTAGTCTCTGGATTTCTTCTAGGTGCAGTAAAGCAGATCATGCGGAATGTAAAAAACACTGGCTACTGATACAATGTCAGCTTACTTAGTGATGGGAAATCAATAGGCCAGACTGAGCATCAGCATTCTAGTGTTTGTTTTAGATGATGAATGAACACACCCTCAAAAACAGCTGCACACATTCAGTCATACTGCTTTATATAGTGCTAACAGTTTGTATCTGTCGTTTCGTTTTTTATTTATATAATGAACAACCCAAATAAAGTAACCCATTTGTTTATAATTATTAAGATCGATTCATAATCACCAGTAGAAATTAAACCAATAAGCTATGAGAAAATAGTTTCGTCACTCGCTAGAAATATAGGGCATAGGTTTCATACTTATACACAAGGATATCGCATATAGTTAGCACGGAAAAGTTAATCAAAACTTACCACCGTTTAGTTGGTTAAAAACGGGTGCGTTTTAAGAATGCGGAGAATAGAGAATGATGAACGAATCCGTGGAGATGAGACAACAATCAGGGTACCGCAGTGCACGGCCACGCCTATGAGGGCGGAACTAGCGAATGATTGACAGATGAGAAGCCAAATGTAAACCTTCTGCGAAGGGACCGGAAGTGCCTATTTAGTCACTTCCAGTCATGTACAAAAATACAAGTTCGTACAGTTTCAAAAGTGTTTAATAATGTCCTTTGGAGGGGCAAAAAAAATAAAAAATGCACACACTTTTTTTACACAGTGGTTCTGGTTCAACAAAGCTTCCATTTGTAAACAAAATAGTGGGGAAAGGTCAAACACAATAAAATCATGCAACATTTGGAAGTAAGACTGGTCAAAAGTGCAATAGACAATTAAAAAAATTAAAGTAAATACCTATCTTTAAAATTTTAACACATTTTAATCTTAATAATTAATTTGTGAGTGGTGTGGTCTGGTGGAGTCTTCTAAACCATGGTAAAGTTCAGCCACTAAAAAAAAAAAAAATACAGAAAATGTGTAAAAAATATTGATGTCAACATTTAAAAAAAAAAAAAAAAAAAAAAAAATTAAATGTTATAGCATGACAAACCTGCTGAAAGTCCAGTTCAATGAAGCCAGTCTTGTGGGCATCCAGCTTTTTGAACACTCCTGGAAATGAGAGACATATTCACTAATGATCAAAAATCATCTCCAGCACTACCGGGGGCGCTGACCCTACATAAACATGCCTATACACAATCTGCAGACATTTTCTATGTGGATTTTAGGGTCAAATCTGTTAAATGTAAATATGATGAAATGCATTCACTCCAAAATATCTGATAAACAAACACCCAAGGGACTTACGGAACATCATCTCCAGACGCATGAGGCAGGCCACAAAGTTATCAAAGTCAAGAGTCATGTCTGTCTCAGCGTAACGTGCTACCAGCAGCTGAAATATAGTGTTATTGAGACAGAAACCTAGGAGAGGAAAGAGAACATAAGCAGTGAATATTAAAATATGCCCCCAAAATGGTGTTTTTGCTTGTATGTATGCGAGTATCTGAGTCTGGATTGACTCACCGGCCTCTTTCAGTGCCAAACGCAGCTCTGGAGTGCTTATGGTTCCTGAATTATCCAAGTCATTCTTCTTGTAAATTCCCTGGAGTGATTATAAAATTAGACAACATGTTAAAAATAATGTTAGATAGTTAATTATGTTATAGCCTTATGGATTTTAGGACCTCTTACAAGGTATTTCTGCACTTTCTTCCACAAAGTAGCGAATTCTCCCAGACCCAGTTTTCCATTCCCACTGTCCTGAGATAAAGTTAAGTGAAACTTACAGTACAACAACACATCATTTTTTGTAATTCCTGACACGTCACAATAACACACAAAAAAAAAATAGCTGAGAGGATACATCCATGAGGTTCACCATGACACGACATGTCTCCAAACTGAAGCCGTCTGTCTTTATGTCAGTTCCTACAAAACATCACATAGCTCCTTAGACTACTCCTTAGATCTTGAGTGAAAACTAAAGGATGCAAGAGTACTTACGTTTCGCGATGATTCTGTTTAAGATAGTCATGAGCTCTGTGGTGGAGATTTCCATGTCCTACCGAGAGAAGTATGCATCGGTTGTTCTGCTTTTCAGAAAATATAAATGTTTACTGCATAACAAGTTGTCTCCACTTACAGCTCCAGCAAGTTTTACGAACATGCCTCTGAATCCAGAATCAACTTCAGCATCTGAGACAGTCTCCTGAAAACATGAGGAAGCACATTTTAAAGGAAAACTCCAGGTTAAGTATGACTTATCAGCAACATTTGTGGTAAAATGTTGATTACAACCCAAAATATTATTATTGTTATTATGATGATGATAATTATTTATTCTTGTTGTTGATTGTTGATAATTTTTTCCTCTTATCATCTGATAAGAAGACACGCTCATAAACTACGATGGAAACACATTTACCGAATAAGCTCTTTGATGTGCAACAAAAAAACATGTGATTTTGACTCAACAGATCATGTGACTGGATAACTTGACTGCCTGGAAGATATGCTGCCTTGTTCACATATGGGAAAGAAACAATGCTTTATTCGCAAATATTTTATGCGATATTCCAATTTTCCCTATGAACTGAATTAGCAGCTTTGGATGGAAACATAGCTGGTGTAACGCTGTTGACTTTTCAACAGCATTTCATAAAAACTGTCTGTTAAGTTACTTACATCAGGTAATTCAGCATCCACGGGGTCATCACATGGTCTAGGAGAAAACATAAGATTATCCAGTCAAATAAATTCAGAACAAAGTATTTGAAATAAAAATACATACAGTTTGCATATTGGCATTAAAGGCACAGCATGTAAGTTTCGCCACTAGAGGTCGCTTATTCAAAACAACAACAAAGGCATAGCTTCATGACCTCCACAGCCGATTGATAGTAATCTGACAGGACTTGTTCATGATTTCTTCATATTCATAATGTTACTGTGGTATGAAGAAGGGCAAGGCCAAGAGCCTGGGACGTTTTACGCTGCTGTTTTTATTGTGCTTATTTGCCGCAGTTGGCCACTGCTGCTCCTTTTGTTTCACTGTTTATGTTTATTTTAAGATTAAAGTTACAATTAAAGTTACGTTTAACGTCACTGACAGGGGATTCAATGACATGGGCCATTACACTGGTTAAAATTGCAGATTTTTCTGGATTTCTTGGAAACATTTGGGTCAATGTAAGTACAACATTGTTCTAGTGGTTTTTGGATATTTTGATCCAAAAATCGTACATATTGTGCCTTTAAGTAGGGAAACCTCACACAGATTTGATACATTACAGTGTTTCAGTCTGTTTTTCAGAAAAGACGCGAAGGCAAAAGTCTCCGTCCTTGTTGGGTTCGAAGGTGGATGGCACAACAAGGTACTCTCCTGGAGGCAATTTGAAGCGTGTGCAGACCTCCCTCAGGTTAATGAAAGTCTCAGAGCGAGCTTTCTGTCCATGCGTCAGGAAGAAGTTTTTATCCAGGTGCACATCCCGCTGCCCCTGAAACTGATGGAGACAAAGGACAGTCAGCGAGCCAGAAAGGCTGTGACTAATGTGAACTCTCATATATGATTGGTCAAGAGAAAAGTCACCACCCTCTTTGTAGTTTAATGCTTACCTGAGGAGGTACCTGTGGAAGCAAACAAAAAAAAAGTTTATTTGAATGTCGTTAAAATGTAATCTGGGAGTTCTATTGAAGTACTTGTGTTCCATCCATCATAATCACAATGTTTAGACTGCTCTTAGTGTCTCCACCCACCTCATAAATAGCAAAGCCGATAGTGTGCATGTCCTCTCCCATTTTCCTCAGGCGGCGCCGGTTCTTCTGGATCAGACCGACAACAAAACTGCAGCCCACCTCATTATCATTTGGATCGTCATCTTCGTCACTCAGCTTAATCACATATTGAGGATTCATCCAGAATGTGTCTGAGCAATGAAGGGATGCAGCCATCAACAATATTATTAAACAAACCAAACCAACTGAACTCTATAACACTAAGATGTGGATAAAATCTTAAAGGGGTCATGACATGGATTTTTTTAATTATTTTAATATATTCCTTGAGGTTCACTTATAATTTAGAGATGCACCGATGTATCGGCCAGCAATCAGTATCGGCCGATAAAAGCTATTATTATCTGTTCTTTGTTTAAAAACAGCCGATGATCAGGGCCGATTATATCCTGTCAATCAAAAGAGTGCGGAAAAACATGTTCAGACTGCAACTCATACATACTGTGTGTGAAGAAAATCTCTCTTGTGATGAATTTAGTTAATGCAACAATAATGTATTAACAGTTAAAAACAATGTTAAAGCAGGCTCTTTTTGAATATTTGAACCACCTGTAGTTCAAGCCAAGTTTGTCAGGTCTGGGTTTTTTTTTTTTTGCTACATCAAACATTATTAGTAGCGCCTCCTATCCAATAATCGCAAAGAGCTTTGTGCTTTGTTACTTCTGATAAAATTTTTTCAAATTATGTCTATTTTATCACGAAATTTAAACAATAAAAGGCGTTTTGACGCTCTTAAATGTGATGTGACAGATCACTGTGGCGCCTGAGTTATATCTCGAAAAACATGCATGAACATCAAAAGGTATGTTGAAAGATACAGTACAACTTACCGAAATGTATCATGTCTCATGTAATCACTTAATCACTTAATCTGTGTTTCAACCATGGAAAGATGTCAATAAAACAGCTTGTGAACAATATGTCACATCATGTCACATTTACCTCAGGAAATTTTTCCAATGTTTACAGCAGTGTTGCCAATCGCTTTCAACTGAAAGTAGCTAAAACTGGTAGCTAAATGTCAATAGATTACATCATAATGGCAAATTCATTTATCTATATAAATATAAATATAGATCAGTGGGCAAAATAAGAATCTAGATAAGGTTTGTCCAAAAAGTTGTTAGATTTGTCCTAAACTTTTGAAAGTCTCAAAAGGGGCGGGTAAGTTACTAAATCTAGTGACAAAATCTCTAAATTGGCAACACTGGTTCACAGTTCTTTAGTTAGGGAAAAAAAAACACTAGAAAGTGGGTGTTTGAATAAATTTGCCATGAAGACAAATGCTTATGAAAACTACCTTATGTGATGCTAAGTTTTATACAAACATTTCATTATTATTCTTATTTTTATTTATTATTATTATATCTGAAAATAAACAGCAGCTGAATATAATACCTCTGTTGTTAACTGTAACCTCTAATATTTTAGTGTACCAAATGAGAGGGTTCCCTGTATAGTTTGCAGCATTATTTGGGAGAGATTTTTTTTTCAAACTATCGGCACGACCGACATCATTCTGAATAATCAGCTATCGGTATCGGCAGAGAAATGTATTATCTGTGCATCTCTACTCTAATAATGTTTTTTGCACACACAAAAAATATATATATATCTGCAATAAAAAACGATTATTTTCAACCCTCATTGTGACCCTCTGTCTGAAATGATCCGTTTTTAAGGGGCAGCTCCTTTAAGGCTTGTCAGTAAACGACCATTGTTATGATTGGCTAATGTCACTGCATAGGAAACAATATCACAGCCCACTCACTATTTCATGTGAGTGTTAAGTGTCTTGAAAACATTATTCATATAAAACCGTCATTTACAGACAAAAGTTTTTTTTTTGCAAACTTTCCATTACACTGTGTCTCGTTTACAAAACAAAATGCTCCAAACAAACATATAATCCTCCAACACGAGCTGGGACGCCATTAAAATAAACCATCCAATTGTTTCCAATGCTGGGAATTCTTCTGAAGACTTTACAGAGATGCAAACGAGCTGTTTGACCTTCTGCATCAAAGAAAAAGTTCTTTCACTTTTCCATTTGTCCTGTTGTCTGCAGACTCAAGCGTGTGATGTCAGAAATTGAATGCACAACTGTATACTGTATCAGTGTAGACCAGGGGTGTCCAAACCTGGTCCTGGAGGGCCACTGTCCTGTAGAATTTAGCTCCAACTTGCCTCAACACACCTGATTAGAGGTTTCTAGCCTTGATTAGTTTATTCGGGTTTGTTTAATTATGTTTGGAGCTAAACTCTGCAGGACAGTCGCCCTCCAGGAGCAGGACTGGACACTGGTGTAGACAGTGTCACTGATTATAATGGCTTCTATTTGCATTTGACTTGACGCTCACATCCAGTGTAGGCAAATGTCAGCCATTAAGCATTTGGCCATTAAGCCAGTGGGCGGGGCCTATGGTGCGAAAGTCAAATGTATTTGCTTGTGTGACATCACATTATCCAAACGAGTTTTGGAGGATGTTTAAATGGTACAAAGACCTCTTATATGTCAAAAGATCAAGGCAAATTAGATTTTTTTATGTCATGGCCCCTTTAAAATGCGCATAAAAGAACATATGCACTTAATTGAGTTAAAACTGCAATGGAAACTAAATTTACTAAATAAATTCCACGATGCGCAACAAAAAAACTCAATGAATGAAAGCAGCGTCTAGCTATATTATGAAACAAACCAAAACAACCAAACTTTGTCCATGTAAATCATTTTTTGTAATTTTTGCTTTATGATGTGTTTGTGTTTGTTTTGTGGCTCACAGGGGTTGTTTCTGCAGCCCCCAGCAGTGGAGCCTTTCCTCCAAGTGCCGTCGTGGTTGGTCACGGCCCAGTGTTTTACTGAATCGCTGGTGATGGCGTCTGGGGTCAGAGTGCAGATCTCTATACGAGAGTAATGTCTTAGGAAATCTGAGAATGACATCCTGAACAAACAGAGAAAACATATTATACATAATGTATGAAAATGTTTTAATATTCTATATTGTAGTTGTAAATACAGGAAGTTGGTAAACGCACCAGAATTCACCATCCTCAGCGTTGACGTTCGGCCGCTCTGAAGCCGCAACACTGTTCCATTCAGATGAACTAAAGGAAATGAACAATTCAGACAACCATCAGCAGTTCAGTTTGTTATCAGTGTAGCGATGCTGTCATCTCCAAATGAGTTCCAAAGTACTCCATAAAAAACTATGAATTCAACAGAAGCCATATTTCACACTTCTGTCCACAGTCAAGATTTCTTGCACCACAAACAGTCATGTGCATTTGACATACTCTCACTGACCCATAAAATTAAACATTTTTTTTTGCACTGTACCTTTAAATCTTCTGACCTCTGTTATAAATGACTAACTTCCAAATACCGTCATAATTTACACTGTTGTTCAACAGGGGCGATTCTGGATAGGCCACATATGGAAATGTGGATGGTTATATGTTAATGATCTCATGGCTGAAGTGTTTTAGTCAGTATTTCTTTATGTCACATTCATTAATTTTAGTCTAAATAGCATCTAATTTTAGCTGATGAAAAAAAACTGCACTACAAAGTCCAAATTTAAACCAAATATTCAACAATTATCTGTTACATTCCTGTCTTGTTTCCCCAGTTTTATGTTGTAGGACTTTTATTTTGAAGTGTATTTTCTGCTCCCCTTGTTAGAGTGTTTGTTCCTGTTTCCTTTGTTTCCATTGCTGCCTTGTTTGTTACCATAGTTACCCTTGTTTGTTTCCATGGTGATTAATGACCTCCACCTGTTTCTTGTTAGTGCCTTATCATCTTGTAGCTCCCCTGTATTTAGCTGTATTTCAGTCTTTGTCTGTCATTGTCTTTATAACCCTCTTAAACAAAATTAAAATAGTTGCATTTGTTTCTGCCTCGTTTGGATTAGTGTTTTTCCTAGTGATGGTGAAATGAAGCTATGCAAAGCACCAAAGTACACTAATGACATTTTGTGGTCAAAAGGTGGAAAAAGCTGCCTTTGCATCCCAGATGACCCAGACATTTTTGGACTGTTTCATGTAGTAAATCAGTTTGTGCTACGAAAAGCGTATAAAACAATGAAAATAATTACTCTATATAAAAAATAGTCTTTCACATGTCATTTTACTTACACAATTTGAATAAATAAGTCTGTGAATAAATTTAGGCAAAAAGTAGGCAAGCTTATGCATGTATTATCAAAATAAATGAAGATTATCATAGAATGGTCATTTGAAGTACTTAAGAACTGGGAATAAATAAAAACTTTATTCATATTATAATTTATTCTTATCAAAAAAGCGAATGACACTTGACACCTGCACAAGAGTTTGCGTTATTTGAATCAGAATATGAAGCAGTCATGTATGTGGTTGTGTGCGAAAACGAAGCTTCGGACGTTACAGATCATGTGGTTATGGCAAAATTACTCAAGCTCTGGTACAGTGCTTCACTGTGAGATGTTTCGTTTTTTGGGGGTTTTTTTTAACAAGCTTCAAAGCTTCAGTGTCAAATGTCACATAACTAGTTTTTGCTTGGATTTTTTCTGCCTTGTTTTTTGTTATGTTCCTTGTTTAGACTTCCCGTATCTGCACCCCTGCTTGCATTTACTCCGTTTATCTTTTTTACTGCAATTGGATCCTCTTCTCTTTCTTGCCGCCACTTGACAGCATCAACATTTAACAAAAACTGTCATCTGAAATAACACAGAATAAACACTCTCTAATATTTTGTGTGGATTACTTGTATATGTGTGCGCACATGAGAAACATGCGCACATGAAAATATGAATTTCATATGAATTTCTAATGTTATTAAAATTGGAGTATTCAAATTGAGAGAGTTGTGCCCAAGGTAAGTAATATGCATAAAATGTGGCCAACAAGCATATGATGCTCTGTAAAGATAGAAAGATCCTGGAGCAATGACAATGTGCCATCCTAAAAACCAGTTCAAACACAATAAACACCTTTTACACCGACCCAGATTACAGACCTCTCATTAGCCAGCTATACTTATACATATCTGCATTTTATACACAGGCCACGTATGAGGCCACTCAGAAGTATGCGATTTTTGCGTACATGTGGTTTCCGTTGTTCTAAGTTTTTCTTAAATGTAGAATACATTTTAGTTCGAAAGTTGGTGAATCACGATTTGTTCGTGAAAACATTTAAAACGTTTAGTCAACAATTTCTGAATAACTTTTGCTATTTCAGTTACGTTTAGCAAATTATATTAGTATACCAATGAACCTAAGTTGTAACTCTAGTTCTGGTGGTAATCAAACCGTACCTGTCACTCCAGGCTCCGGTCCACTCCACCTGCCCCCAAGGGTTGCGCATACGAACCAGCTTCTCCTTGTGGCCACGATAGTTCACCTGAAGCAAAATAGCATGTACTGTATTGACAAAACGTAATAATTCTGTCATTAAAAAAGAGCCTGCCAATAACTTTATTCATACCTCTGTCGCCCCCGTGAGTGAGTAGGCGTGGCCTTTCACCAGCTTCTGACGGGTGACGGCTTCTGAATCAGCAGCACTAGTGATCTACATCATAGAATTAAGCATTAAACAGGGATATCTGACAAAGGGCAGAGCTTATGACCCAGAAGTTATTTCCAGCTTGAGTTCAAACGCTATTTAACTTTTTGGTGTCATTATTCTGGTGAAATTTGTTCTGTAAAAAGTTATTTGATTCCTAATAATCTATGAACACACACAGATTTACATAAAACACTAGTAATTTATGAGTGTCGTGAGTGTAAGCAATGGAATCTCACATCGATGGAGCAGCCCAGCAAAGCTCCAGCCTCCAGGGCTTTCTGGATGATCTGAAACATGTTGGAAGGCGGTTTACTTAGGTCGTAGTTCTCAGCGATGCCTCCAGTGAAATCCTCAAAACCCTCACTGGTGGATCCTCCAGACAGGGCTTCATAACAGCCATTCACCCTGCCAGAAACCACAAAATGCACTGTTAGAGCTATGAAACGACATGTCCGCACAAGTTTTTGACTTTCATTTGAGAAACTATCTCTGTCGAGGAACCAGGGTGATGCTAACTTCTGGGTCGGCCTACAAAAATTTGTCATCACTGCAGCACTCTATTTCATCCCTGTTATAAATGCTCATGCATGAAGTCACCCCTTGTGGGAGGCAATTCCTATAATTCAAATAGGGGTTCCAAAATTAGTAGGCCACATGCAACAAACAACAGGTGTTAACATTATGTGTTCGGCTGGAAATGATAAACAGCAAAGAATAAGAAAAATATAGCAAGGGAATGAAAAGCTAGACCGTGAACATAAGGTTAAAAACAACACAAAATGTCACACCTTATTCCAGGAATACACCTGCTGTGGGTAAAGCCTTCTGTACTTGTATGCAAAGTTCAGCAACCACTTTTTTAGACTTTTCATTTGCATAGAATCATCCATATGGCAAATGTATTGTTTACATATATTTATATATTAAATTAAAATTCTTTAAAAATGTAAATAAATAATAATAAAAAAAAACTAGTATAAACAATTGCAAGTAATCAAATCATTTGACAACCCTAAAGGAAAACACTTGATTATCTTGTTATTTTTTATTAGAAAGTAAGTTCCACAAACAAGTTTCTGGTTCAGGCAGTTGTCATATAACTGCTGTGAGTAATGCTCTTTTTAAACACAAGAACACAAGAAAAAACAAACTAACTTAGCATAGGCCTTCTCCAGCAGTGCGCTCCAGAACTCGTTTCCCTCTGCAGAGTGAACAAACACCAGCTCACCGTCTTTCACTGGAAGCCGATCATCAATAACAACATCCACCCACTCGCCAAACTGCCAGAACTAAAGAATAGAGGGTGCAGACTCAGATTTATCTCTTCAAAATGTGTTAAACTGCAAAGACATCAATATATAAACTTACAGTCAAACTCTGCATCAAAGGCAATAAGAAAATGTACCAAAAAGTGCTTTTCTGGGCACACAGTACCATATATTTGGACTTTTGAACTATGTATTGCCTTGGTTTTTAGCCATATAATATGCTATTACCATGTTTTGTTTTGTTTTTTTGTCATGTACTATGGTATTACATATACACTACCATTTAAAAGTTCACCAAGGTTGCTTTATTTGATCAAATATATAGCAAAAACTGATATATTGTGAAATATTTTTACAATATAATATTTATTTAAAATAACTGTTTTCTGTGTTAATATATGTGACCCTGGACCACAAAACCAGTTATAATTCGCACGGGTATATTTGTAGCAATAGCCAACAATACATTGTATGGGTCAAAATGATCTTTTATGCCAAAAATCATTAGGATATTAAGTAAATATCATGTTCCATGGAGATATTTTGTAAATTTCCTAAATATATCCTTTTATATATTAAATACATAAAAAAATATATATTTTTGTGAGTGGATATGCATTACTAACTACTTCATTTGGACAACTTTAAAGGCAAATTTTCAATATTTTGATTTTTTTGCACCCTCAGATTCCAAATTTTCAAATAGTTGTATCTCAGCCAAATATTGTCCTATCCTAACAAACCATACATCAATAGAAAGCTTATTTATTCATAAATATTTATCAATAAATTCAGCCCTTATGACTGGTTTTGTGGTCCAGGGTCACATTTTCAGCATCATTACTCGTCTTCAGTGTCACATGATCCTTCAGAAATCATTCTAATATGCTGATCTGCTGCTCAAGAAACATTTCTGATTATTATCAATGTCGAAAACAGTTGTGCTGCTTAATATTTTGTGGAGACTGAAGTAAAAAAACAAATTCAGGATTCTTTGATGAAAAGAAAGTTCAAAAGAACAGCAACTATTTAAATAATTATAGTACTATTACTAATATTATATAATACTATGATTTTTTGGACATGACCTATGTATTAACATGACTTTTTTGGACTTACTATGTTACTTTTTTAATACAATATATGTAATACAATATATTTAATACAATATATGTAATACAATATATTTTAGGTACCATGGTAATACAATAGTATTCCTTGTTGTAGCACAAACATAATGGTAGATGAATATAGTTTCCATGATATACTGTATATAAAATGTACCATGGTATTATCATTAAGTACCATCACTGTACCACCACAGTATTTTAAAGGGGTAGTTCACACAAAAATACAAATTCTGTCATCATTTACTCACCCTCACATTGTTCTAAACCTGTATAAGGTTCTTTCTTCTGCTGAACACAAAAAATATATATATATATTTTGAAGAACGTTGGTAAGAGTTTCTGGTCCCCATTGACTTTTCTGGTCCACCATTGAAAATACTATAGAAATCAATGTTTGCCAACATTCTTCAAAATATCTTCTTTTGTGTTCAGCAGAAGAAAGAAACTCATACATGTTTGGAACAACTTGAGATGAGACCTTTGGTTGAACTATCTCTTTGTTATGTACTTAGCATAATAATACAATTATATACAATAAGCAACAAACCACTCCAGAAAAATAATGTATGTATTGTTCATTATCATGCTAATGAATTTATATTGTAACATGAACACCAATGCATAATGACACATTTACAGTAACACTGCAGATACCTGGAAATGGAAGATTCCAGCATAATTGTCACCAAAGCTCTGTCCACCAGGCACCACTCGGGCCAGAACGTCTTCATTCAGGGTCAGGGAGGCAATGGCTGCTAGCAGCCAGCAGTCACCTAAGAGACAGAAGAGAGACAGGAAGTGAGAATGTGACTGTGTGTACAACTGCTCTGTGGTCTGTAGCTGAAACATGCCACATAGAGGCCTGTATTCACTAAAGTCTTTTATTGATATGTAATATGGTATATATATATATATATTTGGAATGCAACGTTTATGCCATTCAAATGCCTGCACACAAACAAGAACAGACACATTTTGAGGGACGCACATTAAACTCATGATCGAATCAGAGCAGCCAGCGAGTGCCATTGTGGTTTTTTAATGTCACGCAAGTGGTGAGCTGCAAGTCTGAGAAAGCAGATGCATGCAGAAATGCAGGGAATTGAATCCACCCTCCTCAAGAAACAATAGGCTGCTTTTCCTGCAGTCTGACACATGTATCACATTAAGCGTACATGTTTTTAATGCAGGACGTTACAGGGTAAATAAAGCCAGGTTTTCCTCTCTTTAACTGCAGTCTTTAATAACAAGAGCGGTTCTGTTCAAAATCCCTCTGGCTAGTTTCTACTTTTGGGTGGTTTGCATTATGTGTTTGGCTCAGTAATTCAGTCAGGAATGAGGCAAAAGAAAGTGAGATTATGTGTAGAAAGGGAGTGTGTTGTTACTGAAGTTACCAGTGTGAAGCTACAAGAGACACGTAAACAGTATGAGCCTTTAAATGCTATTTTAGGATTATTTATATACTGTTATAGTATTTATTAATATTTTAAATTTGGCTGCTATTTTTATTTTATGTTTTTATTTTAATTTTAGTTTAAGTTTTAGTTGGTTTGTTGAGCTTTTGTAATTTCTATTTAGATTTAATTTATTTTTAGTTTAATTTTTGTTTTAGTAATTTTACTTCAACTTTTTTCTTTCAGTTAGTTGCAAAGTCAATATTTCAAATTTTCCTTTAAAGTTTTTTTTTTTAATCTAATTTTTAAAATTATTTTATTTCAGTAAGCGAAAAGAAGTCTTAGTTAACAATAATAACAATAGCATGAGCTCTAGGTTAAAAGCAACCTTCAAATACCGATCCGCCCTTATTCTAGGAATTACACTGTGTGAGTGTACCATACTTTTAGACATGAACTAAGTATTTGCCTTGGTTTTTAGCCATATAATATGCTATTACCATTTTTGTTTTGTTTTTCTTGTTTTTTTTTGGTAACACTTTACAGTAAGGTTCATTAGTTAAACATTAGTTAATGTATTAACTAACATGAACTAACCATGAGCAATACATTTGTTACTGTATTTACTAAACTTTGTTAATGTTAGTTCATGAAAATACAGTTGTTCATTGTTTGTTCATGTTAGTTCACAGTGCATTAACTAATGTTAACAAGATTTTAATAATGTATTAGTAAATGTAGAAATTAACATTAACAAAGATTAATAAATGCTGTAGAAGTGCAGTTCATTATTAATTCATGTTAACTAATGTAGTTAACTAATGTTAACTAATGAAACTTATTGTAAAGTGTTACTGTTTTTTGTTTTTTTTTGTCATGTACTATGGTATTACATATACACTACCATTTAAAAGTTCGCCAAGGCTGCTTTTATTTGATCAAATATATAGCAAAAACTGATATATTGTGAAATATTTTTACAATATAATATTTATTTAAAATAACTATTTTCACAAAACCAGTCATAAGTCGCACGGGTATATTTGTAGCAATTGCCAACAATACACTGTATGGGTCAAAATTATCGATTTTTCTTTTATGCCAAAGAAGTAAAGATCATGTTCCATGAAGATATTTTATAAATTTCCTACCGTAAATATATAAAAAAAATTATTTTTGTGAGTGGCTATGCATTGCTAAGGACTTCATTTGTGCAACTTTAAAGGCGATTTTCTCAATATTTTGATTTTTTTGCACCCTCAGATTACAGATTTTCAAATAGTTGCATCTCGGCCAAATATTGTCCTATCCTAACAAACCATACATCAATGGATTTATTTATCTTATTTATTCAGCTTTCAAATGATGTATAACAAAAAAAAAATGCAAAAAAAAAACTGACCCTTATGACTGGTTTTGTGGTCCAGGGTCGCATATTTTAAAAAGTAATTTATTCCTGTGATCAAAGTCAACATTTCTAATTTTCTTTTCAAGCTTACATTTTTTTTTTGCATCTAACTTTTAAAATTATTTTATTTCAGTAAGCGAAAAGAAGTCTTAGTTAACAATAATAACAATGGTATGAGCTCTAGGTTAAAAGCATCCTTTAATTACCGATCCGCCCTTATTCTAGGAATTTTGTGGTCCAGGGTCACATATTTTAAAAAGCAATTTATTCCTGTGATCAAAGTCAACATTTCTAATTTTCCTTTCAAGTTTACCTTTTTTTTTTTTTTTTGCATCTAATTTTTTTTAACTATTTTATTTCAGTAAGCGAAAACAAGTCTTAACAATAATAACAATGGTATGAGCTCTAGGTTAAAAGCATCCTTTAATTACCGATCCGCCCTTATTCTAGGAATTACACTCTGTGTTTGCTTGTGAACTTCACAATTAACCAGGTGCATTGCTGAAGCTTTGTAGAATTGTCAATGGGCTTCTCAGGATTTACAAGTATTGCGTATTACGCAATCAAACATTTATTTTTTTCAAAGTAAGGGGCGTTTACGTGACACCGCTTTCAAAAAAAAAGTTTAATGCGTTTTGGCCTTTCATTTACACAACAACAGCAATTTGGGGACCTGAAACTTTTGAAAACTGGATTCGAAGTGCATGTTTTTGAAAACAATACCGTTATCATCTCTGTGCAAACTACAAAAACACAAATTTGTGAAAACGTTGATGTCATGCACAAATGCGTATTACGTGTTCAGTCTATAGGCGCGTAGTTTCTTTACAAAGTGACATCGGCGTCTGTATAATGAAAAGGTTCACATTTAGACAAACATGGAGCATTAGAATCTCAAAATTAATTTTCCTTTTACCCAAAGCTCCTTGACAGATATCCGTCCGTGTCGCTCCACCGATGATAAATTGTGGTTTCGAGCGCAGCTCCTGCAAACGACACCAAGAACAGCCATGTTTGAAATGCTGTATCATAGCATGCAATCAATATTATTATTATAATATAGTGTGACAAGATAAGTCACCTGAAATTTGAGTTAATAAAACATTGTAATAATGTAATCAAAGTGAAAAGAAAAGCATATAGACACAAAACAATAAGATTGTATTTATTTACATTTCATATTGGATTCTGTATTCTAATAAAATGCATTTACTGATTAAACTGACAGCTGTTCTGCATTATGTGAACAATGGGACTGAATGGAGTAGAATGAACAGAATGCATTATGGGAATTATTTGGGTCTGACCATAAGAAGTCATAAAATATAAGTGTATGCAAGTTTTATCATGGTTTTCAAATATGTTTAACTATATAAGTTAATCAGACGCTTGCAAACCAAAATAGCCCCGAGTAACTATAGCAACAGTCATTATCAGATGACATAATCAAAACATTTACATAACACAAATATGTGACAAAAACCGTTAGAATTTTGTGAAAAGCCGTTAAGACTTTTGGCTCTAAAAGACCATTCGTGCTTCCAGTAACGTTAAAATAACGTTTGTTCAAAGTTATCTGGTGTTTCTAATGTTTCCTTAACGTTCGCATAACCAAGATAAAACGTTTTAAAACATTTCAAACAAAACAGGCCGTTTTGAACGTTAAGGGGACGTTCAGAAATAACGTTTTCATAACTTAATATGATATTAGCAAAACGTTCTTAGAAAATACTTTTGTTAGCATATAATTCCCACACACTGTTCTCCAGTTGAAATAACTGTTTTGGTACCGCGTTAAAACGCAACGCTTGATGACGCGATGCTAAAAACAGCAGACGCAACAGCCAAGACGTCAGTCTGATGCATTTGTAGGCATATTAAAAACAGCGCAGACATAACAAAAGAATAACGCGACTTAAGTAAGTGGCATATGAATACTCTCATTCGAAGTGAAACGGATTAAAACGGCCCAACTAAAAAGGATTTTTAAAAAGTATTAAAACTTGTCATACTGAAACCATACCCCGGGTCTTTTCCATACTACTCCTCTGGTTTTGTACGAGCTGGGTCCGAGTTCTTTAAAGCCCAGGGATTCGGGTGCGGCTGGGAAAGACGGGTCTGAGAACAGGGTCCCTTTGCTGAGACACTGGCTCCTGAGCGCCTCAAAGTCCTGGTTGAGGTATTTAGTGGCATTTGCGTTAGTTCCAAACCCTGCAGCCTGCGCCCTCTTTTTGGCCAGGGTAGAGGCGACTCCTGACATTTTCCACTTCTGAAGAGCCAAAAAAAATCTGAGAAATGTGAAAATGTCTTGATCCTTCTACTTAGATTGCTGTGACTCTCCGCCCCAAACTTTTCAGGCGTGGTCAGGCTGTCATGAGCGAGTTATTGCGAGTTTTTACGCACGCAGTGAAGAACAGGAAGAGTAGCCTAGTATAAAAAAGTGCTTAACATAAATACACTGACAGCTACTGTATCGCTGCGACAACAATGACCATATCATATCTGACTGATCGAGAGTTATTGTTGTTGTGTTTAGTATTATACTACCCAATAAATATAAACGACTATTTAGTCTGCGTTTTAATATCTTATTGTTTATATAAAATAGACTTTTAGTTGGCACTACGGCGAAACGGCTACATAAATTACATTAGAGCTACTTGTGCGCACATTACGTAGCCTATATTTGTCCAAATATGTTCATATTGATATTTTCTTCGTAACGGTGGAGTTGAAGGCCAAAAATTATAGATAGGGACTTTGCTCAATACTCGTTCAGCTGCACAAAAGCGCCACCTGTCGGATTTTAAAGGCGGCGCAGCCAGAGCGTTGATTTATACACATGATCAGACGTAACTGCACAAATGTTTTGATTAATGTTTATAAAATTACATGTCAATTAAGCAGATTTATTTTATTTCTTGAGCACAGAATTAAAAATTTTTTTTACATATAGCACTCCTGGATAGACCCATAGACAATGAAAATTCTCAAATGAAGTTTTGCTTTCCCTTGGGTGGAGTTTGAAGTCCTGCTCCCCCTCGCTGGATGGGGGGAGGTGGAGCTAGACGGTCCAACCACACCCTAACCCTACCCATAACCTTATGGCTTATCGTCAGAGAAGGAGCTAGACGTCATTTGGCTCTGCGCTGAGTGAGCGGCACTTCACAATCCCAACAAGGAAACGAAATTAGACTAGATGTCACTTTATTTATTTATGTGGGAGGGTAAGTTAGTGTTTCAGCTGTGCAAGTAGTTAACCATAAACCAATAAAAATGCAATATACATAAAATAAAGTACTATAGCCTATAAAACAATCCAGAAAATTGGAAATCCCAATTGCAAAAAAAAAAAAAAAAAAAAAACATTTGGAAATTTAATGTAATTTAAGCATATATGAATTTGTTAGTCCAGCACAATTTGTAGTAGGCTCATAAAAAGCTTGGCCATGACCATGCATGGCTATTTAATGGTTTTGCCCAGGCCCCTAATTCCAATGAAGACAAATCTTGTTTCATTCTCTGTCAATCTACAAATCAAGGTTTATAAAGAAACGGTTACTGAGTCAAGAAAAAAAAATTTGATAGACCTGCACAAAACACAGACCAGTGAATCCCACCAAATACTTTAGGATGAACTGCAAGTCAGTGTTTTGCGATCTAATTTTCAGGGGAAGTTGCTAATAAAGGGTTGATTTGTTGCTAAATGATGTTGTGATGTCATTGCGTGATGACGCCAAACTGCGTTATTGCGTAGAATACACATAAAAAATATGATTTGAAATATGTTAATATAGATTTGTTCATAAAAAAATAATATAAACATGTTTTATTTGTAAAAGTAATATAAACAGCTTTATAATCAGATATTTTAGTTTTTAAATACAATACTGACTTACTGAAGTTACACGTTTTTTAACAATTAAAAAGTAAAACTACGTATTTTGAAAAAAAAAATAGTTTTAAGCAGTGTATTTAGTGTGCTACACTCTAAGAAAAGTCTGTAAAAATATTAAAACATTGTACTGTGTTAATTTGAAGGAATTATCCGTATTGATTTTTCACAGGTGTTTTACCTGTGTTTTAAATTACACATTGTATTTTGTGTTTTAGGGTTACACAGGGTCACAACTTAAAGCAATAGTTCACCCAAAAATGAAAATTATCGCATGATTTACTCACCCTCAAGCCATCTTCTTTCAGACGAACACAATCGGAGATGTATTTAAAAATATCCTTAATCTTCCAAGGTTTATAATGGTTGTGAATGGGGGGCCACGTTTTGAAATCAAAAATAATGCAAACATCCATTAAACGAAGTCATCCATACGGCTCCAGGGGGTTAATAAAGCCTTCTGAAGCGAAGCGATGCGTTTTTGTAAGAAAAATATCCATATTTAAAACTTTATATATTCAAACAACTAGCTTCCGGCGGATGACCATACGCAGAATGCACAAGTCGAATTGCGCCAAATGATTAACCTCTGACGTGATGTATGACGCAGGATATAGGAGTATTGTAAGCTTAGACGCCTCTCGCGGTTCAAACAAATATGGCTGGGCAACAAACGGAAGCTCCTCTTCTCTTATATTGAAATCCTCTGAAATTTATCTTGAAAAATGATCATTTTAGACTTATAATCCGTGACCGGTGATTTGTTTAGCTCTATCATCTGCACCTCCGCGTTCGTCATTACGTTGTGCGCCAGATCAAAGGATACTCTTCCGCCCAAATCAACTTGCGCATTCTGCGTACGGTCGTCCGCCAGAAGCTATTTGAATATATAAAGTTTTAAATATGGATATTTTTCTTACAAAAACGCATCGCTTCACTTCAGAAGGCCTTTATTAACTCACTGGAGTCGTATGGATTACTTTTTTTATGGATGTTTGCATTATTTTTTACTTCAAAACGTGGCCACAACCATTATAGCCCTTGGAGGACTAAGGATATTTTTAAATATATCTCTGATTGTGTTCGTCTGAAAGAAGATAGTCATGTACACCTAGGATGGCTTGAGGGTGAGTGAATCATGGGATAATTTTCATTTTTGGGTGAACTATCCCTTTAACAGAAAATGTCCTGGCAGAAAATTACCAGTATGTTACCTTTTTGTTTTTCTACATTTTTTTTCTTACAGTGCACCTTACTGAAAAACAATTATGGGTACAAGCTAATCACTTCTGTATCATAAACAATTATTATTGAACAACTGCAACTATCAACTCAATTCACATTTGATGTGTGTAGCCTACCGTTAGGCATCTGTCTTCAGCTCTCTCCAGGCTGATGTGCTGCTTGGCCTGCTATAGCTGTTCAATGGTTTCCTCTTTTTGTGTAATTTAGATAAAAAAAATATGTGCCTTTTTAATTGTTTGAGTCACTTTTCAAAAGTTGCCAAATAAATTGTTAAAAATACCTAAATTTGTTGCTAGGTGCTTTTTGGAAGAAAAAAAAACTTGCTGGGGTAGTCTAAAAAGTTGCTAAATCTTTAAAAAAAAAAAAAAAAAAAAAAAAGCTAAGCTGGCAAAACTGCTGCAAGAAGAAGCTGTTAGGAAGGACTGTCATGCTTGTGGTTTTGACTTGAACTGTTTCACAAACAAATATGGGTGTGATGTTTGGGTGTTTGGCAATAGTGTAGATTCAAACATAGTTCCATAACTTTTTGCTATAGTAGTTGGGTAAACAAGGGAACAACGGTGAAGCCATTCGAGTCAACTATATAATGAAGGGTTTAATTCTAAAATGACAATGTTTTATTAAAGGCAATTTTACATGTTACAACTCAATTACAATATCTGACAAATACATTTCTATCATGACAACTCTTAAAGTATTCGGCATGGCAATAGGCAAGGCCGTAACCATGTCTATAACATTGGAGGGGACCACAACAGAACATTGAAGGAAATTCTAGATATAATTCTAGTTGGAAAATAATCAACTATTTGCAAATAAGATTTGCATTAATTTGCATTAAAATATGCAGACATGTACTTTTATTTGTATGCCTATTATGTCAAAGTCGAAAACGTTTCTTGTCTCGTCACACTCAGTTTGGAATTACATGAATCACAAAACCTAAATGCATGTTTTAAATTCAAAACGGCCATATTTAAGAAAAAGTTTGAGTAGTTTGCATCGCTGGATGTTTCTGTCAAGTCTTTTAACATTTCTATCGCAAAACAGCTGACATGTATTAAATGTTTCTTACCTCATTCTCTTTCAAAGTAACTGATGTTTCGTGCTGGAATTCACGCTCTGCTTCTGTGAAGAGTAACACCCACCTTCTATGATTTGATTGGCCATCTCAATCATTTTGACATGATTGAGGCAGACCAGTCACTAGACTAAAAATTATTTGAACATTTGATTGGCATTTGAGCCCCTAAAGGCACGTGGTGGTGGAAAAAAAATGGGATGGGAGGAAATTTGACTTGCTGGTGGAAAAAAAAATTGGGATGGGAGGTTTTTTTTTTTTTTTTTTTTCAAATCTTTTGCGTTCCCTCGCAAAGATATTATCGTTCCCTTGCTGTGAGCTCGGACAAACACTTCCTCTTTAATGTCCTGCTGGCTGGCAGTAGTGTTTGATCTTGAACTAGAGTTGAACTAGAGTCAGACTTGTCTCTCCGCCGCCTGCTCATAGAAACCAATTTATTATAAAGCACATTTGAGGAAAATTGTGTTGTTGTAGCTCGACTGCATTTCTTTATATTTGAGTCCAACAAGTTCAAACTCTAAGAGCTGCGCATTATTTGTGTGCATTATTAACGTATGGAGCTGACTGAAACACTACTGCCAGCCAGCAGGGCATTAAAGAGGAAGTGTTTGTCCGAGCTCACAGCAAGGGAACGATAATATCTTTGCGAGTGAACGCAAAATTTTCTCCCATCCCAATTTTTTTTCCGTTTAGGAGCTCCGTAGGTTACTGCCCTGGTAATGGGTATGACAATGTTTATATGATTACCTGGTGTGATTGCAAGCAGGTCAATGACCTATCAGCCTGCGTCATCTAGAGTTTCATGACAGAACTTTGTATTTAAGTTATCTAAAAAATATTTATATACAGCGCCGTTTCTAGGCATAGGCAAACTTGGCGGTCACCTAGGACGCAAACAGCTAGGGGGCGCCAGTTAGAGCCCCCGATTTTTATTTATTTATATATATATATATTATTATTACTATTATTATTTTTTTCTTACTTTTGCTATTTCGAGGCATTATGATTAAGCTACTTGCGATTATCTGAGTGACAAGTCTTCCTGGTGATAGTGGCCGCTGCTGTTATGAGAAATGAGATGTAGAAGGCGGGAACGTCGTCATCCGTGTTTACCTGGATTTACGTGTTTTAGTTTTATCATTATGAAAAGGTCAAAGCCATCAGGGGCTCAGTATAGTAAAAAGAAAAAAGAGGATGAGAAAAAGAAAGCGAAATATACAGGTATTTTACTAATTGGTTAATTGTTCTGTTCTACTACAAGCTAGTCGCTCCATCATCACGAGCAAAACTGCCACTGACACTGCATATTAGCACGAGACGGATTTACCACAGGTCATGCTCATTTCAGCAGCGGAATATTATAGCATGGTAAAGTAAAAAAAAAAAAAAAAAAAAATCATTATCAAAGATGGCTGTTTAGTGTAAATTGACCAAGTGATAGTGTCTTAACTATGACAAGTTTGACAACCAGCGTGTACCTGCCAAACATAGTTTAAACAAAAAAATAAAAATGAGTTTTACATGAATTCAGTGCATTTTTTAAATGCTGTAATAGTGCAGTTGAAGTCACAGACAGACAGGCATTGTGAATTGGGTGTGTAGATTATGAGAATCTGTTTATGCTGGAGAATTTTATATTAATGGTACAAACAATCATGACAGGTGCAAATTTTTGGAGAAACACAAGGCAGGTGCTACTGTAGGAAGAGAAGCATCAGAGGCAAGCCCCAGTCCTAACTGTAAGTGTTTACTTCTTGTTTACAGCTTTAGCTATATAGAATAGCTTCAAAAGGGTTTAAAATGGTCTGTGGCAATGCTATGTCTGATTGTACATGTAGGTGAAGCTGACACATCAAACTCAGGGACAGCCACTGGATTCTGGCCAGACTAGGCCATCAGCAGGTGTGTGCATGTTTCTTATATGAATAGGAATAGGAATCTCGCCTAGGGTGCCAAAAAGGCTACAAACGGCCCTGTTTATATAGCCTAATTAGTCACAAAAGGTCATTCAATAAACTGTATGTTTTGAGGGGGAAATAATGTTTTTTTTTTTTTTGTAGCCAAGATTTTAAGGTATACATAGAAACTGCATTTCCAAAAGAAACCCAACAGAAATCCATTCACTAGAGAAAACCAGCTCTGGTCTCCCAAAGAACAAAAAAAGAACAATAGAAACAAAAGAGGTCTGCATTTAGAGTGTTGTAAGAGTGCATTGAGTCACACTTTACAGGACTCATGTTACAGTGCAATTACATTGGTAAGTACTAAAGTAGTGAAATACTTATGAAGGAATAAAGTAATGAAAAGCATATACTTAAATTGCTTAAGTTTTCTTTCGCAGGGTTTCATGCTAAACCAGCATGAAAGCAACACCCGATGCACTGACAGGTGAGTGTGACTCCGCCCTTGTGTTTATCATACAGCTGCTCTCAGTTTAAAACCAGCATCAGTTTCACACAAACACTCACACACTCGACAAGCTTCAGACACACTTGAGGACAACTACTGGGCAGCATGTCTAATATTGCAAAGGTTCTTTCTAGGAGGCAGGACAGAGGAGAAGGAGTGGGAACAAACGAGAATGCAATTCCCTACAACAAGCAGGACTATCAGAGCCTGAAGCAGCAATGTCTGGCGAAAAGAACCCTGTTCTGTGACCCGACCTTCCCTGCTGAATCTGACTCTCTGGGATACAACGAACTCGGGCGGTACTCCTTCAAGACCAGAGGAGTGCAGTGGAAGAGACCCAAGGTACTGTAATGTCCTCTGTGTCTGTGTGTGTGGTTCTGGTAAAGCCTACGTTATAGGGGACAAAATGTCACTGGCACTATTCGAAATCCTTGTCCTTGTGGGGACATTTTTTGGTCCTCATGAGGAAAACAGCTTCTAAATCATACAGAATGATGTAAAAATGCAGAAAGTTTTCTGTGAGGTTTAGGGTTAGGTTTAGGGGATAGAATATGCAGTTTGCACAGTATAAAAATCATTATGTCTATGGAAAGTTTCCATAAAACATGGAAAACGTGTGTGCTTTCTTTGCACAGGTGGAGTTTAGGTAAATATAAAGGCGCGTAATCTTTTTTTGTTTTATAGAATCTTAAAAAATACTTTTATTATATACCTAATTTTAAAAAAAGTAAAATAAAAAAAAGTAGTTGGGTTAATTCAAGAGTATTAAGGTTAATTGAAAATATTAATATTAAATAACATTAAATATTAATAAGAATTTTCATATGGTTTTTGTCATCCTTGTGTTTTTTAGAATATACCTGATAGGACCTTTAAAAATTAATAATATTAACTAAAATCATTTTAAAAATGCATGTTTAATTGCTGCCTTTAAATTTTAATAAACCCAAAGTTGAACAAAAATTCCAATAAGTTAAAGTAAAAAGTTCATTGCGCTAATAAAATAATAAAAAGAAAAACGTTGATGCTACATGAAACATTTTATCTGAGATACAAAACATGTATTGTTTTGTACGTGTGCGTGCATAGATATGGTCACTATGGTAACTGACGGAAGCTCAGGTTACTCTTCACGTGTGAAGAGGATCTTTGTGTGTATTTGTATGTGTTTCTGTGTGTGTGTGTGTGTGTGTGTGTGTTGATACTTACAACAAGCATACTCTCTGCTCTTTGGTAGCTCTATTTTTTCTTTCATGTATACACTAGCCACCACACAATTGTACAAATGAACCTTTCACATGCACTGTTTGCTAAGAGCAAATAAAACGTATTGTTACTCATGTGTACCATTGCATAACGTAATAATATCAGCTCTAATTGTGCTCAATTTTCTGTTTTTAAAGGAGCTGTGCTCAAACCCTGAGTTCATTGTGGACGGCGCCAAGCGGACGGACATCTGCCAGGGAGATTTAGGTGAGAAAAGATCCTTTGGGTCACATTTTCACTAACATGGTGGGCAGTATAGGTGAAGACTTTATTACTGATTAAAAAAAAAAACATGCTGAATATGGCTTTTCAGGTTCGGTTTAATTTAAATATCAAATGAGGTGTTTAGTTACCTGTATATGCTGGTGTGTCTGCTTTATGTTGACATGAGTACACTGTCCTCCACCCCAAACTCACACAGACTCGTATTGTGCAGAGCTAACCACCATGACACATGAATATATCTAAAAAGATGTGACATATGTGGCTATTATGATATTCAAAACTGTTAATATGACAAATCAACACCATAGAGCCATTTTGTTAAAAAAATTGTACAGAGCCCCCAAGAGGACACAGTCATGGAAGAAATATGAGGTGGGGAAAAAATTATATTTCGGTGCATTTGCATTTGCTCACATTTGCTTTTGCTTTTTTTGTTCCCCCAAGAATGAAGTTTCTCTAGGAAACGCAACAGAACTCTTTTCGTGATAGATCTCTTTTTGCAAAAGAACACAAAAGTTGTGTGAGCAAATGCAACATCATAATTTTGCAAGAGAACACAAAAAGTAGGGCTGCAACTAACGATTATGTTAATATGCAACTAACGATTATGTCTCTTCAATTAATTAAGAGACCTGTTTTCTTTTTAAAATTTTTATTGACAGAACACACATCCACACATATTCCACATCCTGCCCAATGTTGTCTTTCAAACGAACATGCAAATTGAATGTTATGAAAACATATTGGCTACAGTGAATATATCTTTATCTATGCTATATGCAAAAGAGCTATAAAGCAAAAAAAAAAAAAAAAAAATTAAATGCCTACATTAAAAATGAAGATAATAATAAAGATAATAAAGAAAAATAAAAACAAAAACTCAGTGTTAACAGATAAGAGGAATGTTCCGCAGAAACACACATTTACACTGGACGCAGTACCTGTTACTGTCATTTCTTTATCCTGTAAATGTAAGAAACGTCTTAGATTTATATTCAATTACACGCTGTTATACCTTTACAGTTACCACTCTCAAAAAATACTTGAATTACATGTTGACTTCTAAACCTAAATTTAACATCCAGCAACAGATATTGCAGCAAAATTTATTTCGCACTGAATCAAAGACTATAGAATAACACAAGATGTGTCACTCGTATTATTCTGGTGGGAGAAAGTGCAACGCGCAATATGACGGAATAAGTCCCACCTTCTAAATAAGAGCCAATCACTGATTGGTAAAGTCATTGCGTCACTGCAGCGGCTGTTAGAAGCTCCGGTTCCTATAGAAACAGTCAGATGCGCACCTCCAAAATGAGACACAAGAGATGCGCATTTAGGACTGCGCATGCACATTAGCTTGTTCCAGCCTGAAAAATACAGATTCGAGAGTTTAGAAACAAAATTTATGAGACAGTTGTTGTCAGATTTCATTGGTGATTTCAAATATGAAATTTAATGGAAAGCTTGGCAAACAGCTTTGGAGAAGTTGATGTTTCCCCATTCAAAGAGATAGGAGCTGCACTTGAATGGCCGAGAGGCGTTTCAAAGATGGCCGCCGAGTGAAATGACTTGTCTTAAAGGGACTTTAATTGTCTCCCTCTCTGTGCGTCCGGTCTGTTTGATGCGCAAACACACAAACACATTAAACAGCACACGTATCTGTCAAAGCGCCTGACAGGGCAAGCCATGTTTAGCATTTAGCTAATGCATTAGCTTGAAACTTAAAAAGAATTCTCATGTTTTGGGCAGATTGAATCACGTACCTTTCCCGCAGCAGCTCACTCCGTTTCCTCCACTGTTTTTAGATGCATTTTGTCCATAGAAATGCGTTGTGTTGTAATTTGACACAACTGGCAGAAGTTTTCCGTGCATGGTGGGCAGACACAACCATAATGACATATGTTGTTGATGATTTTCATTATCGATTAGTTGTTGCAGCCCTACACAAAAGTTGTGCGAGTGAATGAGAAGTTACTTTGGAGAACGCAACATTTTTGCAAGAGAGCGCAAAAGTTGTGCGAGCGAATTAAAAGTGTCTTTGAGGAAAGCAATGTTTTTGCAAAAGAACACAAAAGTTGCGAGAACGAATGAAAAGTTTCTCCGGGAACACAATTTTTTTGCAAGAGAACCCAAAAGTTGTGCAAACAAATGCAGAGTTTCTTGGGCGAACGTAAAATCTGCGAGAGTTTTGCGAGTGAATGCAAAAGCATTGAAATATGGAGATTGTGATGTGGGAGGAAATACATTTTCAAGTTTTAGTGGTAAGTGGTTAACAACAAAGTTTGAGCAAAAATATGAGTGATGCTAGCTTTAGTAACAGCTAATTAAAGTTACCTCACACTACAAGTGCACAACTCCTGCTGTGGAAAAACATGGGAGTGGTCAAGACTTAAGCTTAAAGGTTGTAGGTTCAAACCACACAATGGTTGATCCATGAACCATGACCACTGAGCAAGACACATACACCCAGGATACTCCTTGAGCTGAAGCCCAGGTTGATCCTGCAAGACTATCACTGTAATAAGCGTACTAGAAGTCAGTTTGCATAAAATCATCAGCTCAAGGCATAATAAATACCTAATTATGTTTGATACATTGGCAGGTGACTGTTGGTTGCTGGCAGCCATTGCATCTCTGACTCTGGATAAGGAGATTCTGGAACGTGTAGTTCCAGCTGGACAGAGTTTTATGGAGGACTATGCCGGCATCTTCCACTTTCAGGTCAGAACATGCAAACAGACTGACTCACACTTAAGATCTGGGATTTAAAATCAAATTTAAACTTAGTTTTAGGATTTTAAAAACAAACATTCAAAGTACTTAAAGTAATTTTAATGTCAGACTGATGGTATTTTCTTCAACTCTTCAGTTCTGGCAGTATGGTGAATGGGTGGACGTGGTCATTGATGACCGTTTGCCCACCAGAGATGGGAAGCTGCTGTTTGTTCACTCAGCCGAGGGCTCTGAGTTTTGGAGCGCTCTGCTGGAGAAGGCCTATGCTAAGTGAGTGTGTGTTTATTCATCATAAATTACCTGCTACTACTTACCTGAACTGCATTGCTGAACAATATGATACTGAGTCATCTGAAACGCTTGGTAAACAGTGTGCCTATTGTACAACCACAGCCTTCAAAACACACAATATTCATACAACATGTCACATATCCATGACATACCAACCGGTGACACAGATTTCTACCATATTTTGAAGGGTAAACGGCTCGTATGAAGCTCTGACAGGAGGTTCGACCACTGAGGGTTTTGAGGATTTCACCGGAGGCATCGCTGAGAACTATGAGCTGAGCAAAGCTCCTCCATACCTGTTTAAGCTAATGCAGAAAGCACTGACGACGGGCTCATTACTGGGCTGCTCCATTGATGTAAGTCTCATTCCACTTCTGTTGGCTTTCATTTCATTTTGAGCTGCTATAACTTCTCTGTAGCAAGAATAAATAGTGATTAATACATTAGAATGTGCAAGTCTTCAGATAAATGTTTTGTTGGAGCTGTGGTCTACTTAACAAACACACTTTAGACACTTAAGCTCTTATTTATGAATATCCAGATTAAAGGATATTAATTTGTTTGTGAGACCGAACAATTTGCACGTGCTACAAGGATGTTTTGCAGGCGACTTACTAAGAATACTTGCCACATATGTAAATAGGCTCACCCATATTTAAAGGAGGATTTTATGTGTGGAAATATGAATTGTTGGCTCACTTGTGGCTCACACTAAATACCAGGAATTCCAAAAGTGACAATTAAGATCATTGCTGTAATACATAATAATTAAGGACGCACTAATATGAACATTTTGGCTGATAATGATGATTATACTAATATATAGTGTATTAAATGTACACACACTGCTGTTCATAAGTTTAAGATCTAAGATTTTTTAATGTTTTTAAAAGAAGTCTCTTATGCTCCGACGTTGTAAAAAGTGATACCATTGTGCAGCGTTTACCTTAGTAAGTTGACCGATTGGATCTCTGAGCTTGTGCGAGTGAGAGGAGGTGGGGCTAATTAGCATATTAATTTAAAAACATTTAAATATGTAATTTTGGTGATCAAAGGTGAGTTTTAAGGGATAAAATTATTGACTACGGGGGGCCTTTAAAATATTATTTTTACTCCAGTCTTCAGTGTCACATGATCCTTCACAAATAATTTTAATATGTTGATTTGATGCTCAAAAACATTTCTGACTATTATCAATATTGAAACTGTTGTACAGCATAATATTTTTGTTTAGACATTTTTTAGACAATTTTTTTTAGGATTCTTTGATGAATAGAAAGTTCAAAAGAATGACAATTATTTGAAACAGAACACTTTTGTAACTTTATAAATGTCTTTCTGTCACTTTTGATTTGTTTAATAAAAGTATTCATTTCTTTAAAGAAAAATCTTATGGTAGTGCCATTGCTCTCATGTGGGAAATACAGGTTTGAACCTGACTAGCTACAGTTTTTATCATTAAAATCATATTTTAATTATTGAGCAGATTACCAGTTCCTATGAGACAGAGGCGGTGACGAGTCTGAAGCTGGTGAAGGGTCATGCCTACTCCGTCACGGCCGCAGAGGAGGTCAGACATCGCCACTGATGCTGAAATATGGATTTGATGGGAATAATAAGAAGGAGCTCTAATTATTGTCACCTTACATGCAGGTTCACTTCAGAGGCAATCCGGTTCAGCTGGTGCGTATCAGGAACCCGTGGGGTCAGGTGGAGTGGACAGGCGCTTGGAGTGATAAGTGAGTTCCCTAAACAGATCGTACTCCTTCAACATCGGTCTTGAGAGGCCTGTAAAATGTTTCCCATCTCTTTCTCAGTTCCAAAGAATGGAATAGCGTCCAACCGGAGGAGAAAGCGAAACTGGATTATTCAGCTGAAGATGGAGAGTTTTGGTAAGAGAATTTGGGCTTTTTAATCTTTTAACCCCCAACATTATAACAAATAACTTGACTAATCTTCCTCATCCTGCCAGGATGGCGTATTCTGACTTCATACAGCAGTTCTCGAAGTTGGAGATCTGTAATCTGACTCCAGACACTCTTTCAAGTGACGATGTGAGCCGCTGGAACTACAACCAGTTTGAAGGAAACTGGAGGGTGGGCTCCACCGCAGGGGGCTGCAGGAACAACCCAGGTATATCGAATCAACATGAATGTGCTTGAAACCAAATTTGGTTTTAAAGTTGTTTTTGTTCCACCATCCAATCATTTGGTTTCTCCTCTCCAGCTACATTCTGCTCAAACCCTCAGTTTGTGATCAAGCTGGAGGATGCAGATGATGATCCCTATGATGGCGAAGATGGATGCACGTTCCTTGTGGGTCTGATGCAGAAAGATGGACGTAAAGACAAGCGGTTTGGACGAGACCTGAACACCATTGGCTTTGCTATCTATAAGGTAACTGGTTACATACAATCAGTAATACCATTGAAACTAGAAACAACTTTACTCTCAACACCAAAAACAACTTCGCAACCAACAGTACCACTAACCTTGCAAACACTTTTTCAGCAGTCTTGGTTCTAGAAGTGTCTTTCAAAGTAATTTTCTCCATAAAGATTAAAAACAACTTCAAGAAAGATTCATTAACCAAACCAACCTTCTAAGATTAATTGCAAAATTACAGAATTTGATTTGAAACTGTAAAATAGGCCTATTTGAAAATCATGGGTAGTGCAGTTCTTCACCTGTTTGATTACTAAAGATTTTTAGTGATGTTGAAATATTGATTAAAAGCCTTGTAGGTCTGTTTGGAAATGTAAAAAAAAAAAACTCTAAGGAGGATGTAATTTTGCTTCCAGAACCCGAACACATTATACAACACATTTTTCCATTTACTTTTTTTGTGAAAATGTATGAATTTAAACATTGAATAATATAATATTTTTGGATGTTTTTCAGGTTCCAGATGAGGTGTGTATGAGCTCTATATGTTTTGTACATAAGAGTAGCTGGACAACACAAATGTAATCAGTTGTTCTTTCATTTATCCATTACTACGGAGCCCCTGAAGGGGCAAGGTGATGCTAAAAAATTAGACTAAAGGAAAAAATTATATTTCAGTGCCTTTGCGTTCTTTGCAAAACTCTCTCCTTTGTCTTGGGGGAAAGCAATCCTTTGGAAGAGAACGCCAGTTTTCTTGGGGGTTTGCAGTCCTTTGGGAGAGAACGCAAAGTTTCTCCGGGCAATGCAAAGTTTCTCGGGGGAGTACAATCCTTTTGGAGAGAACGCAAAGTTTCTTTGGGTAGCGCAATCCTTTGGGAGAGAACGCAAAATTTCTCTGGGAAACGCAAAGTTTCTCTAGGGAGCGCACTCCTTTGGGAGAGAACGCAAAGTTTATCGGGGAGCGCAATCCTTTGGGAGACAATGCAAAGTTTCTCTGGGAAATGCAAAGTTTCTCAGAGGAGCGCAATCCTTTGGGAGAGAACGCAAAGTTTCTCTGGGGAATGCAAAGTTTCTAAGGGGAACACAATCCTTTTTTTTTTTTTTTTTTGAGAGAACGCAAAGTTTCTTGAGGGAGTGCAATCCTTTTTTCAAAAGAAACCAAAGTTTCTCTGAGGAGCGCAGTCCTTTAGGAGAGAATGCAAAGTTTCTCTGGAGAACGCAAAGTTTCTAAGGGGAACGCAATCCTTTGGGAGAGAACACAAAAGTTTTGTGAGCAAACGCAAAAGCATTGAAATATAATTGTTCATTCCATCTTACATTTTTTCCATCACTATACATTTATATGGAACAACCTTTGCAAGTTTTCAGATGTTTTCAGAATTTTATTCATCTGTGTTTGTGTTGCAGTTAAAGGGTCGCAACAATATTCAACTCGGTCCTGACGTACTGCTGCGTCAGCGGTCCGTTGCAGGGAGCAACACCTTCATCAATCTGCGAGAGATGAGCGAGCGCTTCAAACTGCCTCCTGGTGAATACGTCATCATCCCCTCCACTTTCGAGCCGCATCGCAAGGGAAGCTTCATACTCCGTGTGTTCACAGAGAAAGAGGCTGCTGCCAGGTTAGTTCCAAGTGTGTAAAAAACATGGGTTTAAATAGTTCTAGTTTTAGACCACATGGTGGCGATGTTGCACAGGTTCTGTTTTGTCTACTCTAGAGTTAATAGTAACACTAAAACATCTGTTTGCTCTGTGTTTGTCTGACAAATAAATCATAACAAATGAATTATAATTGTTCTTTAAGCATTCTTGTATTTGCACCCAAATGCATGATGGATGTAATTCTGACTCTCGTCCCTGCAGCCCGATGGATGCAGAGATCAGTGCAGATATAAAAAAGGTGAATTTCATTTATCATTTACAAACATAGCGTATATATATATATATAATATAATATATAATATGTATATTTATTTATTTATTTCATTTAAAGAACACTTTTTTCTTTTCCAGCAATACATATCCGAGAGTGTTGTGGACCCACATTTCAAACACCTTTTCAATAAGGTTGCTGGAAATGTAAGTCACATGACATAATTTTCAGTTTTGGGTCATTATCAAAAATTATATATTTTCCCAGTATGCATGATCTTGTCTTTTCTCTGCAGGACTCAGAGGTATCTGTGACTGAACTACAGCAGATCTTGGACAGTGTTATCTCGAAACGTAGGAAAACACTTTTATTCACATAAATATATAGATATTTGCATTTAAAAGCCCCTTGAAATGGTTTCACAATCTGTTCTGTGCTGGTCATTCTCACAGTGTTTTGTGGTATTTCACACAGGAACTGATCTGAAGACAGATGGATTCAGTATGGAAACCTGTCGCCAGATTATCAGCCTGCTAGATGTATCCTTACCTCACTGGATGATATGAATAGATAGATACTATATGGATTCATGTTTTAATCAGCCAAACCTCTTTGTCCCAAAATATTTTCTTGAAGAACCCCCTGAGATTTTAAGTTAAATTTCAATAATTCTTATATTCTTATATTTCAGCACATTCGCATGTTCACGTTTCTCTGATGTCGGATGACTGTTTCCATTCCTGATTATTTTAATATATCTTTTATATATATATATATATATATATATATTTTTTTTTTTTTTTTTTTTTTTTTTAATATAGTTTTTGTAAGTGTTATTTTGATTGTTTTTGTTTTAAAAATATTTATTTATTTTGATTTTGCATTTTATCATTTAATTATTAGTTTTCATCAAACACAGATTATATAAATGTTATAAGTGTGCTTTAAGAATCTCAACACTAGCGTTCTTCCATTGTACGACCGCAGCAAACAAATTAATCATCATAATCCTGCTATAACCTTTGACCTCAGTTCAGAGAGATGGCAGCGGCAAACTTGGCCTTTTGGAGTTTCACATACTGTGGACAAAGATCCAGAAATATTTGGTATAATATAATATAATATATATATATATATTGGTAGAATATTTCAGATGAAGTTTAGTATAATATTTCAGATCAATTCTTCATTTTTAGTGATGTTTATTACTGAATGTGGATTTTCTGTCGTACCTCACCAGGAAATTTTTAAGAGCCGTGATACCGACAACTCGGGCACTATGAGTTCCCATGAGATGAGAGATGCCATGAAAGAAGCAGGTAATGAGTCTATGGTTAGACAGTGAATTAAGAATACATTTCTTCTAAAAGTGTGTAATAGTATATAGATCATAATATAGAGTGAAGTAATGCTTGTATGTGTTTTTCTCTACAGGGTTCCAGCTGAACAACGAAGTACTTCAGGTGATAATCTCACGTTATGCCAATCAGCAGTACGCCATTGACTTTGATTGCTTCGTCAGCTGCCTAATTCGCCTGGAGATGCTCTTCAGTAAGTTTTACTGGAGATTATACAGAATGTTTTAAATTACTGGAAATAAATAGCTAAAAATGGAATTACGACAGTTTGTTTATAAGTGTTTTACTGTAACGTTTTCACCTGTGCTCTACACAGAAATGTTTAAAACGTTCGATAAAAAGGACACCGGGAAAATTGAGCTGGATATCCTGCAGGTGATGCACAAGTGTGACCATGGACGTTGATTTCTGTATCTCCTCAATGTAGCGTTATCATTTACAGATGTGTTGTTTTGTGTTGCAGTGGCTCTGCTTGGCTCTCAGTTGAAAATCCATTTACCATAATTGCACCAGAAGTCCATTCATTTGCTACAGTTAAACTGAGGATGACACAGCAGACCAGGAATACACTAAAGAGGGGTTTCTTGACTAAAATCAACTATATACGGTATTAGCTAAACTTTGAATTGCTTTCAAAATGCAATTTGTTTATGGTGCTTATCTGCTGAAAATAAAACCATTTGCAATAATAAAGATGACTAAATCACATTTTTCATATTTACAAAGTCCTGTTTACAAATAATTACCATAGTTTCCACCAAAATAACATAGTACATTGTTTCTAAACTAATAACTCAGCCATGGAGTGGCCCAGATCTGGATTAAAGACAAGGGGCCACACATGAACCATAACTGGCCCGAGTCTCAGCCAACTACTAACCCATAACTGACCCATAACAAAAGGTTTGATTATTGGTACTGATTCTAAGCCTTAAGTAAACCAGAACCCCCAAAACTGAGCCACACCTGAGCTTTATCTACTGTTAAAGTGGACCTATAATGCCCCTTTTACAAGATGTAATATAAGTCTCTGGTGTCCCCAGAATGTGTCTGTGAAGTTTCAACTCAAAATACCCCACAGATCATTTATTATAGCTTGTCAAATTTGCCCCTATTTGGGTGTGAGCAAAAACACAATTTTTATGTGTGTCCCTTTAAATGCAAATAAGCTGCTGCTTCCAGCCCGCTTTCCAAAAGAGGGTGAAGCTTTAAAAGCCTTAGCTTCAGGTACAACTTTTAGAATGTTTCTGAACGGTTAGTGGATACATGTATGTAGTTGCTGTGGGGTTGATTCAACTCATCGACTAGCATGTGCCGTCATGTTAATCTTTTGTGCAAATCCAGCGTTGAATTGACTCGTTTGTGAAGCAGTCTGGAGTAAAATGACAGCATGGTAACAACACTCTACTACAACAACTCTTCCTCTTCTCTAAAGCAGCCCAACATGGCCTCACCCCCTTTGTCGCATGTTTCCGGGGGCAGGGTTTATGTAAATTTTAGGGTTAGTTATGTCACTAACCCAGGAAGAAACTTGTTGTAGTCCCTACCAGCTGTTTGCTGTAGTCCTTAAACAGCGAATTATTTAAAAGAAAATATCTCACATTGCATTGAACTTTGAGTGTCGTAACTTTGTAGATGTTGTTTATGTTCTAACAGCAACATTACACACTAATTAAAGTTAAAAAAGTGAAATCATAATCAACCACCCCTTTAAAAAAAAAAATTCTTTCATACTAAAGTTCTTATTGAGAAGTAACAGAGGTTTAGATGTTGATGTTTTATTAAAAATAATAAAGTTTGAAGTATATGGTGGTTAGTGTTTGTGTTAGTTGGGCTCTTGACCCTTTAATATTAGGTTTTCTCTGGCTGCTATGGCAAAAAAAATGCAAGAGAAAATCTGGACAGATGACGGGCACTTTTTAGTGATGTGTAGTCATCATTTAGTGGCCTGATTCACTGATACTAGAGTCTAATCTCTAATTTCACATGCCAATACTACTGCAGAAATTCCTGCAGTGACAAATTGTCATAATACTGATGCCACAATATCACAAGACTACTGTAAATCATGTGAAATGAACTGCTAATGTACTCAGAGATGTGACTTTAAGTGATATCAGTGAATCAGGCCACGTAATGATGATGATACCAGTACGTGACCAACATCATCTGATAAGATTTTCTTATGCATTTTTTACCGTAACAAACGTGTACCAGAAACACCCACAGTTAAAGCAGATAAAGAAAAACTTGTGTTAACAAGTCAAGGGTCAAGAGCTCAACAGTGATCACCAAACTTCACTTTTTTTCAATAAAACATCAATACCCACCTATCAAAAATAACTTTTGTATGAAAGATATAGTCAAACTGAATTGTAATAAGTAAAGATGCAGAGATCTTGAGAGATCTGTTAGTGTTTATGTTATGTTCCAGCCAGTCGTATGAATGAATTCAGGAAATAAATTTAAAATAACAGTGTTGTTCTGTAAAACATTTAAAGAAAAGTTTTTTTTACACTTTATTTAAATTAGGATAATTTACTTAATTTTTTTTTTTGTTTGTTTGTTTGGCAGTCGCTGCTACCATTCATTTGGTCTTTTTTTTTTCTTTTCTTTTTTTTTTTACGATCAGTAGTGAGGACGGGGATACATTTCCCAGAATAAAAGTTTGAATTTGGATCTGTTTCTGTAGTAACTTGAGAGAGAGAGGTCTGAGAATTAAAGATTGATCATTTACTGAGTGAGTTTAACAGCAAGCAGTACAATCAACCACATCACAGGTGGACTCAACATGCACAAACAACAGGTTCTTCTTTGCCACTTTTTAAGCGAAGTTAAACTGCATTAGACTGTCATAAATATTCACATTCAACTTTTAAATCTCACTCTACACCAGTTTGTCACACAAAGCATCACATCCTGAAGATTTGGATTACAGCACAGGAATAAAATATGGTGTATTTTATGACAGCATATTAATAAAATGAAGCCCCATGATAAACAAAATGAATAAACTATTGCATTATTATGGTTAAATGATCACAGAAATGTTACTGAATTCAATATATTAAACTGTAGTATTGTTTAAAATTAATATTTGAAATGGTAAGTCATAACAGATTAAATGTTAACATTTCAAATTAAGTAAATTGCATTAAAGTGCAATGATCATTGATCCTCATGTCGTTTGCCATGATCCATGCTGTGCCATCATTGCCACACATGGCCCAGCTCTGGCTGACAGTAAACGTGCCATTGCAGACAGGAGGCCAACAGTGCCAGCTTGAGGCCACATTTGGGCCGAGATCGCTTGCTATGTGGGCGTTTAGTCAGTTCTTTTCAATAAACAGGCCAAAGGGGTTTGCAAATCTAAATAAATCACGAATCAATTCAGATAGATTTCAAATTTAAACAGTCCACTTACACTCTGACTTGTTTGAAGCAGTTTCGCAATAAAACAGGATAGTTTATGACACGTGGTAAACATTTAATATAGTAACCTCTCAGTACCATTATAGGCCTATATCAAAATATTAGCATTCATTATGCCACCACAGTAGCATATTTATGCATATTTTTGAAGAATTGTAGCTGTGTCATACGTCTAGAGTCTGAAGCTGGCTAAATCCTGTGAAATATTTGAATAGATTCAGGGTGGGTTTTTTTCAGTACAATAAGAAGTCTATTAGCCTACAGTCACATTATTAACAACATTAGCTAACATTTTCAGTGCTTTTAAAACTCAGTGTTTTAGTTTGTTACAAAATATATATGTATAATTTAAAATCATTTGTAAAAGACTTATGGTTTGCAAAAAGCCAGCTTCCTACGTTAATGCTATTTTTTAATCAAATAAATAATTGCACAATGTAGGGCTTTTTTTTTTACATTTCAAAATGTTATTCTGAAAATAAAAACACAACAAAACAAATAGCCTACACAATTTATTTATAACGATAAAACATGCAGAATTGCCCATAAAATTCTATATATGAAACATACAATACATATAACATATAAGTCATAAAGTATTTTAAATAAGATACTTCTTTAATTTTGTTATTGATACAAAATTTGTTTAAGCATTTTCTGTGTAATAGTTAAGCCGATAATAAGTAAATGTATCTAGTGAAATCATAAAGGCAAATCCCATGGTTAGATTAATGCTAGATAATATAGGCCTAAAGTTTTTTTGTTTTTGTTTTTTTTGAACACTTGTGCTCTATAGGATACTGACAAAAAGGCTAGTAACGCCCCTGGTCACGCCCTCCATTTTAACGTGTTGTGAGCTAAGGTGTGCTGTTTATTGTGAAGGACGTGCAGAGATGTCAGGAATTGCGGCGAAGATCCAGCAAAACAGGGCGCGAGCAGCGGGCATCGGTACCAACGCTCAAGCGGTCAGATTCCTCAATCAGGACTATGAAGCGCTCAAGCGAGAGTGTCTGGAGTGCGGACGCTTATTTCAGGATGACATGTTTGAAGCCAATGCATCTGCTCTCGGGTTCAAGGACCTGGGACCAAACTCATCTAAAGTGCGCGGGGTTGAGTGGCTGAGACCAAAGGTGGGTGTAATACAATCGTTTTATATATTTAAAATATTTAATTAAGCATTATGGTCTAAACTAAAAGACTGAAATAGTATCCATCTAACTACTAAATATATATATATATATGTATATGTGTGTATATATATATTTCCCTTATTTGCCTGTTTGAAGTATTCCCATAGTGACACATACTGTGCATTCTTCTCAGTCCAAGTTCACTTCTTTTCTTACTCTTTTGTTCTAGGCCATCTTACCTTGCTCATCTTGTCTTAGATTAGTTGTTCTGTGTTCAGTAATTACTCTGAAGCTTCCTGGATCTGGGCTCACCATCATTTGTTTTTGAGGCACTATGATCAGGAAGCTGCACTTGTCCATAGTTATTATAGGCCAGTCAGATCATTGTAAGGTAGATCTGATTTGAGAAAAAACAAATGCACATCAGTGTTTTAGTGTGTTTTCAAACATCATCCAGGCAGCCAAGAAAGAACAAAAAGTCTATACTAATGACTATGGAAAACCATTGCATGTTAGTCTTAAATTGACAGACTGCTTCAGTGTCATACCAACTAGGAAATTATGGGAACATATACTCCCCCAGGAGCATTATCACTTTAAATGCTGCATACTTATGCTTTGTGAGCGCCATTATGCATTACTCCTTACCAGAAGACCTTTTAGAGTCAATTAGAGTGAATATGATCCTTACAGCTGGTATGATGAATGGTTATCGTTGTATTCAAGAATGGTGTCAGTTGGACTCACAGCTTTTTCACAGGTATTCAAACAATTTTTAGAACAAATATACTGTAGGGTATGAGTGATAGGAAAACCTTTGAGATTTCTTGAGCTCTCTGGCTATTAAGGATACAAGATGCAATTGGCACTTTCCACAAATAGAGTACACTTTTGTGTCCATATAGGCTACTTAAGAAAACTCCCATATTTTTTTGTAAAAACTATTAAAATTTATTAGACAAACTATTATATAACAAACCTACCATAAAAAGTAGCTTGTCCATGAAAGGTTTTGAACTTGGTGTCCTACAGTTAAAATCAAACAAAAATATAATACATTTGACACATTGTTGGACTGATATTCAATGAGCTGAATATCTTGAAGAAGAAACAATCTGGCATTTTCTAACATTTTTCAATCCTGTTATCGCATGATTTGCCCCATTATAGAAAATGTAAGATTCAATAAAATCAAAACACCCGAGAAGAAACATCATTTGGACCATTCCCATGGTAGGAGGACAAAATAATCTCATTTTCATTGTCAGTTTTTACACAAATTTCAGAGTTGTCTGCTTAACCATTCAACCCTGTTATTCTGGTTATTGTAATAACAATAATCAAGCAAATATGCTTCTTATGGTAAATATAGGTTAGTCAGTAACTACAAATCAATAAAATAACCACAAAATCTTTAGCTCCTGCGGAGTTATGTGTTATTTAAGCTAATTCTGCAACCCTGTTACTGCATTTCCTCTATTTTAGAAAATGTAGCTTAAAATTGTGACCCTGAAGAGGACATATGTTTTGAACACTTCCAGTGGCTGGAAGACAAAATAACTTCATTTTCAGTGTTAGTTTTTACACAAATTTCAGAGTTGACTGCTTAACTGCATTCATCCCTGTTACTCAGGTTATTGTAAAAAAAAAATGATAGAGCAAATATATGTTTTTTTAAATTTTTTTATTTATGGTAAATAAAGGTTAAAACAGTAACTACAAACCAATAAAATAACCACAAAATCTCTAGCTCCTACTGAGTTATGTGTTATTTAATCTAATTTTGCAACCCTGTACCGCATTTCCCCCGTTATGGATAACTTCATTTTCATTGTTAATTTTTACACAAATTTCAGAGTTGACTGCTCAACCATTCACCCCTATTACTCAGGTTATTGTAATAAAAATGAGCAAGAAAATATTAAAACAACCACAAAATATCTAGCTCCTACTGCGTTATATGATATTTAAGCTAAATTTTCCAACCCCATTACTTACCCCTATTTTGTATATTGTATGTGTTTGATCATGTTGGTTCAGCAATTAACTCATCGCTTGTTAAGGTACACCTGTGATTCATGTTTCTGGAATGTGTTTTGTCATCCAGCAACTGACGTCCAACCCAACGTTCATTAGTGGAGGAGCGACCAGAACTGACATCTGCCAGGGTGCTTTGGGTGAGTCCATTTACCTGTAATATTACTTGTTGGGCTGGTGAAACTTTATAAATGTTGATATAAAAAGATGTTGTATAGATGTCATCAGATGATACTGAGATACAATAGCAGTTTTTCTGGTTGAGGGAGTTTCTTTGAAGGGCGGATAGAGGACATTGAAAATCATCAAAGCTTTAAAGGGAAACACCCTGTTTGAACACACTAATTCATTCTGATCCCTTTTTTATATTATTAGATTGTCTGGGAATTGTATTAATTGCATATGTTCTTAAAGAACTATTCTGAAAATGACGACCAGGCTCTTTAGAGTCTGTGGAATGGAATTCCTGTTGTAGAATATGGAAAAAGCAAAAATTCTTAATCCTAAACAAACACATATACACACCCTTTCAAACCTGCTTTACTCCATACAACCCAAACACTGGTGTGCTTTTATCCTGTCCTGGTTAAAACGCAACTGTTTTCTCACATGCAAACATGTCCCAGGGGTCTACAGTTTTCCACTGTAGCTGAAAATGTTTAGTACAAGCCCTGATCAGAATCACAATCACTATTTGTTGAGTTTTGGATGTCATTGACTTTACTGGCTATAAAGGAAACGTCTGTGATGCAAATGAGTTTGCAAAGTGAGTAGGAGCAGGAAAAATAGGACAGGTGTGGTCCTGAAGCATGGCAGAGCAACTTAAAGCATAGGTTGATAGGTATTTATGTTTTACCAATGATACAGTAGGATGTCATTGTTGAAGTTGTAGGTAAGGTGATATAGTGCAGTAAATCAGCTCATTTAGATTTAAACACAAAATTATACCACATTTTCCTACTGGTTTCCCAGGTGACTGTTGGCTTCTAGCTGCCATCGCTTCTCTTACCCTGAACCAGGACGTGTTCGCCCGTGTGGTCCCACCTGGTCAGAGCTTTGACGGTGACTACGCTGGAATATTTCATTTCCAGGTTAATAGCCTCTCATTCACATAAAAGCCAACCAAACAAAAATATTACAAATAGTATGAATGATATTGCGTTTTTATGGCCACTAGCAAGACAGATTATTTTAATGTTTAAGGGCCTGCTAACCGATTATTGTTTTCTTTGTTTTTTTTTGACATAATATTAATAACATACTATTTATTTATTTCATTAATTTCTTATTAATTAATTAATATATTTCTTTGCAGTATTACCTATTGCTGTAATGTATGCAAAGTTGTGTTCCGATCTAAAAGTCAGGTTTATTTTTATCATTATTTTGGGCTTATTATTAAGCTATACATTTCTTTGTTAAAAATTAAATGGATTACCATACATTCAGAAACAGCATTGCATTTTGTCAAACATTAACCATTAAAGGGTTAGTTCAAAATTACTCTTGTCATTCCATGTCATTTGTTCATCTTCAAAACACAAATTAAGATATTTTAAATGAAATCTGAAAGATTTCTGTCCCTCAAATGACAGCCTACGCAACTACCACATTGTGGCTTTAAAAAGTTAATGTAGGCCCGGTTTCACAGACAGGGCTTAGCCTAAACCAGGATTAGGCTTTAGTTCAATTAGGGCATTTAAGTAGCTTTTATAAATGTTCATTAGAAAAAAACATTACTGCTGTGCATCTTGAGACAAAACCATGACACTGACATATTTTAAGACATGTCAGTGCAAGTTACTTTCAGTTAAAACAGCTCAAACATGCATTTTAGTCCAGGACTAGCTTAAGCCTTGTCTGTGAAACTGGGGAAAGAGATTTTAAAAGTAATCCATATGAATCAATTGGTTTAGTCCACATTTTCTGAAGAGACACAATTGCTTTATTTGATAATCAGATTGAATTTAGGCTTTTTTTTCACTTATAAACATTGATTAGCAAACATAAACAGAAGCTCAACTGAACCTGCTTGACACTCGAGAGCAAACCTCTTGCAAAAGCTCAAATGTATGATGCGTAACACACAAGAATAAACCTAACTGGTCTCACACATCAACCAAACATGCTTGAGCTTCCGTTTACCAGATCTGATGTGTGCGCTGATAAATGTTTATTTGTGAACAAAGGGTGAAATTCAATCTGTTGAGTTGTATGGTAGTTGCGTGGACTGACAGAAATCTCTCAGATTTCATCAAAAATATCTTCATTGGTTTGGAATGACATGAGGGTGAGTAATTAATGACAGAATTTTCATTTTTGGGTGAATAAACTCTTTAATGTTGACATACATTGACTGTCTCTTCAGTTCTGGCAGTATGGTGAATGGGTGGACGTGGTCATTGACGACCGTCTGCCTGCAAGAAAAGGAGAGTTGCTGTTTGTCCACTCCGCCGAGGGCTCTGAGTTTTGGAGCGCTCTGCTGGAAAAAGCCTATGCAAAGTGAGTGTTTGCTTATCAGCTCGGTAGATTAAAAGTACTCAAACACTTCCTTAGAAATAATAGTGAAAAACTACTTCCTTGTCCTCAGGCTTAACGGTTCATATGAAGCTCTCTCTGGTGGCACCACCACAGAGGGTTTTGAGGATTTCACCGGAGGCATCGCTGAGGTCCATGAATTGGCGAAAGCAGGTCCAAATCTCTTCAAAACCATCCAGAAGGCTTTGAGCTGGGGCTCACTGCTGGGCTGCTCAATTGATGTGAGAAACTTCATATTTATGTGTGTTCAATTGTTGAACCTTGTAATCATTAGCAGTTTGTAAACAGATCTGTTGTGTAACCATCAGTGAACTATAATAAATAGTCGTGTGTAACCGGTTCTGTTGTGTAATGTTTTATTTCGGTTTGCATTAGATCACAAGCTCTGCTGATTCAGAGGCAATTACTAGTCAGAAACTGGTGAAAGGGCACGCCTACTCGCTTACAGGAGCCGAAGAGGTTAGTGTTGATTAGTATTTTCAAGAATTTGTATTTTATTGGTTTGCCTAGATCATAAATGTTACCTGGTGTTTGCACAGGTGGAGTACAAGGGCGAGTTAACCAAACTGGTCCGAATCAGGAACCCCTGGGGGCAGGTGGAGTGGACTGGACCCTGGAGTGATGGGTGGGTAAGCCTTTGTTGGCTTCAAAACACGTCTGCAAATTGATTCTGAGATACGTTTGAGGTTACACAGGTGGTGTTGCAGAAAGCAACCACACCCACCCGTGGCTCGTTTCAAACATGTTGTCTGGGAGAGAGACCTGAGTTGCTATGGGAACTCTGTTTAAGCCCTTATGCCCTCAGGTGTAGGAAGAACAGGTTCAGTACCATCCATCCTCATTGTCACGCAGTGTACGCCTAACAAACACAATAAAGCTCTTCCTCATTTCACAAAAAAATCAAAGATTTTTTTACATGCTTAACCTATTTACACTTAACCTATTCATATTATAATAAATGTATATATAATGTTGTATTATATATTGTAATATATATATATATATAAGAAATTAAGCAAGGATGCATTGAATTAATCATAATTGACAGCAAAGATATTTTATATTTTAAAATAAATGCTGTTCTTTTGAACTTTCTGTTCATCAAATAATCTTGAAAAATGTTTCTTGAGCAGCAAATCAATATATTTCATTTCTGAAGGATCATGTGACACTGAAGACTGGAGTAATGATGCTGAAAATTCAGCTTTGCATCACAGGAATAAATTATATTTTAAAATATATTCAAAAAGAAAACAGTTATTTTAAATTGCAATGATATGTCACAATATTGCTGTTTTTACTGCATTTATGAATAAATAAATAAATAAATCTTACAGACCCCAAAACTTTGAACAGTAGTGTATATAAGAGCAAATTTAACAATTTAGCTATATAATGACCTGGAAATTCACTTAATGTCATGTGATTGGTCTGTAGGTCTACAGAATGGCGTCAGATCAGTGACAGTGACCGTGAGAAACTGAGCTCCAAAGCAGAAGATGGAGAGTTCTGGTAATCTGCGAATGTTTTATTTATTCATTTTTTCTTACATTTTTACTTAGCATTTTTCCTACATTTTAGTTTTGTGTTTTGCTTTCTAAGATCATTGACAAGATGTTTCTTTGTATCCCAGGATGTCATACTCAGATTTCCTGCGTCATTACTCACGGGTGGAGATCTGTAATCTGACCCCTGATGCTCTCACAGATGACAGCGTCAATAAGTGGGCGCTGTCCAAGTTTGATGGCAACTGGAGGAGTGGATCTACTGCTGGAGGCTGCAGGAACTTTCCAAGTAATTAACTGAATCGACTGCCTGACTATTATATTACATTATATTAAAGAAAAATTATTATATTAAAGTAAATATTTTACTAAGCATAAAGAAATAATCAAAACAACATCTAAAAACAAAATAATACTAAACAAAGACAACAAAAATGAAATAAAAAACACCAAACAAAAGCAACAGCACAAAACAAAAGTATACAAAACAAAAACGGCAAAAAACAAAACAAAAAAGGATAGTAAACAAAAGTATACTATACAAAAACAACAGCACAGAACAAAAGTATACTAAACAAAAGCACAAAACAAAAGTATACTAAACAAAAACAACAGCACAGAACAAAATAATACTAAACAAAGACAACAAAAATAAAAAACACCAAACAAAAGCAACAGCACAAAACAAAAGTATACAAAACAAAAACAGTAAAAAACAAAACAAAAAAGGATAGTAAACAAAAACAGTAGCACAAAACAAACGTATACTAAACAAAAACAGCACAGAACAAAAGTATACTAAACAAAAACAGCACAGAACAAAAATATACTAAACAAACAATAGCAAAAAACAAAAGTATACTTAACAAAAACAACAATACAAAACAAGAGGGTTACACTTTATTATTTTAAGGTGTTATTGTTACAGTGTAAATATATATTTTAAGTACAAGAGTAATATTAATTAACAACATGTATATAGGGTTTGGGTAGGATAAGGGTTTGGTTGAGGGTTAGTAGCATGTAATTATGCATAATTTACTGTTAGTACTATGGTAAGTACATGTAACATATGTAACAAGGACACTGTAAAATAAAGTGTTATCAACAAAATAATACTAAACAAAAACAGCATTTTTTGTTTAATATTACTATTTATTACAACAAAAGCCATGTTGTTTGACCTTCGTTTTGTTCCCGGCAGGCTCGTTCTGGTTGAACCCTCAGTTTTTGATCAAGCTGGAGGAGGAGGATGATGACCCAGCTGATAATGAAGCGGGATGCAGCTTCGTTGTGGGTCTGATCCAGAAGAACCGTCGCAAAATGAGAAAGGTTGGAGAGGACATGCACACCATTGGCTTCGCCATCTACGAGGTAAGCAGCCTAACACTGTCTACACACTTGAAGTACACTCACATAGCCAGACTTCTGATTTTCAGTGATTTTTACAAACGTAAATAAATTATAAATATCTATATCTCTCTTATTGTCATCCACAGGTTCCTCAAGAGGTATGGACTGCTCATACTAAAGCACAAAATGTCCAGAAATACAGTGCAAATTCCACTAGTGTCTTCATCTGTTCCTCTTAAAGAGATATTTCACCCCAAAATTAACACCAATAATCAAATTCTTACTGAATTCTTATTCTGTTGTAGTTTGTTGGGAAGAGGAATGTCCATCTGGATCGTAACTTCTTCGTGCAACATGCTTCAGCGGCCCGCTCCGAGACCTTCATCAACCTGCGGGAGGTGTGCTCTCGTTTCTGTCTGCCCCCTGGCGAGTATCTTATTGTACCATCCACCTTTGAGCCCAACAAAGATGGAGACTTCTGCGTGCGTGTCTTCTCTGAAAAACAGGCAGAGTTCCAGTGAGTTCCTGGATAGATTCTGGCCCACAATAAGTAGATTAATCTTAATAAGAAGTTATATCTCTCCTCACTGATATGTGTTTGTTTTTTAGAGAGCTTGATGACCCTGTCGAGTGCAAGGTTCCAGAGGTATATTTCTCCACAATATCCAATATGAATATAATACTGTATTATGACAAACAACATGCATTATTTCAATTTTAATCTTGCAGATTGATGTGAAAGAGAGTGATATTGATAGCCGGTTTAAAAATCTGTTTGGACAGCTTGCTGGGGCCGTGAGTATTACAGGATAATGATTCAATCATGCTATTTTTGTTCATATTAATTCTTATAAACCATATGCAATCATTTTTCCTTCCACAAGGACTGTGAGATCTCAGCATTTGAACTGCAAAAAATCCTGAACAAAGTGATATCTAAACGTAAGGGGGTCATTTTTCCATTTGCTTTCATATCACACAGATTACTTTTTTTTTTTTTTAAATATATAGTAAATAATTTAATTAATATTTTAGAGTATAAATACATCAATAAATATATCAATTTATAACAATAAATGTAAATAAATAAATAATTTAGGTTAAATTGCTGCTGCTGCATGAATAGACATACATAAATCCTGTAGCAGGTGGAGCTGGGGAGGTGGAGGGTTTCAGAGGAACTCTGATAGCACACTGCAGGACTAGCTTACAGAAAACACTGAACCAGACTATTTAAATGTTGAACAAGCAATCTCATTGGCTGCAGGATCAACCAATCAGCTTGTGCCACACAGGAATGATGTGATTGCTTGCAGATTGTATGTAGACAACCTATCAACCTGCGCCCTCTAGAGTTTCATGACTGAACTATACTGTGTGTGTGTGTGTATATATATATATATATATATATATATATATAATTTTTTTTTTTTTTTTTCATTATTAACCTTTTATAATAACTTTTTTTTAAAGGCAAAGACATTAGAACTGATGGATTTAGTTTGGACACTAGCCGCAACATGGTCAACTTACTGGATGTATCCTTTTGAAGAAATACACAAGATGTGACGGACCAGATGAATCAAAGAACATTTAAACTATGTATTTCTACTCTATTCTGCTCTAGCCTTGTCTATTCTATTCTTTCCTTTATTGATGTCTCAGAAAGACGGCAGTGGCAAACTGGGCCTGCTTGAATTTAAGATTCTCTGGACTAAAATTGAGATGTACCTGGTATGTTTTCATGCTTCTATCATTTTCATTATTTGTACAATCCAACTTCAAAGGTGGTAGATGGTTATAAAATGTCATAACATTGCCTGTGTTTGTGTTCTGTCAGGACATCTACTGTACAATTGATAAGGACAAGTCAGGCACAATGAGCTCTATGGAGATGAGAGAAGCAGTAGAGAAAGCAGGTCAGATCTTGTGTCTTAAGTTCAACCAAAAATGACAATTCTGTTATCATTTAATCACACTCATGTTTTTTTTTTTTTAACAGGCTTCTCTCTGAGCAATCCTCTACACCAGATCCTGGTAGTACGCTACAACGACTCCAATCTCACCATCGACTTTGACAACTTCGTGGGCTGTATTATGCGTCTTGAATGCATGTTCAGTAAGTGTCCGAAAAAAGAGTGCTATTTGAATAAAGACTGATATGTAAATTGTGCATTTACATATCTAAATTCTCATTTGCAGAAACATTTAAAGTGCTGGACAAGGACAAGAATGGCACAGTAGAGCTGAACATGATGGAGGTTAGTATCTTAGTGAGAATATTAGGCATGCGACCAACAGTGAAGCTTAGATTGATCTTGAATCATGGCATGTTTATGAAGCAAAAACTTTTTTGTTTAGTTATCATCTTAGTGAATTTCTATTTTTGAATTGTACTCTGTGTAGCAAAATTTATTTTCACCAAGGTATCTCAAGAATAGTCAAAAAGGACAATTATTTTATTACTTTATGACTGCAATTTTGATTCACCACAATACACTCTTAGAAAAGAAGGTTCAACCCTAGGGTTCTTGACTCAGTATTAAAGAACCCTTTATGCCAAAAAGGTTCTATACAAGGAGAAATGTCTTAAATGATTGAATAATACTTTTATGTTCAACAGTTTATTTCATTTTTCCTAGTTTTAAGGTATGTTTGTAAGCGGCTTAATTTATCAAATTTAATCAAAATAAAAAATGAGTTAAAATTGATTAATTAAAACTAAATCCTTACAATGATCCCATGATGGAACCCCTAAAAGGTTCTATATATGAAGCACCTGACGGAACCCTTTTGGGTTCTATACAGAACCTTTTCTTCTAAAGGCCCTTTCACACCGAGGACGATAACTATAACGATAATGATAATGATTAAGATATAGTTCTAAAAATTGTTCTAAATATAAAAGAATTTCAGAGTCCACACAACAACTGTAACGATAACGGCACAGAGAAACTATAAATGGAATCACTTTCAGAACTTTTTTTTTTTTTTTTTTACAGCTGATGAGTAATAAAAACATTGACAGACAACCAGAATCCATCCTGCTTTAAGAGCTCGAACATTTAAAGTGGCAGACGACAAAACTGCAGCGCATGCTTATAATAAACAGAACAATATCTTCCGCTGGTGTGGACGCTAATATAGTTATCATTCTTGGTGTGATTAGGTCTTAAAGGGTTAGTTCACCCAAAAATGAAAATTCTGTCATTAATTACTCACCCTCATGTCGTTCCCCACCCGTAAGACCTTCGTTCATCTTCAGAACACAAATTAAGATATTTTTGATCAAATCCGATGGTCCAGTGAGGTCTGCATCGCCAGCAATAACACTCCTTTTTTTCAATGCCCAGAAAGCTACTAAAAACATATTTAAACCAATTCATGTGACTACAGTGGTTCAACTTTATTATAAAGCGACGATAATACTTTTTTGCACCAAAAATAACAAAATAGCGACCTTATTCAACAATATCTAGTGATGGGCGATTTCAAAACGCTGCTTTATGAAGCTTCGAAGCCTAGCGAATCATTTGTTTTGAATCAGTGGTTCAGAGCGCCAAAATCCCATGATTTCAGTAAACGAGGCTTCGTTACGTCATAAGTGTTTTGAAACTCCAATAGTTCACGTGACTCTGGCAGTTTGATTCTCGGTCCGAACCACTGATGGAACGAATGATTCGTTAGGCTTCGAAGCTTCATGAAGCAGTGTTTTGAAATCACCCGTCACTAGATTTTGTTGAGAAATGGAAGGTCAAAATGTAGAAATGGAGTTTAGATACAGTATTCCTACTGTTTATTGTCCATACGAAGACCAGTACACATACTATATACTATAATAAGAAAATTATGCTTTGCTCTTCCTTAGTTCCCAGTCGATTGACTGTAAAAATGTATTTTGTCTCCCTCTAGTGGTTGAGTTTTTCCATGCTTTGAGGAAAATGAGCAGATTCCGGACTGCTGGGAGGAGATCTGATTTCTTATACATCGCACTAACATTGACATTGAAAGACAGAAGGAAAAGGAAAAACTGATGTCGTTATTTGAAACACATTAGCATGTCATGCTACTTGTACTCCAGACTCAGACCTGCATCAAACTGATCACCATCTTTATATGCTAAATAAATAAATAGGTTCCTGTCCAGTCAATAGAATTCATATATTGTTGGTTTAGCTAGTTAGTTATTGCTATTTTGTTGTACAGTTCATAGAAGGGTATCATAAAACAGTACAAACAAAGATACAAACAAACCATTTTATGTTTCCATTTCTAAAAATGTAATGATGGACAAAAATGTATTGTTTAATTTAAGGACACTGTTAATGACAGCAGTGGCAGGTATGTTTTCTTTCTTTCTCTCTCTATATGTCTACACTTCTTTAAAAAACTTATTTTATAATACTTATTTTTGAGAGATGAACTAAGGATTTTGAGTAAGTTACAGGCTTTTGCAGGTAAATATATTGTGTGGTGCTGTTTGTATGAATTGTTTAAAAAAATGTGCTTACTGGTTTGCAAATCTTGATTCAAGAAATATACCAAAGCGACTGAGGCAAAACTGTAAAATTTAAATGCCAATTACAATTTCAACAGATTGTAAATGACCTTTACTTGGTTTAAAAGGTTCGTTGGTCACTTCTTGGGTCCACTGGGGAAATTTTAGACACCTCTTTGTTGACTCCTTTTATATCCATTAAAGTCCAGGAAAATGAAGTTGATCACAGTTCATTTGTTAAACTTGAATGTTACAAAAATAAACTGATGCAACTTAACATTGAAAGTAAAGACAAAATAATTCAAGCTGTAAATTATAAGAGCACCAGAAAACATGGAAAAGAAGTAAGTGCTCCAGCAGACCACGCCATCTCATTAGACACCTGTGGCTTTATCCTGGTTCGTGCAGTAGAGGGCGCACTCAGACTCCAGAAAACATAGGTCTACAAGAGAAAAGGGAAAACATAAAACAATATGGCAAAACCTATAAATGGCTTGTACGATTGTAATTACAATCAAAAACCAAAAGCCATCCACCCAATCCTCTTTGGAGTCACAGGAGGCTGGAGAATATCTCAGCATCTCGAGCTGCAGGTGGGAAAACACCCTGGGCTGCGTTTCCCAAAAGCATTGTAAGTTGATTAAGACCATTGGTGACAACTGTTCTACGTTCAACTTCAAGTACAGGTCTCTGCAGGACAGTAATAGGAGTTACTGTCTAAAAAAACTGTCTAAAAAAATTGAGACAGGTAGCAATAAGAGGCCGGAAAAGTTAAATGTACATATAAGGAACAGCTGGAGGACCAATTTGCAACTTATTAGGTCAATTGGCAACATGATTGGGTATAAAAAGAGCCTCTCAGAGTGGCAGTATCTCTCAGAAGTCAAGATGGGCAGAGGATCACCAATTCCCCCAATGCTGCGGTGAAAAATAGTGAAGCAATATCAGAAAGGAGTTTCTCAGAGAAAAAATTGCAAAGAGTTTGAAGTTCTCATCATCTACAGTGCATAATATTATCCAAAGATTCAGAGAATCTGGAACAATCGCTGTGCGTAAGGGTCAAGGCCGGAAAACCATACTGGATGCCCGTGATCTTCGGGCCCTTAGACAACACTGCATCACATACAGGAATGCTACTGTAATGGAAATCACAACATGGGCTCAGGAATACTTCCAGAAAACATTGTCGGTGAACACAATTCACCATGCCATTCGCCGTTGCCGGCTAAAACTCTATAAGTCAAAAAAGAAGCCATATCTAAACATGATCCAGAAGCGCAGCCGATTTCTCTGGGCCAAGGCTCATTTAAAATGGACTGTGGCAAAGTGGAAAATTGTTCTGTGGTCAGACGAAACAAAACTTGAAGTTCTTTTTGGAAAACTGGGATGCCATGTCATCCGGACTAAAGAGGACAAGGACAACCCAAGTTGTTATCAGCGCTCAGTTCAGAAGCCTGCATCTCTGATGGTATGGGGTTGCATGAGTGCGTGTGGCATGGGCAGCTTACACATCTGGAAAGGCACCATCAATGCTGAAAGGTATATCCAAGTTCTAGAACAACATATGCTCCCATCCAGACGTCTCTCTTTCAGAGAAGACCTTGCATTTTCCAACATGACAATGCCAGACCACATACTGCATCAATTACAACATCATGGCTGCGTAGAAGAAGGATCCGGGTACTGAAATGGCCAGCCTGCAGTCCAGATCTTTCACCCATAGAAAACATTTGGCGCATCATAAAGAGGAAGATGCGACAAAGAAGACCTAAGACAGTTGAGCAACTAGAAGCCTGTATTAGACAAGAATGGGACAACATTCCTATTCCTAAACTTGAGCAACTTGTCTCCTCAGTCCCCAGACGTTTGCAGACTGTTATAAAAAGAAGAGGGGATGCCACACAGTGGTAAACATGGCCTTGTCCCAACTTTTTTTGAGATATGTTGATGCCATGAAATTTAAAATCAACTTATTTTTCCCTTAAAATTATACATTTTCTCAGTTTAAACATTTGATATGTCATCTATGTTGTATTCTGAATAAAATATTGAAATTTGAAACTTCACTGCACATCATTGCATTCCTTTTTTATTCACAATTTGTACAGTGTCCCAACTTTTTTGGAGTCTGGTTTGTATTTAGATTAAATGACTGCACCAAGGAGAGGGTCATAGTTTCGCTAATAATTTGTTTATTTTGCACAAATCAATAAATCGTTTGAATTCTTTTGGTGTTATTGGAATACTTCTTTCATGTAGTGGACAATTTTAAGATTTTGGTCTATTTTTGCTTACATGTCTTCTTTTACTCTAATGGAAAGAGAACTTCCAAAATACACATTTAGATGGTGTTTGTTTTAAGCCTACTACCCTCCGTCTGTTTGCATCTGTAGATTTCTTCTAAATTAACCAAAACAAGCTAATCTGCATATTTAAATCAATATCAAGAGTCTTCTCCCCTGAAATGATATGTGCATAATATATATTATAACAAATGCCTGCAGAAAGCGCCAAAAGCCGGGTAAGTGTTGTTGTTACACAGCACGATCAAATCGTTGTATTTGGCCAACCAGCATCATTAAAAAATGTAATATTAGTTAAATAATAATAATAATAACCAGCTTCTTTATGATAGAAATGCTACAGCCACTGTAATAATAGTTGTTGAAGTAATTTCTTCAACAAGAATATGTGGACATCAAACATGCACACTCAGGGGTTTAAACTTTTATTAATGTATTCTCCTGTGGAAGCGTAGGTTTAAGAATGATAGCATTATGCAATGCTGTATTTTTTTAATGGTTTTAATTAGGGATGCACCAATACCATTTTTTAAGGTCAGAGTACGAGTACAGATACCTTTTTTAGTACTTGCTGATACCAATACCTATACATTTATTCATTTCTGTCTTTTTTTTTTTTTTTTTTGGTGATGTTGCAATTTTCCAAGCACAACACAGTGAGACTAATGAATGCAGCAGCTTCTTTATTATTACTCTAATGAAACTCTATTTATGTGCTTGTCACAAACTTAAAGAACAAAAATTTCAGTGTCCGATAACTTTCCAAGGGCATAATTACCAATATTATTGTTGTTATATAAAAAAGAAATTTACAAATTACAAACAATACAACAAATACTATAGAGATACAAATTAAATAAACTTGTTTTTCAGATACAGTAGGTTTATTTACCATGTATACATTTATTTAACATATTTTGTTGTTTTATTATTAATGACAAATAGGCTACGGTCCCTTTAAGACCGAATCCATGGATACTGACATATATCCTGTTTTCACCAAAATGTTTACGTCCACTTAAGCTATAACCGACTGTATTTACGTGAGATACTCCACACGATGGACATTTTGACAACTATGTGTGCATTTGACCATTCAGGCGCGAGGAGAATTGATCGCGCGCTGTCTGAGAGAACTGTGATCGCGCGCAAGAGAGAGCGCGTGCGAGAGAGCGCGCTTCTGGTCTGTGTCATTCAGCGCGATTCAGTCTATCCCGCCTTCACTAATCGATAACGAATTGTGATTGAAAGCATGCAGTTCGCAATGTGTGGGTTGTAATCATTAATTTTGAAGTATTTCCACACCTCTGAGGCTGACATTGTTTCTGCTGCTGCCGCCGTAGTCTGTGCGCGGACAATTCTGTCAGTTACGTCACTTGACGAATCGGTCTTTGGTATCGGGGGTATTTTTACAAATACGAGTACAAGTACACGAGCTTGGTATCGGGTATCGGTATCGGTGCATCCCTAGTTTTAATAAATCGTGCATCCTTAGAAAACGGTCTAATAATGCGTTCATGGTCCGTGGAATGCTCCACTTCCGGTATTGACAGCCCTGCAGATATCTTTACCAGGGCTGCGTTCAGCCCTGACAAAACGTTTTTTAAACGGAAACGGTGGTGCGTTGAACACCCCGTTCTGATGATGCAAGAGTTGCAACTATGGCAGCTGAGAAGGTCATTCTTTGTGTTCTTTTTGAAGAAAATACGCTCGATGTTACAGTCACTGCCCTTACCGTCCAGAATAAAAGAGATCATCCAAATCAAGTAAAGGGATTTGTGGAAACTGTGGTTCCTAATTATTGTGATCCAACATTTGCCTTTATGTTTATGAAAGTAAATATAAATGACGGGGCTCGCGTGCGTGCGGGAATGGCGTGTCACGGAGGGAGGGCATCTGAACTCGACAAACCCGACCTGTTATATAGTATTTTCTATTCAGTAAATATATTTGTTTGACAGGGAAACTGTGCGCAAACAGGAATATATATTCATTTATTTTAAAAAAGCACCCCGGAAAAAAGGGCACTTTCTCTCGAGGAAGAAAAAGGGCAGGTGCTCAAACCCCCTTTTATGTCTATGTGTTCACGTGCCTGGCCTATGGCGCAGAGGCTCCGGCGTAGGTCAGACGCAGAAGTATAAATCAGCCTTTAGGCTTACAATGCTTTTGGGAAACGTAGCCCTGGGCAGGCAATAAGACATGAAGCATCAGCAGGAAGAATGGGTAAATTTGGTTTCTCAATATATTTTCTCCTTTCAGGATCACATAGGGTGGTAAAATAATAAATGTTTCTTTTTATTTTTAGCATATCCTGTCGCCGATAACTTTAGTCTCCTTAAACACTCGTTGTTTTGGGTCGACAGCTTATAAAAACATAGTTCTGGGTTTTTTTAGCTTGTTTGCTGTACACCCTGTCACACAGCAGCTTTTAGACATTGTTCTGTTTTTTGTTATAAGTCAGAAATGACAAGGAGGCAGCATCACGCAATACAAAGGCAATGAAGAGCGTTGGATTGTCTCTTTTCAGGCTAGACGAGCCAATGCACATGTACAGTCCTATGCGCGAGTCTCTGGTTTCTATGGGAACCGGAGCCTCTAATGGCAGCCTTGGTGATGTAATGACTTTATTAATCAGCGATTGGCTCTTTTACTTAGAAAGCAGGACGTATTCTGCTATATTGCGCATTGCCGTTTCTCCCATTCATAACTAATAGGAGTGAACCATCTTTCTGTATCTATGGGCTGCGTCTTCCTCTGAGTCCGCACTTTCATGACGTAATGCCGCTTTGACTTGCAGGCTCAGCAGAAGTGCGCATCGAGGGCGCATAGCGGCCACAAAAGGGGCGCTCACGAGCACCCTTCTAAAACCTAAAATGATGAATGGGACACCCTACGGTCTCGTGGACAGACCGGCGCACGCAGCGGCTAAGTAAGTCAACAAGACCAAAAGTACACATGAAGCGCTACATATGGGACACAGCCATAAGCTGTGTTTAATTTCGGAGGCTGCATCCTCCGGAAGTCACATTTGAAGGGCTGCAGACGTCATCGAGGATGTCTTATTTAAGAAAAGTAACCATAATAAAATTGATGGTTATTCCTCGTGAGGTGTAAAATACTGTATTTTCTTTCTTACTTTGCAATCCAACGGTTATTTTTCTTAAATGAGACCCCCCTCAATGACGTATGCAGCCTTCAAATGCGACCTCTGGAGGATGCAGCCTTCGAAATGAGATGCAGCTATAGTCTTTGCTTGCAGTAAACACAGTGAAGGCTTCCGTGTTTATGTCTAAATGCCAGTTCAGTATTCGTCAAAGCTGCACACAAGGCAACCAATAATGAGTCAATGTTCTGACGTAGAACCTGGGAGGGCTGGACGTTAACAACGTATGAGAATGACACAGAAGGGAAGATATTGTTGAATAAAGTCATTATTTTTGTTTTGTTTTTGCGCACAAAAAGTATTCTCGTCACTTCATAAAAATAAGGTTAATCCACTGCAATCATCACGACTATTTTAACAATGTCTTTAGTACCTTCCTGGACCTTGAAAGTGTCAGTTAAATTGCTGTCTATGGACGAGTCATATACCTCTTGGATTTCATCAAAAATATCTTAATTTGTGTTCTGAAGATGAATGAAGGCCTTACGGGTGTGGAATGACATGAGGGTGAGTAATTAATGACAGGTAATTCATTTGGGTTAACTAACCCTTTAAACCACACTTACTTTCAACAATAGCAGCGCGAGAAAAGCTAAACCGGTCTCCCACAGGGCACGTATTCTTCTCTACATATTCCAGGTCTGATGATAGGTCTTTCTTACAAAACTAGTTCAGGCATGTTTGCTTTTTAACTGCTCTCACAAAGACGTAATTCCCGTTTTTCCTGTTGACATTAACAGACATTTAACATATCGATGTTTAAACACCACCGTCGGGCCAAATCATTCTCATTAATTATCTGGTAACATACTCTAACAAGTGCACTGGAGGCACTTGTAGTTGAGAACCCATGTGCAGTTTATTTAAAACATGAACAAATACAAAATAAACAGAACTAAACAATGATCTGAGCAAACTTGAAATTTGGCTTGAAAAAAGAACAAGAAAGAAAACTAACTAAACAGCATTTACACAAAACAAAGCTAGACATAAGACAATGGTAACATGAGGGCTATATATACACGAGATAAAAACCTGAACACAAACAATGAACCAATCAAAACGCGACAAGGACAGTATTGACAAGGAACCAGTCGGAATATGACATGACAGGATCACAAAACAGGATAAGGGAATCACAAAACATTAACCATGATTATAAAAACTACAAAATAAAACCAAAACCAAATGTGATGCATACAAACCTGAAACAGGGTGGAAAATTAAATCAGATTTATCAGAATCAAACAGTCCAGATAGCAAACATTTAGTTTCTTCATCAGTTAAATGGCGGCCATGAAGTAATTTAAGTAGTTTAAAACATCTTGAAGGTCATTTTTCTAAAGGTTAATTATTTAATTATTTAGTAAAAATATTTCAGAGTCATCTACTATTCTAGGTGGATGAATGTCTGGTTATTTAAATCCTGTTTCCATGTAGGTTTATATGACCCATGAGTTAAAGAAAATTCAAATTAGCACAGGCTATTCAGACAGCTATTGTTCAGAAAAAAGATTTTAGTTAACACTTCATATTTAAAGTTACCATGAAATCAAAATTGACAATTCTCATTTTTGATGGAATATTGCAGAGTTTATAATAAAATATTCATCTTAAATGATTTATCTGTGCACTTCTTTTTTTTTTTTTTCATGCCTCTCAAGAGTGGCTGCATGGACTGACACTGCTTTCACGATTGACCGGATTCACCAAATAACAATGCTCACAAATATGTATTTTTATAACAGTAAAAGCTCTTTTCATGTAGACGCAATGTCATGTTTATCAAAATAAAACAAATAAAAAACATAGACCCCACTTCAATGATATTTAAATAGTATAGGCTTATTTGTAACTTCATTCTTGTGCAAACAGATGCTGTATTAAGCAGTACATAAAGTATTAACATTTGTGTATTTGACAAATATTGCATTTAATTAACTTCATCTTTGATAAAGTATGCAAACACCACACGAGCGTTACTATGAGAAGCAGAAAGTGTTTGACTTTACGTCTCTGTTTTCAGCTCCTCCCGACTGAAGAAGTCGAACACACTAGGCTTGATCGAGATGAACTCAAGCAGCAACCTCCCCCAGTTTCTCTTGAAGCCAATAAACTTAAACTGCAACTCATTGATTGGCTGCTAGGGACAGTCTCTAAAAGAGAGCAGAATCTCATTGACCCCCATGTTAAAATCGCAGATGTGTGTTAAAATCTGTGTAGATGTGCACGCATGCAGAAGATAAACGGAAAACACGTTGATGGATCGTCTTGGCATTGGCTAAAAGTTTTGTTCGTGAGATTTATTATGACAGTGGCTGGAGAATATGCCTCTCAAGACACCACAAACTCTAAAAGCACTGCTTGGATATTATAACTAAAACTGCTGCATTTTGAAAAATTATAATTTGGACGGGGCTCATTTGTTTGTGAGATATATACGATCATATACAGTTTTACAACATAAACGCTGCTCAGGTTGCATAATTTCTTGAAGAACGATGATGGAGAGCAGATCATTCAGAAGAAATGTGATGCAAACAATGGGCAATATATCAATATTTCATGGATTTAATGCTTTTGTGGACAAAAAGTGATATTGTTTGTTTTTCAGTGGATGCTCATGGACATTTTACACAAGTGTGACAGATTGGATTCATTTAGCGAATGCTATTTCATTATAAAGATATGAAGTCCCGTTTGATTTTTCGTGTTGTCATGTGCAAACCCCACACAAATTTCAATGACTGGTTCTGGAGCATATCAAATTTTTAATGCATTTAATATCAAGATTGCTTAAATACAGGAACTTGTCTAAGAAAAAACACACAACACACATGGTCCTTGTCATCACAGAATCCGACCAATGAGAATAAAGTGTCGTCATCAAGGCTTTCGCAGCCGATTTTGAGCAACTGCAGTGCCTGACATAGGCGGCTGGTCTTGTTTTGCTCTCGCGGTACTTTGATGGAACATGTGATCATTAGGCGGCTGCAGCACCGATCAAAGTCAGACACACTTTCTAACCAGAAAGCATTGCTTTTGTCAGGCGGCACCGGATATATGTAGCGCCGCTTGAAGTCAAACAAGCCTACTATCTCATCCCTGATGACGTCTTTACTGCCGTGAGGGCAGGACAACCTCTCGCTTACATAAGACTAACTGCAAACTACAATCATCCAATCAATTCCAAACAATTAGACAAAATCAAGTCCCGCTCTACATTTGTTCTTGTTTGACAAGCTGTTTCACTCGGATATACGTCACAGTTGGAAGAAAAGATTATCGCAACTTGCGACATTAATGGCTATATGTTCAAAATAGTAATTGTTTAATCTTTTTAACATTTATTCTAGTGCTTTCAATTACGAGATAGACCTCCATTGTAAAGTGCATTACTGTAAAATATAGTTTACAAGAAATAGTTGTTTTTTTGTTTGTTTTTACAAATGAGGAATGAGTCTAGAATATTGAAACAATGTTTTAGTTTTCAGTTAATGTTGATTTAAGTAAAATTACATAATTGTTTACTTAAATAAATTATTGTATTACAGCAATGAAAATCTATTTACACTACCATTGAGAATAATTGGAATTACAAACAAACAAAGAAAAACCTAACCTGGTAAATGGACATATTACAGTAACTTCTTATTTCTCTGTCAAGCATGACATGAGTATGTGCGTGCTTAATAAGGTGAGGTTGAAAATATACATTTCTTTGCAGGAAATCCTTTTACATGTTTTTATATGTAATACTTGTGTCATTGTTCCTGAGCAGGATATGTTCATGATGCAAATGGTTTCACTTGAAACACATAAAATGCTAACATACACACACACACAAGTCTTTTATTGAGGAATATTCTATTACCTCAGCATGGTTGGCTGGATGAATGAATATCTAACCAATAAGAAGTCATCTGATTTGTGTTTTCTGTAAGTACTGCTATCAGTCCAGAATAGTAACAACGATTGTACTGCGGTGGTTTCACCACAAACAGTTTCATATTTGGTGGTTTGATAGGGACGATACCCAAACGCTCCAAACACATTCCAAGATATGCATCCTCAATATATATGGGCTTAATTTGCTTTGATTCCTGTAGGAACTTTTTTGGGAGGTCCATAGAAATAATGTAACACATGCCCAAAGGATATGGAGGATATGTGTTTTTGGAGTACACATCGTATGGCAAGAAAAACTTGTTGGACGGGTCTCGTATAACAGGGCTTTCATACCACACTAACCCAGTCATATAGTTGCCTTGTACTGTGTTTAGGCTCACAAGCATATTTATTAGGTTGTTCATGTTCAGCAGCACATCAGCGTCCACTTTCATCGCATAGGTTGCCTGTTGACACTTTTTGCTGAGCCATTCCATCATCACCATGGTTTTAATGGTCAGATTCCTGTAGGAATCCTGAAAGTTGCTCTGCAGAAGGTCTTGGTATTGTTGGCTCTCATTCTGGAGTCGCTCCTGCAACATTTCTTCATCGTTTCCACTGTGTAAGCCCAAAAGAAACAGAACCAGCACTACTTTATCGCCAAAAACTTTTTGTTCACCCCACGTTTTCCTGATGCTATTGCGTGCATCAACATCCCAAGGGGGCACAGGGACAATAACCACCAAATAGGGCTTTTGTTGTTCACATATCTCTGGCTGATCAATGATGAATTTGTATTTTCTGGGGTAAGCAACATGGTACATCCCTGGTTCTTCCTGAAAAGGTTCCTCAGTTGGTGCTTCTGTACTTGGTCTTTTCGCAACAGGGTACCTTTGTGGTTCTTTCTCCACTTGGAACCACTTTGTCATAGGGCTATAAGGGAGATAGAGCAGTAAAGAAACTCCTAAAACCAGGAGACAAACCAGTAACCACTTCTTACAGGACATCTGTGTGAACGAGGCACAGCTGAAAGAGCACAAAAAGAGACTGGGTCAATGACAGCTTTTACATTTAATGAAATAAAAGTTAAATTGTATGACGACATAGACGTTATTCACAGCAGTGCCATCTTTGATTTTTAATGGGAATGAAAGCGAGGCTGTGAAGGATAGACATACATCTCTTCAGTGGATTGTACTGTCAATGTGTTTTTGGATTGTTCTGCAGACGAAACACTCCAAAAATATATTTCCAAGAAATATCAGTAGAGGAAAAACTTCAGACAATGTGAGCTGTGGAAAATTATAAGTGATCTAGGAAATTTATACAGCTTTTTACACCGCTAAGTCTATCTCTCACAGCCTCGCTTTCATACCGAAAATTTTTCTTACATGGTTATTCCGTGTCAAATCAACCAAATTTTGGAAGCTTCCCCCAGCTCAAATTTTTTATTTTGTTCATATTTTTTCTGTTTAAATATAGTAATCCACTATTGGATGTAAAAATCACTTTATAAAGATGGCAGCGTCATTATTTTTACATAGAGGTCTTTAAAAAACTAAAATCTTACTTTAGCCATCTTTGTTGCTAAATGTGAAAGAAAGTGAAAATGATGTGCTCTGCATTTCAACCATTCAAGTGCACACACACACAGAGCGAGTACTGAACACACACACAGGTTTATTTTCTACTTCTTTTATAAAAATTGTTTACATCAGCCTCAAAGCACAATTTTTCAAGCATTTCATGCAAATTAGGACACCTATAGCCTTTACTGTCAAAGTGGGACATCTAGTTCTTTTAAATATTAGTTGTAGTCCAGGTGATATGTGAAAAAAATCAAACATTATAACAGAAAAGGTGATGTCTAACCCGATGTTTTGATGGTCAAGAATTACAATGATACCATATGAAACATCATAAACTGTTCAGGTGAATAGTTAATGGTGAATTCAGTGATGTGAGAAGGAAATCACAGTATCTGAGAACCTAGACACGACCTAGCTCGTTTAAAATGTCTTAAATGTTACATACTTACAAATGAGCAGCGGTGTTGACCATCTCCTGACTCGGGTAAACTCCGCCTCTGTTCCTGACCACTCCTCAAGCCCCAGTTGGCCCGCTTTGGACCAAGGTATTTGGCGTGCCAAAAAACCCTGGCCATTGGCCCCGAGGAAACCCAGATGAGGCCCGATCAAGCCCCGGAAGTGACAGTGGAAACACGATTGGCCCTGGCACACACTAGCACGCTTGCCTTTGGCCAGACAGTGGAAACGCAGCTAATGTCTCCATCACAGTCTCCTCTACATTGACACAGAGCTGTGCACTTTAAGGAGGCTTTTTTTTTTTAAGTAAAGTGAAAGTGACATGTGGCCAAGTATGGTGACCCATACTAGGAATTTGTGCTCTGCATTTAACTCATCCAAGTGTACACACACAGCAGTGAACACACACCCGGAGCAGTGGGCAGCCATTGCTGCGGCTGCCAAGGGAGCAATTGGGCGTACGGTGCCTTGCTCAAGGGTCTCACCTCAGTTGTGGTATTGAGGGTGGAGAGAGTGCTAGACATTCACTCCCCTCACCGACAATTCCTGCCGGACCTGAGACTCGAACCCACGACCTTTGGGTTACAAACTCTCTATCCATTAGGCCACGACCGCCCCTACGTAGGAGCGGACTAGCTTTTCTGTGGAAGTGTCAATGGTCTCCAATCGCTTGGGTCCATCCAACCCCAGACCGAGATGGCATATTTGGTGCCACCTCAAGTGCTTGTCCACAACAGTGTCTTCCTTGGTACACTGCTCTTTTAAGGTGCTGCACCAATGCATCCTTAGATGAGGGGATTTATTCCATTCCTCTTCCCTTCTTTGTGAACAACGCAAGACAAGCTTGATCGATGTTGAGTTGGCTGCTGGTGCATCATAGAGGAGAACTGTGGAGTGGAATAGAAATCACCCACTCTGGAATGCTTTTTGGAGCCTTTGACAGGGCATTGAAGGCCTCTGTTGTCATGTCATCTGCAGTCCAGGTATCCCCTGCTGTCTTCTTGGCCCTGGTTGCAAATGTAGATGCTGTGTCACAGTCAGGCATGGAACACAGGAAGGGCCTTGGATTTGGCAGGACCCAGAGACTTGGCAGTCTCATGGGCAAGTATGTATCTGAAGTTCTTGCCAGTCCCAAATGCCACCCACATCTCCTCAACGTCCAGCTCTGACACATGTGTAATGGCTAGCACCACGACATCTGTGTCCACAGTGTGATCTTTTTTAATCCTTTGCTTGCAGAATCTGCCACATAGAGTAGCATTCTTGTATCTGCCTCTTTATGTATACTTTCTTGGGTAACACTTTATTTTACAGTGTCATTGTTACATATGTTACATGTAGTTACTCCAGTAATAACTATAAATTATGCATCATTACAAGCAACTAACCCTAAACCAAACCCTAATCCTAACCCTTTAGTAAGTAAATGTAGTTACTTAATATTACTTAAATGTATAATTGCAGTGTAACAAAGACACCTTAAAATAAAGTGTAACCCTTTTTTGTTTTCTCATGGTACATCATGGTACACCATTTGTCAATGGTGACAAGCAGATTAGCAGATAGTCTTGATTCAGTGTACTGGTTGTAGGCCCATGTCATCTGGATGTGGAGACTACTGGCAGAACATAAATCCAAGGTCCTTCTTGTGTTCTGTCCCTTTACCGGCTATGACACAGTATCTGCATTTGCAACCAGGGGCAAGACGATAGCAGGGGATACCTGGAATGCAGATGACATGACAACAGAGGCCAATTCCCCCAACTAAGGATGTACACTGGGGTTGGTTGGACCCAAGCATTTGGAGACCAATGTGGTCAACTCTTCCACAGCCAAGCCAGACAATCCTTGAACTCTTAAGCTGTGGCTGCAAGAAAGGCTGCCGGTCAATACTGCAAATGTAAAAAGCTTCCTTAAAGTTAACAGCTGTATGTCAATGTGGAGGAGACTGTGAAGAAGACTGAAGAAAAGGTTCAACAACAACAACAAAACAATCAAACAAACAAACAAACAGATTTTTTGAAGTAAATCTTTGTGTCTGACATGTTGCTAAGGTCATATTGAATATTCTACTCTTTACAGTCACTGTATTATCAGGGTTAATGAACAAAAGGATTACGCTTTTAAAACTCTACACAACATGCATACAACAGACATGATATTATAAAGACTAGGTTCTCAGATACTGTGATTTCCTTCTCACTTGAATTCACCATTAACTACTATAACACCTGATCACTGTAATCCTCGACCATCAAAACATAGGGGTATACATCACCTTTTCTGTGTTATCATGTTTAATTCAGAAGATATGATACAAAATACACAATTTGGTTATAGTGGAAAGTAAAATGGTTGCCATGGTGACCACGAGGTGTTTTTGTGATGGCTCCATTTCTAAAAAATAGGGATGCACTGATACCAAGCTCATGTACTTGTACTCGTAAAAAAAATACCCCCGATACCAAAGACCGATACCTCACGTGATGTAACTTTTCCGTGCACAGAGAAACCGACGGTAGCAGCAGAAACAATGTCAGTCTCAGACTATTTTTTTGTTTTGTGATGGTTGTTCATGAGTCTCTTGTTTATTCTGAGCAGTTAAACTGAGCTCTGTTCTTCAGAAAAATCCTCCAGGTCCTGCAGATTCTTCAGTTTCAAGCATCTTTTGCATATTTGAACCCTTTTCTGCAGTGACTGTATGATTCTGAGATCCATCTTTTCACACTGAGGACAGTTGAGGAACTCAAACACAACTATTAAAAAAGGTTCAAACATTCACTGATGCTCCAAAAGGAAACACAATGCATTAATAGACGGGGGGTGAAAACATTTTGAATTTGAAGATCAAGGTAAATTGTACATAATTTGTTTTCCGGGAAAAATGTAGGTATCTTATGTCGCTTCCGGAGGGCAGTACTAAATGAAAAAAAATGATATTTCAACAAAAAGAGAAAAATGTGGACATCTTTATCCTGTTCAAAAGTTTTCACCCCCCGGCTCTTAATGCATCGTGTTTCTTTCTGGAGCATCAGTGAATGTTTGAACCTTTTTTAATAGTTGTGTTTGAGTCCCTCAACTGTCCTCAGTGTGAAAAGATGGATCTCAGAATCATACAGTCACTACAGAAAAGGGTTCAAATATGCAAAAGATGCTTGAAACTGAAGAATCTGCAGGACCTGGAGGATTTTTCTGAAGAACAGAGCTCAGTTTAACTGCTCAGAATAAACAAGAGACTCATGAACAACCATCACAAAAAAAAAAAAAAGTCGTAGATCATCCAGGTAACCACACACAGTATTAAGAACCAAGGGTTCCCAAACTTTTGAACAGGGTCATTTTAATAAATTCAGCTATTTTTTGTCTTGTGGACTTTATGTAAACATCTTTTATGTAAAATATCTTACTCAGGACAGTACTAAATAAAGAATAACATGCATTTTGTATGATCTCTCTTATTCTGTTCAAATTATTCACATTTTCACAGATTCTGCAAGGGGTTCCCAAACTTTCGCATACCACTGTATGTGTCTGTATCCATGGATTCGGTCTTAAAGGGACTGTAGCCTATATTTGTCATTAATGTTGATAAAACAACAAAATATGTTAATTAAATGTATACATGGTAAATAAACCTACTCTACCTGAAAAACAAGTTTATTTAATTTGTATCTCTATAGTATTTGTTGTATTGTTTGTAATTTGTTTGTAAATTTCTTTTTATATAACAACAATTATATATATTGGTAATTATGCCCATTGAAGGTTATTGGACACTGAAATTTTTGTTCTTTAAGTTTGTGACAAGCACATAAAAATTATTACTTTTTTCATTAGAGTGATAATGAAGAAGCTGTCCTGCATTCATTAGTCTCACTGTGTTGTGCTTGGAAAACTGCAACATCACAAAAATAAATAAAGAGAGAGAGAGAGAGAAATTAATAAATGCTAAAATGAAAAAGTGAACATTTCACCTCAAATTTTGCACATAATCACCTGGACTATTGTAAATATATTAATCTTTTACAAATAAACATGTATTTAGAAGAACAAATGTATAACACAAAAAAAGTCAATTCTTTATAAAATATATTAATTTATCTTTTTATACTGATTTAACTTCTTTCCTAATTGCTGCAGTTGTCTTTATTAACTGGTTTCTGAAATGGTTTATTATTAGCAGTAGGCTAGTAGTAGTATGAACGGGTGAATACAATAAGCAAACAAGACATTTTAAGAGCAAATTAGATGTGGAATTAACCACGTAAACTAACTTAGACTTAAGACTTTTTCGTATTTTGACCAACATTCTGACGTAGGACACATATACGCAAAATCCGCCATTTTCCCATAAATTCGATATTAGTTCAAATAACAGATAATCCTGACAACCCCGCAACTTAAGCCAGACCACATGTTTCTTTATTACTAATGCACACTGTAAAGTAGACCTACGGCTAAGTACATGTGAATCAAACTTATCTGCTTACATCTGAGGAAAATAAACTTATCTGCTTACATCAGCTGCAGTGACGACAGAAACACCTGGCGACCAGCACTGAATCATGTATGATACCTGATGGCTGCGTTTCACTCTCCTGCCGTTTCGACAGCACAACAGCACATCGACACAAATATCCAATAAAGTATAGCCTACCAATCGATTTTTATGCCAGCAGACAGGAGAGGCCCTATCTGTTTAAAACCACACAACAGGTGTTTGTCTCCTCACCCCTAGCCACACCCAAGATCAAATATCTCTTCCCCCTCAGTCTCCTTTTCATTTAGCCTATTGTCAAAGTAGGACTGCTGGCTAGTTCTTTCAAAAACGTCATTTAATTGTAAATATGAATCTCTTTAAATTAATATAGGGTTAGGCTATCCTTCGATAACTTTTTAATTAGCTAATTAGCTAATAATCTTTTTTCTTGACAGCTTGTAGGCTATCACAATGTTTTGCCAAAAAAAAAAAAAAACGTTTAAAACTGTAGTATGGTATTTGAAATTACGCTTGAGCATCAAATTATGACCATCATTATTAACACATTAACAGAAACATCAGAGTTGTCAGTGAATATTTATTTTTCATTATCAACAACCACTTAAAGAGATGAGATAACGTCCTGTTTGTTTAGCAGAGCTTTGCTGCCTTCTAGTGGCTATAGAGCAGTAGCTGATATAAAACCCAGTCGTGTGTGTGTGTGTGTGTGTGTGTGTGTGTGTGTACAGGTTTATATTACATTTTAGGGACCAAACAAGGACAGTAAAACCTGAAATCACCTACATTGTGGGGACCAGCCAGCAGTCATGTGGGAAATGGATTAATAAACATACTGAATGATGTTTTTTTGAAAATGTAAAAATGCAGAAAGTTTTCTGTGATGGGTAGGTTTAGGGGTAGAAGTGGTGGGTAGAATATACAGTTTGTGCAGTTTAAAAACCATTACGTGGAGAGTTCCTACAAGGATAGTGAACCAGACGTGTTGTGCGTGTGTTTAAAGGTTTAATAAACTGTACTATTTCAAATGTTTACATTTTCCTGACTATTATTTCATATATCAGGCTTAACCAGGTTGAAGGGTTAGTTTTACTCAAAAGTGAAAAGTCTGTCATTAATTACTCACCTTAATGTCGTTTCAAGCCTGTAAGACTTTCGTTCATCTTCGGAACACAAATGAAAATCATTTTAATGTCCCTCCATTGACAGTTTACGCAACTACCACTTTCAAATCCCAGAAAGGTAGTAAAAACATCATTAATGTGACTCCAGTGGTTTAACCTCAATTTAATGAAGTGACGCGAGTGCTTTGTTTGCGCAAAAACATAATTTACCACTTTATTTACAAAACATTAATCTCCAATGCGCGTTGAGTTGACACGAGAGTAGACGTTGTTTAAACACATGTTGGAGATTAATTATTTTGTAAATAAAGTGGTAAATTATGTTATTTGTGCATAAAACTGAACTAAAAAACTAAAAAAAAAAAAGTCCTGAATTAAACAGTGTTTATTTACATTTATATTTCAAATTCATAGGAACAGTATATCATTCAGGATGTGCACACACAGCTATCAGGTAAAACAAACAAGTTGCTTTTGTAAAATGAATTCAACTGAACCTTTACGAAGATATTTTGCATCTCAGCAAGGTTTGCTGGATGAGTGGATATCCATCCAAAAGGAAATCAGCTGAGTCAGGCTTTCTGTAAGTATTGCTATCAGTTTAGAATAGTAACAGCGATTGAATTGTGGCGGTGGTCTGACTACAAACTGCCCCATATTTGGTGGTTTCTTAGGGGTAATTCCCAAACGCTTCAAGCACATGCCCAAATACGCATCCTCAATAAAAATAGGTCTGATATGCATTGATATTTGTAGGATCTTCTCCGGCAAGTCCATAGAAAAGATATAGCACATTCCCAGAGGATATGGAGGATATCTGGATTTAGGATACACATCATGAGGGACATAAAACTTGTTGGATGGATCTCTCAAGACACTGTTTCCAGACAAAACTAGGCCGGTAATGTAGTTATGTTGTAGTTTTTTCAGATTCACAAGCATTTTTATTAGGTTGTTCATGCTGAGCAGCACGTCACTGTCCACTTTCACCGCATAGGACGCCTGTTGACACTTTGTGCTGAGCCATTCCATCATCACCATGGTTTTAATGGTCAGATTCCTGTAGGAATCCTGAAAACTGCTCTGCAGAAGGTCTTGGTACTGCTGGCTCTCATTCTGGAGTTGTTCCTGGAGTGTTTTGTTTCCACTTCGCGAGCCCAGAAGAAACAGAACCAGCACCACTCTGTCCTGGGCGAACTCCTCGCTGCCCCACGTTATCCTGATGGCATTACGTGCCTCAAAGTTCTCCGGAGCCACAGGAACGATAACCACCACAAAGGGCTTTTGTTTTTCACATTTCTCCGGTTGGTCGAGGATAAATCTATAATTCTGAGGGTAAGCAACATGGTATTTCCCAGGTTTTCTCGCCACCTTTTGCCACTTTCTTCTTTCGAGGGTTGTAGCAGTGAAATACAGCAATAAAACATTGAGTAGGATGAGGAGACTAACAAGCAGCCAACTCTTACAGAACATCTGAACGAGGCTGGGAAAAAAATTAAACGTTTCAGAGTCAGTCAAGTTTCGAAAGACATGAGGGTGAGTACATTACAGTTTTTAAACTTATTAAATTTAAGTGGGTCCATTGTTGCACAGTTGATAAAATGCAAAAACACTGTGGTAAACAAGCAAATGTCTTTGACCACTGCACTTAGAGGCTCTAAGGCTTTTCAGCAAAATTGTATTAAATTTCCCTGATGCAAATTCAGTACATTTTCTCCCCTCTAAAAACCTGAGATGCCATTTACTCCAAGATGCCTAAAGCCATTACAAAATCAAATCTGTAAAATGTTTGCACATACCTTATCTTGTCTTGAGAGTAACAGCGATACTGAACAGTCGCTGTATCCGGATTGTGCCTCCTCTTGTTTTTTTTCCTGACCTATTGGATCCTTTAAAAACCACCTGGTGAGCCTGTCAAGTGTGTCACAGGGAGCTGACGAAGAATCGTTTTGCTACTGAAAAGGATCATGTTACACCCTTCTCTCAAACATTCTCCTCCATCGGAAAGTGTTTTCCATTGTTTCTGATGCCAACTGGCACTGAAAAATACCAATTAGCATCTTAAGATAACTCCTAATATTTCAGATGGTTCTAAATATAGTGTTTTTTAATGTCTAAATGTCTTGAAGATCTATGGCATTATAATAGTCTGGAAGCTGCTATCTCGCCACCAACATTATTTGCATGACATGCAAAATACAAGTTGAAGGTTCCAATGTGACCTTGTCAACAACTGAGTTTTAAAGCAACAACCATCAAATAAAATTAACTCTTAAATCACTGTTGCTGTGTGATTTGTGGACTGGCAGATGGTCCTAAATAGTGACATCAGTATTGTTACTTTATTTGAAACATTTATTTTTAAAATTGTATTCTAAATATTTATAGGCAACCATAAAAAATTAAAGTCTAATAAAATAAATCGAGATTCAGTTACAAATAAGTCCTGTATGAAACATGAAACATGAGACATTCACAGCTATCACAAAAAAAGACAACATTTTTACAAAATTATTTTATACTTTAATAAATCGAAGTACAGGAAGTACTGTAAACACAATTTTGTACCTGGATGCCATTTTATATGCAACATATGGAATATTCTAGAATGCGTATCTCTTTTAATAATAATTTAAAATATTTTATGTGTGTGATACACATGCACACATAGACATACATCATATACACACACACACTTTATAAATATTTAATATGTATGATGTATGTCTATATATATATATATATATATATATATATATATATAACAATCTAAAAGGAAAAAATAAGTTAAAATATACATTTATAAATAACTATTTACTACATGCAAATACTCCTTTAAAATTCAGGCAACCAATAAACACTCAAATTTGATTCCTTTTATGTGGGCCTCTTTACATCCTTCCAGATGTCTATTAGCTGCTGTGGGGATCCCAGGATTGTCGTAATGACCTTGAAAAAATCCTCTCGTATATATTGTCTCAGATAGGCTCTGAACTGTGAAGGGTTTGGGGGTGATGAGGGTGCAATGCCCAACTGTTTCAGACAAACACCCACATATGCATCTTCTATGTTGAAGGCCTTTATGTCCTTGGAAGCCTCAACTATTTTTTCTGGCAGGTCATTGGAGAATACATACCCCATTCCCAGCAGGTATGTGGGGTAGTTCGGTTCGGGGTACAGCTCCTCTGACACGTACCATTTTGAGTTTTTGTTTCTGATGATGGGCCGGTCCCGCATCACCATTCCTGTGATGTAGTTCTGTCTGGGTGTGTCGGGTGCCAATAGCAGCGTCATCAGGTTTTCCAGGTTTAAGTACATGTCAGAATCAATCTTCATGCTGAAAGTCGCTTGAGGGCAACGAGTGGCCAGCCAGTCCATGATCACCATCGTCTTTATGGTCAGGTTGAAGTACGAGTCCACAAAGTTGCTCTGCAGTAAGTCTCTGTGTTGTCTGCTCTCTTCCTCCAGTTGCTGTTGAGTTTTTTCAGAGTCGGATCCTCCAGTCAAACCCACCAGGAACAGAGTAATCACTGCTTTTCCCTGGACTGTGCTCTCATTCCCCCACGTGCTCCGGATGGCGTTACGAGCTGCTACCTGATTGGGCGCCACAGGGACCATCAAGACCAGGAACGGATTCTGCTTACATTTATCAGGTTCATCCAGGATGAAATGATAGTTGCTTGGATGAGCTATGTGATAATGTAGTGAAATGTCTGTGGTTTGTGTAGACATTTGTGTAGCTGTTTGTTGGACTTGTTGATTAGCTTTGGGTGCGGGTACTGAAAATATTGTTTGGTTATCAGAAGGGAAGGGAATAACCATGTAATAGGAGCGTATCTGATTTACCATATTTTTATACGAGGTCTGAGGAGGCATAGCGGACTTAAGAGAGAAATCAGAGAAGTAATTAATGGCAGACAATAAGAATGTCAATGTGAGCAGCAGAATGAATCCTTTTTTAATGTGACACCCGTGTGAAGCTCTATCCTGAGCCAAACTGCGTCTAAGAGAGATAAAAACAGTAAAGGTATTCAATTAAATAAATTCCAATGATTTAATTAAGGCTTATAATTTTATCAGAACCATACTGGCACAACAACAGAGAGGAGAGCTGAATGAATGAACAGACAATTAAAGTGTCTGTATCGAAATTGAACAGGTTCAGTACCTGCAAAAAATATTAGAATGATTTCTGAAGGATCATGTGACACTGAAGACTGGAGTAATGATGCTGAAAAATACAGCTTTGCAATACATTACATTTTAAAATATATTCAAATAGAAAACAGTTCTTTTAATTTGTAATAATATTTCTCAATATTTGTTTTTACTGTATTTTTGATTAAATAAATGCAGCCTTGGTGAGCATAAGAGACTTTTTTCAAAAACATAAAAATTTTAATGTTTTCCAAACTTTTGACAGGTAGCACTATCACAGCAGTGTTAACTAGTTTTTTTTTTTTTTTGTAATTTGATGCAAAGGTGATATATAATACTAAATATAGTGTTATAAATATACCTACATTTTTTTTTCTTTTAAAAATGAAAATATAAAAAAAACTTTGCTGGATTTGCCATAAACAAACGCGTCATCACAGTCTGTGAAAAAGGTATTTTGGCGGAAGTGAGGGACTGTAACTTTTGAATGCATATCTTTTGAATGTGAATGCGTTTTGGAGCCACTAACTGTAACAATAAGACTATCATATCCATACTAAAAAAGACTTTAAGGTGCGGACACATTTTATTATTGTTCGCTGAACTTTTTTGCGTTTGAAATCCAGTCATTTTAAAGGGAATCCACGCGTTCGGGAATTTCTAGTGAGGTAAGAATATTTCCACACGGGGAGTTGACAAGCAGAAAGTTAGGCTACTTGGTTTTAAAATGACTTCTGTGTGAGCTGTGCTTCTCGCTACACTATTGACAATAAACAACGAACCTTTTGCCTCGAAATTTCAATGAATTTTTGGTAATTTTATCTCGAGTCTACACTCTTAAAGTTACACTCAATAAAGTGAAGGTTTCGTGAAGAACCTTTAACATTCATGGACCCTTTCCATTGCACAAAAGGCTCGTTATAGTTTTTTTATATATATATATATATATATATATATATATAATTATGTTCTTCACACAGTAAGAAACATTTTAAGAACTTTTAACTGAACCGTTCACTGAAATGTTCTTTTGGGGAAAAACACTTCTCAACACTGTTACCATAGCCCTTTTTTTTTCTCTGAGGTTTAGGCTGTATGATTTAACTAAATTACATTTACACATTTAGGGTAGTATAGAGTTATCTTCAATTCAGCATATTCAGCACACCCAGTGCATTGTCAAAATATCAGATGACCATAAACTACCCACAGTATTAAATAGACACAAGTTTTTTTTTTTTTTTTTGCTTTAAATGAAAGACAAAGGCAAGAGTGAGCTCACCTCCTCCAGCCATATCTGTTGGCGAGTTTCACCTCCATGTCTTGGTATGTGTGCATCTGGATTCAGGGCAATCAATGGGCCATTTAGCTGAAAACCTGAGAGTTAAAGCCGCCTTAGAATTATAGGTGGCCCCGCCCCCTCCCACCTCACACAGGTGTTCCCTGACACTGAGGAAGGGGGTTAGGCTAGTGGGCCAGTGTTTTATGGTTATTTTTTTAAAAAGGCTGCAATTTTTCCATACATAGTTAATGGAAAGCAGTTCTTTTTCTGTTGAAATATTAAAAGCAAATATGCTTCCGCTGAATGAGGTGTATAAACCAACCAAACATTTACCCCTGTGACAATAAATGTAAAAGCCTTTAAAGGGTTAGTTCGCCCAAAAATGAAAATTCTGTCATTAATGACTCACCCCCATGTCGTTCCATGGAACTTTTTGATCAAATCTGACAGCTTTCTGTCCCTCCATAGACTGCCTTTGCAACTAGTTAACATAAATTTAACAACATGAGGGTGAGTGATTAATGCTATTTTTCATTTTGGAACTAACTCTTTAATCCTCCTTAAATAAATACACTATACACACTTTGGTCATTGCACTCTTTATTGGACTTATGTGTCACAGTCCTCGATTTTATAAATCTCATTCCGGTCACATTGACAGACGTCCTGTTGTATGGTAAGACTTCATGAGACATTAGCCTCAACGTCAAAAAACATGTAAAAAAAACAAAAAACAAAACATTTACGATAGAAGCCTATTGAACTAAATTTGGTAAAATACACATAAATGAACTGACAATATAATATACATCCAAATGTATTTAATACATTGTATTTCGTCAATAACAACCTTACAATAAAAGGCACTTAGTACTGGTAAAAATATGTTCGTTAAAATATCCTGTGCAAATACATTTCATTAAAATACTCAGGCAGGCCGTGACAGGCCATAGTCTTAGCATTTATCCATTGTGCATGGCAGATATCAAATCAGCGTTTGAAATGATCAAATTACATTTAAGTGAAAAAGGTCAGCCATGCATAAGGTTTAACAATCCACTAGCCACAGAACTTAATAATGGATAAAAGTGGAGTCCAAGTGGACTCATGTCATCATATGACACAGATTTGTCATAGTCAATGTCACGTCTTCAAAAACGTACAAAACATAAACACAGTTGCACCATTAAATGGCTAATAATGAAAATACAAGCTGATGATTACTTATAGCAATCACACATTTTGGCTGACAAAATGATTCAAATGTAAATTTACCCTTTTGTCCTGAATTGGTTTATTTTTGGATGAGAGAGATCTAAATTTACGAATAAGACACACATCTGATTTCTATCAACTAGTTGGTTTGATACACACACTACAATAGGGACCATGTCGGTTATAAGACATTTGTATTTTATTTTAATTTATAAAATTAATCTTTTTAAAAGACATTTAATTGTGAATGCTCATTACACCGTAATTTTCCAGTTTAGATTATATTTGCTTTCTTTTAACACTCATTTAATGGTTAATTTAATGTTAACAACACTAATAATTTAATAACACTTTTATTTTTCATACTGTACATTATAATGTTGTGATGCCTAAAGTCACTTGATTGATTTTAATGTTTTATTTTTCATGTAATGTATTTTTTTAAATGAACATATCCGGCCTACTCATTGTACTGGTTGTGGAACAAAAGGAGTCAAGGAGCATATTATGAAGCTCCGCCCACTAGGCGTATCTCATCAGACATAATATTATTATTATACATTTAATAATAATGCACATTATTATTATACATTTAATAATAATGCACATTATATGTGCACAACATTAGTCGCCGTGTCAGGAAGTATTGAAAAATCAATATTTGAATTTTGCCACATAATAGTGTATTTAATCACTCCTTATGTAAACTCTCTCACATGATTTCCCTAAAAAGCAGCATCTTAACGACTAATACAATATTCTGTGTAATTGACACAAACGTACTCCACATGGCTCCGGGGGGTTAATAAAGGCCTTTTGAAGAGAAGTGCCTTCCGTATTCAAATTAAGAAGAAAGTGTAACTGACGTTGCGTCAGTCACGCTAGTTTCATAAGTTGAATACAGAGGATGTAGGACACTTTTTTCTTAAGTTAAATATGGAAGGCGTCAGGGTGATTATTAATATAACTGTGATTGTATTCGTCTGAAAGAAGAATGTCATATACCCCTAGGATGACTTGAGGGTGAGTAAATAATGGGGTAATTTTCATTTCAAAGTAAACTAATCCTTTAAATGCTCCAGCTCTTTAAAGCAGGATGGATTCTGATTAACAGTCAATGTTTTTATCATTTATCAGCTGGAAAAAATCGTTCTGAAAGTGATTTCAATGACATTGTTGCTCTGTCATTATCGTTATAGTATAGCGATATTCTCATAGAGTTAGAATAATTATTAAAACCTTTTACAGTTATTGTTATTTTCCTTGGTGTAAACAGCCCTTAAGACCTTGTTCAGAAGCAAAAGAAGCATTTTCTGACATATCTGACACCAACCAGTTTAGTTTTTGTAGTGTGAACAGAAAACAAACAAACCGGATTCACATCACATTCATGAACAATTCAAAATCCAATTCAAATCTGAACCTTTTAACAATTAAGGCCTTATTTAGAAGCAAAAGAAGCATTTTTTGATGTATCTGACACAAACCAGTTTAGTTTTTGTAGTGTGACAGAAAACAAACAAACCGGATTCACATCACATTCGTGAACAATTCAAAATCCAATTTAACTCTCAAAAGTTATCATATTTCCAAGTAGTTTTTTAGCCTCGAGATGTAACGGATCTGCTTTCATTCAGTTTGATCAGGTGTGAAATCCAAATCAGATTTGTGTGCAGTATGAACAAGGCAATATGACTCTATTTACGTGGTCGCCACCTGTTTCAAGAACAGCATTCCCGGAGGGATCACGATCCATGAGTGAGGGCCCCGTCCTGCTCCCATCCTGCCTTCATCTTCATCATCAACATCCTCCTCTTCTTCAACCCCTCTTTCAGACTGACCTCCACTGAGACCGAAGGGCGGCAACAACAAGGGGTGCAAGATAGGTACTTTCCCAAGCCCAAAAGCACCGGAGCTGGGGTACAGTGCAGGCCCTGCTCCTAAAAGTGGGCTGAGCCTAGACAGATCCAAGGGGTGACCGCCAAGGGGCCCGGTAAAGGCGTGAGCCCCAAATAAGGCTGATGCCGCACCCGGCAAGATGAAATGAGCCGCCCCTGGGTGAGATCGATCCATACGTCGGCCATCAACCGATGATGCACCATCCGATTCCAGCCTGTTGATTCTGGGAGAGGTGGCACGTTCCTGCACCACAGCGTGGCCGTGTGCCTTGATGTGTTTGCGGAGAGAACTGGGGTCGGTGTAGCGCTTCAGACAGCCCACCATTTTACAGCAGTAGGGTTTGTCCACGTAGTGCGTGCGCGTGTGTTTGAAGCGGTCACTGGAGTTCGAGTAGCGCTTGTTGCAGCCTTCGTAAGGACAGATGTACGGCTTCTCTCCTGAGAGGGCAGAAAAGCAAGAGATAATCAAAGGCCGTACTGGAGGAATGCAGGGGTCGAGACAGCTGAGGTCCATCACTGACAACCAGACAGCACAGGCCTGTAGAGACTTGTCATTTTGTGTGGGAAAATGTTGATGTGTGTGAATGTTAGAGGTTTTTTTGAGAGTGTGTGCATGAGGGATGTCAAAAATACTTGGTATTCTGGTATTAAGTCCACAAGTTAAAATCACTTTTATTTAACATTGATTACTTTTGTATTATAATTTTTAATATTTGAATGTTTTCTTAAGTACTTAATGACTGAAAAACATCAAGCACCGTTTACTTTATTTTTATCTTTATTTCATTTTATAGACTTGATTAACATGCTTTTTATTTGAAGCACTATTTACTTAAGAAATATTTGAAGGCTACATGCCATTCCTTTATTAATTTAATATTTGCATTAATATGTTACATTTTTAAATAAAGGAGTGTCTCAAATATTCAAATTATACTGATAATGGTATCTGAACATTTCTACTGAAATTTCAGTTTTGTGAAAACCCTATTGTAAATATCTTATTTAAATGTGAGCTAATGTTTGTCTTTATATGTGTACCTGTGTTTGCTTTTTTGATGTTTCACACACAGAAGATGGTTCATATTGGAAATGCGTGGCTCTCACCTGTGTGTGAGCGTGTGTGTATTTTCAGGTTTTCCAGACGTGAGAAGCTCTTGTGGCAGGTAGGGCAGTGATGAGGTTTTTCGTTGGTATGAGTCCGGATATGAATCAGCATCTTGTACCTGCGTTAAACAAGATTAATGCCAGATTAATGCTTACCTACTGTACACACACGGTCCAAGAGCAAACATCTAATTTGCTTTGTTTCTCAATATCTCGGAGTGACGGCTTTAGATGCAATTTCATAATCAAGAGAAAAATGAATCAATGTATATATATTAGTGCTGTCAAATTGATTAATCTAACATAAAAGTTTTTAAATATATTGTAAATGTTTATATTTATATATATATATATATATATATATACACACACAGTATACTTTATATATATATATATATATACACACACATACATTTACAAATACATATACAGTGCTGCTTGAAAATTTGTGAACCCTAAGAAATAAGAGGGATCATACAAAATGCATGTTATTTTTTATTTAGTACTGTCCTGAGTAAGATATTTTACATAAAATATGTTTACATATAATCCACAAGACAAAAAATAGCTGAATTTATAAAAATGACTCTGTTTATGAACCCTTGATTCTTAATACTGTGTGGTTACCTGGATGATCCACGACTGTTTTTATGTTTTGTGATGGTTGTTCATGAGTCCCTTGTTTGTCCTGAGCTAAAATGTCCAACGTTCTTCAGAAAAATCCTCCAGGTCCTGAAAATTCTTCATTTTTTCAGCATCTTTTGATATTTTAACTCTTTCCAGGAGTGAGATTCATCTTTTCACACTGAGGACGACTGAGGGACTCAAACACAACTATTACAAAAAGGTCCAAACATTCACTGATGCTCCAGAAGAAAACACGATGCATTAAGAACCAGGGTTGAATTTGAAGATCAAGGTAAATTGTACTTAATTTGTCTTCCGGGAGACATGTAAGTATCTTCTTTTGCTTCTTCTGGGCAGTATTAAATAAAAAAAAATAAAAAAAAAGATACTTGAACAATATAAGAAACATTTGGACATCTTCACCCTGTACAAAAGTTTTTCACCCTCCAGCTCTTTATGCATTGTGTTTGAGTCCCTCAATTGTCCTCAGTGTGAAAAGATGGATCTCAAAAATCACACAGTCACTTCTGGAAAGGGTTCAAATTTGCAAAAGATGCTGGAAAACTTAAGAATCTGCAGGACCTGGAGGATTTTTCTGAAGAATGTTGGGCAGTTTAACTGCTCAGGACAAACAAGAGACTCATGAACAACCATCACAAAAAAAAACAGACCATCCAGGTAACGACACACAGTATTAAGAATCAAGGGTTCATACATTTTTGAATGGGGTTCAGCTATTTTTTGTCTTGTGGATTATATGTAAACATCTTTTAAGTGAAATATCTTATTCAGGACAGTACTACATAAAAAATAACATGCATTAAAATAATTAGATTTTTTGTGGATTCAGCAAGGGGTTCACAAACTTTCAAGCAGCACTGTATAAACTAATAAATGCAAAAATACATTAATCGATTCAATTTTCCAGTAAAAATGTTAACATCCTTGAGAAAAACACAAAACTGTGTAAGACGACAGATGTTCTTTTCAAAGAACATATCTTGAATTCTTTTTTTTCGTACAAAAAAAAGTTTTTTTTCTTGTTTTAAGCATAAACCTCATGTAATTTTGTTAAGAAAAAATGCTTAAATCCAATGAATGCGTGTATGTTGTCTGACCTGGCATTAAAGCCTCTTCCCTTGCGTGCGCAGCCCTCCCAGTGGCAGCAGTATCCGGAATTCTTCTCTGGTTTCACATGTGAGTCATTCACATGGTCCACCAGATCCTGCAGGCTCTCGAACAGCAGATGGCACTACAGAGTAAAGACAGAGAGCACAGGAGGAGCAGAGAGGAAGATGAGCACAGAATGCCTAGAATGTGTGAATCTTTTAATATTTAATAATTATGTAATTAATATGTCAAGTCGACATTGTTTACTTACTGATTGATTTATCAGTACATTATATTATAAACAATGTTTGTTTTTTAAATTGCATATTTATAAATAATTTTTATGCATCTAAAAAATGTTCTTTTGGGTGGCTGCCAGGATGTTTTTATATCTATTATATATGGTCATGATCATGGATCAAAACAATAATACCAGCTCTCTGTCACTCACCTTTAGCCAGCGGCAGGCCAGCTGTTCGTCACTGGAGGGCTCAGGGGAGTGCCGACCAATCAGCATCGAGGAGGGCAGGCGCAGGGGACCTTCTGCACCAATCGGCAGAAAGAACTGGAAACCTGGAGGAGGAGAAGCGCTGTCCTCGTGATACATGGTACTCTCGGATTCCTGTGAGTAGAAGACCGTATGTGTCAGTAATTTATTTCTGAATCATGTCCGACTCATCTTGGTTGTGGAATAGGAGACCACCTCATGCCCAAACAAGCCCAAACATGTTCCCAAAAAAAGGGTTCACATCAGGACACCGTGTGAGACTGGACTGAAATGAATTAGTGTGTAGGTGAATTGAATTATGGGAGTGGTGTATAAGGCAGTCTTTCTTCCAGCAGAACGCAGAAGAAATGTTGTCTATTCTACACCGCAGGCTTTGATTCTTTCCAGTGATTTGAACCATTAGAATCAGTTTACCACAAAAACTCAAGACAACATTTTTTGATTCATTCAATGATTTGAGACAAAATATTGAGACAGCCTTTATCGCACCGCTGTGACGCAGTCTGCCTTTGAAGGATGCAGCCTCTGAATTGGGACACAGCTATTTTCTTATTATTGGAAAATTGTCTATTTATTAAAAGATAAGCTATTTCTTCACAAAAGCATTTTATTCAGCATAGTGAAAAAAAAAAAACGCCTCTTGTCTCTGCAGCGTTAGCAGTTGTTTTTTTTGGCTAAGGTTGCAGGCTTGCCTTTAAGTGGCTTTGCAGAAGGTTACAGGCAGGTGAGTTTTATCAGGTTTGGAGCTAAACTCTGCAGGACAGTGGCCTTTCAGGACTGAGTTTGCCCATCCTAGCGTTAGAATAATGTATTGTTCACCTAAAGCCCGGAACACACCAAGCTGACGAACTAGCGGCGACGAAAGCAGACTGCGGGGTTGGCTCACGTCGGCAGCGTCTGGGTCCAAAGTTGCCCTGACACACCAAACCGACGGCCAAGTAGCACATCCGTTCTGCGCCTGTGTAAGAAGAAATGCCTTTCCGTACCAGCAGGTGGCAGTAGCTAAACAGCCAATCAGAATGATCAGCTCCGACTCCAATTCAACATGTCAAATCGGTCGAAAAAAAGCTGACGAGGACAGTTTTGTTCAAAAGCGATAAAGCTGTGGGAGAGTTACTCACTGAGGCCAGCAGAGGCACTCTGGGGCTCCAGCTGGCGCCGCTGTCTATGGGAGAGGGTGGTGAGGGAGAGGAGGATGGAGACAGACTTAGATCCACAGCTGTGGATGATGAAGAGTCTGACATGTCCTTATCAGCTGCATCTGCAGAGAAGAAGAGAGGAGGTTAGTTTGTTACAGACTTTCTGCAGTTACATTTTTACACCACTAGGTGGCCAAGAGACTATCTAATCGGCTGTGTCCAAAAATGTAGGCAGCTGAATAGTTTTTTCACTGCTCTATCAGGCAATGACTTTGCAGGCAGCGTTTGCGCACAAAGGTTCCTCACGAAACTGATTTCGGACAGGCTTCTGAGGCAGAGGAACGGTTTAATGATCTACAGCAAAATAGAGAGAGCTTTGGTGAAAACTAAGTGTATATTTAATTACTACAATAGTGATGTTGGTCAAAAACCAGACATTTACACACAAACTGACCACCAACTGCAACTTTCAGGCGCCATCTTTCTTTTTTAGTGCAACTGTTGCAGAATGGAAAGCACAGGATTGTGGGATATCAAAGGCAGAGAAGGATACATCTATGCTGCCTTTAAAAATCTATCAGATAAAGGAATCTCAGGAGACAGGAAGCGAAGCTAACATTGGATTCGGACATGCCTTTATGCCTTCCTACCTTCCTACCAATGCATCCTCCGAAGGCAGCATTTTTTAGGATTTTGAACACAGCCATTGAGTGACTGAATCATTCATCGAAGCAATTAGATCAAATACGCTGATTTGTTCAGGAACTAAACAAGGTACTGACTAGGGGTGTAAAGATTCACTCATTTTCTCGATGTATCGATTACAAATCCTGACGATCGATCTTGAAACATAGACTTTTGAATCATGAACAGTGGTGGATACAGAAAGTGGATGATGGGTAAGCCTCTAAAAGTATGGGTGGGCTGGAATAATCACCTCATGTTTTTCAATCGGCTTAATTTGGGAGAAAACAAATTGACGGAGCGGTCCCTGCACGGCACTATAAACTCCCATGACTGTCAGGTTCAGCAACAGAGGACCCAGAAGCAAAGAATTCAAATCAACAATGCTTTATTAATTAACAGTCACGCCGCCAAGTCTTGAGCCAGATCCACCAGAATGGATAAAAGTCTAAATTCAATCATATAAAGCGATCGAGTCTCTTTAGAAAATTTGGACTAAACCAATTGATTCATATGGAATTAATTTTTTACGAACGTTTCAAAGTGGTAGCTGTGTGGACTGTCAATAGAGGGACAGAAATCTCTGAGAATATCTCCAAATGTGTTTCAAAGATGAACAAAAGTATTACAGGTTTGGAACGACATGAGGGTGAGTAATTAATGACAACTTTTTGACTTTTGGGTGAACTAACCATTTAACATGAACTAACTTGTAATGGCCTTTTAAATCTTGGCTAATGTAAATTTCTACATACAGTATACCAATTTTTAATAAGCTATTGTAATAAATTCATGTAGCATCATTAAGAACTAACATGATCTAACAATGGACAGAAGTTTTTTCCTTTGCTCCCACTCTCTGACCCCCTGAATCGTCTAGAATCGAATCACTTTGAATTTGCGAAAATAGTTCTTGAATGGAATCAAAAACCTATGAATTGTGAACCGAATTGATTTGCTGACTACCCAAAGATTTACACCCCTAGTTGGATCTACTTTGTCTGTTTATGTAGTGGTTTGTGTGTTTGACTAACCAGGGCTTGTGGACTTGTGCAGTGCCCGGGATATTCGGGCACGAGCAAAGTGCAGCGGGGCACAGATGGACGTTCTGAGCGTCCTGTCAGGGCCAGAGGGAATCTTCAAGTCCAGGGGCTCGTCCAGCGACAGCATGGCTTTAATCCTGAGGAAATCAAACCATATTATTATATGTTACTAACTTCACAGTGGCACCAACACTGACAGCAGTGATTTTGCAGGAAATGCCCTCTCTCTCTCACACACACAAACACACACATGCAGACACACTCCCACACACGTGCAGCTCCACTTCAGCAACTGTAAGTCATTTACATTTCTTTCTGCCAGACAGGTCACGCACACACACACACACACACACACACACGCACACACAGTTCATCACACCAGCAGCCCCACTGCAGTCAAAACATGCAGAACGCATTACAGAGATATATAGATCTGAGTTCTTTGCTTTCCTTCATTCTTTTCCCCCCCGTCTCAGTTTCTTTCTGTGATGCAGAGGAAAAGTTGATGAAGAGTGGGCCTCTGGCTCCATATCCGTAGGCTACGTTGTTTGTACAAGGGGGTCCAAAAGACCAAGACCACAAGTTAAATTTAGGAATGTGTCGATATTAAAATTGTGGTCGATAATTATTTTCATTTTATAATCGATATTAAAATTCTGTAATATTTTGTGTAAATAAAATTAAATTAAAATTAAATTACAGAAATACACAGGAATGTGGAAATACAGAACCTTTAAAGGTGACCTACTATAAAAAATTCACTTTTATAAGATGTTTGAACACAGATTTATGTCCATGGTGTGTGTAAACAACCAGCATAAAATGGTAAAAATCCATTTACAATCCCCATAAATCATAAAGTTTCTCCAAATGAGCAGTTACAGATTTCCCCCTACTCTTATGTAAGCCCCGCCCATGACTGTCGATTATCTGCCCTATTAGCTTAGCTCCTCCCCTGAGTGAGCTGTACAATGTCTGACATGTTTTTCAAGTAAAAAAATTTTTTTTTTTTTTTTTTTTTCCATTTTCATTCAAAGTTAAATCATTAACTTTCACATGAACGTGGTCGCGATAGAGATAATAATCAAAACCAAACAGATGTTTCTGTTTTTGGCAGAGTATCTGAGCCACAAGCTGCACAGACTCCGCCCTCTTCTGGAAAGCGGGGTGGGGAGCAGCAGCTCATTTGCATTTAAAGATACATAAATGAAAACAACATGTTTTTCCTATCACTCAAAAATGGCCGTTTACAACATGGTATAATAAATGATCTGTGGGGTGAAACTTCACAGACACATTCTGGGGACAGCTGAGATTTATATTACATCTTGTAAAAAGGGACAAAAAGGTAAAAAAGTTGCCTTTTTCTTGCAGGGAACATTTCCTTAACTGCTGAAATGTTGATCTCCCTGCAAACACTTCTGGATTTTTATGAACTCCTGCAGGCTTTATTTTCCACATTTCTCTGATTCGCTCACTCTCTGTGATATTACACAGTATTGCAAAAGGCTTGAGTGCTGAACACTTCCCCTTGTCTCCTCCCTTGCTCACTTTCAGTCACTGGCATGAGGGTTTGTTTTCAATCTAACTTCTTCCTCGAGCTCCACCCTTACTTTCTGGGCTTTATATACACACTAACACTGAGACATACTGTACAATCACCACAAATGTTGTATGCATTTCTGAATGTCGACCTCCTGGTAACATTCAGCAGGTTTTAAAATGGATTTTGAGTAGCTGCCTTACAATAGCTATGTTTCCATCCACCTATGTGCATTTTGAGATATTGCATAAAAATGCTGGATGGAAAACCAAGATGTGAATAAATTCTAAAAATGTGCATAAAAAACTAAATGCACTCAATTGAGGCAGATACATTTTTTTATTTTAAGACATAGGCATAAACTACGATGGAGAAACACATTTACAGAATAAATCACATGACTGCCTCAACAGTGGATGTGTTCGGATAACTGGACAAACCAGTGGACTAATTTTGTTGCCCAGCATCTCAAATGTTGGTTTCTTCGCTCTGAAATGCCTGAGCCAAAGTCTGCCATCAAAATGATTTGGTTTAATTTCCTCCCAGAAGCGTCTCACATGATTGCGTCTCTAAACACCAGGCAACCGAACACAAGAGAACATGACAGCGTTTATTACGTTTTGTCTCCTCGCTCCAAGTCATTTATGATGTAGGAAAAAAGAGCCACAGTTTCTTCCCTGATTGCAGCAACTTCCATTTTATTTGTAGGAAGTGACGTGGAATGGAAACACTGCTTTATTCGCAAATGTTTTATGTGATATTCCAGTTTTACAAACAAGTTAAGTTCACAACTTTAGATGAAACATAACTAATGTGCAACAACACAGTGAGGGTTTGTAAGGAAAAACAAAAATAAATGCATTTTAATATATTTAAAACTGTATTATTATTTTTTCTTTTAATTTTGGGGTGAAATGCCACCCAGAAATGTCTCAGAAATGTCTCTCCAGACAGACACACTGAAGGTCTCTCTTTCTTTGTTCTCTGTTTCTCATTCCTCCACATCTGCAAGTGTCTGTAATTCTGGCCCTTTCCCTTCTTTTGTTGACTCACACTGAAAAGCAGTGGGTGATCATTCCTTTCCTACTTCTCTTTTTCACTCCCTCCTTCCAAATCTCAGTGATGCAATCCCATTATTTAGCCTGCAATCTCAGTTTCTGGCATGAGGAAGAGCGACAGAAAAAGAAAGAATGAGGTTGGAGTTCTAGTGCCTTTCTAGGAGGGGTTTTTAAACTTTTTGATCATGGATCCCCAATATATATATATATATATATATATATATATATATATATATATATACACACACAGTATATATTAGGGCTGACAATTTAACACGTTAATTTACTTAATTAAAGAGACCTATAATGCCCCTTTTACAAGATGTAACATAAGTCTCTGGTGTTCCCAGAATGTGTCTGTGAAGTTTCAGCTTAAAATACCCCACAGATCATTTATTATATCTTGTCAAATTTGCCCCTATTTGGGTGAGCAAAAACACGCCGTTTTTGTGTGTCCCTTTAAATGCAAATGAGCTGCTGCTCCCGGCCCGCTTTTCAGAAGAGGGCGGAGCTTTAACAGCCCACGCTTTGGTTGCTCAACAACAACAAAGCTGGACAATCTCACGCAGCCAAAATGAGGATTGTCAGTAACGGTGTTCAGCCGTACATTGTTCAAACCGGAGTTGGACAGTGATGGAGAGACTCAGGAAGAAGTTACAACTTTTAGAATGCAGCTGTACGTTTCTGAACGGTTAGTGGATATTTATTTATACATTTATGTAGTTGCTGTGGGGTTGATTCAACTCATCGACTAGCATGTGTCGTCATGTTAATCGTTTGTGCAAATCCAGCGTTGAATTGACCCTCGTTTGTGAAGCAGTCCGGCGTAAAATGACGGCATGGTAACAACACTCTACTACAACAACTCTTCCTCTTCTCTAAAGCAGCCCAACATGGCCTTGCCCCCTTTGTCGCATGTTTCCGGGGGCAGGGTTTATGTAAATTTTAATGTTAGTGATGTCACTAACCTGGGAAGAAGCTCGTTGTAGTCCCTACCAGCTGTTTGTTGTAGTCCTTAAACAGCAAATTCTTTAAAAGAAAATATCACCCTTTGCAGTTTCGAATGATGCATTACTCTTATCTGTATGACTAAAAATGACGAGTTCTTTCCACTGTTATCAGGACAAAATGCAAGTGATTGCGCCGGCGCCACATGTTAAGTTAAACATGGCATGCAGTAAGTATGCGACTAATTTAGCCTAATAGTGCACATTCATCTAGGTTAATGTTAAAGTGGCCATGTAAATTGGCTACTTACATGTTTCAAATAAGCCATATCTGCGTGACTTCCTGTGGAGCGACTAACCGATTAATAAAATGTTGGTCGACTAAGCCTCTTTTCGCCGACTAACGTTTAGTGGACTATTAGGGGGCAGCCCTATATGATATACCGACATATTTTTTGGAAATGATATAGGATGAGGCAATACCATTTATATCAATATACAGTAGTTTGACATTAAGAGCGCATCTGAAAAATAGCAGAGGACACAGATTGAGCTGATTATGCTGAAGACCCCTGTTTAAAAAAACACTCTCTGCCATTCATCCATAACAGGATAAGGGTGGAGAGCAAAACACAGCTAAATAATGAATCACTGATGAGGAAGAAACAACAACATCCTACAGAAGGCAATGAGCACCACATTGCTCCCTCTCTCTCTTTCTTCATCACTCCTTCTTCACTTTCCACCCCCTGCGTCTGGCAACAGGACAAGGTCAACATAGCCTCCCCTCCTCTAACATTCTCGTTCCTTTTTCTCTCCTTCTCTCTCTCTCTCCGTATAGTCTGTCATCCAGACACACACACGCACGCACATTCCTCTGGCCACAGCAGATTCACCCAATTTGTTTCCACTGCGCTTTTAAGTGTACATTAGAAATGCAAAGAGAGAGCCAAGCTCATAAACAATAACAAGAACCAGCTGCAGACCGAACGCGGCAATCGTGCGCAGCTTCTCCTGCGACTGAAGCAGAGAGGAAGTCTGGGACAACGATGCGGCTGAGAATCAAATGGACGGTGTGGATTAAGTGCAATTCGAAATTCTTCAGACATCATTTTCTCTCCTCTCGCGCTCTCATATTTCTCTCTCTCTCGCTCGCTCCGATTTTCCATGCTTTTCCTCCTCCCCTTGGATTGCTCATGATTCGTAAAGGCCTCCAGGAACTCTGTCCAACCTCAAACTCAAGCCAAAGGGGGGAGAGACTGAGAAAATAGAATGAGACATAAGGGTTGATGAAGAGAAAAGGGAGGGAGGGAGCTCAGGAATTCTCAGTGTTTCTTTTGGAAATGAACACATATTGCTCAATAGCGCAATTTTACTGTGTGTACAATACGTTCTTGTATAGGTAAAGTTTAGGACAATGTCATGAGGAACTACTGGAGACAAAGAATTTCAGAAGCAGCCATTAGTGGTTGGCGTTTCACAAGACAAAAATGTGTGGTTTCATCTCTCCTTTCTGCTTTCCTCACCCATTCTCTCCACTGAACCCAACGAACTCCAATGCAAGTGAAAACCACATTATAAGTCAGAACAGAAGTATTACAAACACATCCCTGAAAAATCACAGTGAACAATGTCTCACGACCCACTGAAACATTCATACACCCCCAGCCACACACATTGAGCCACAATCTGTCTCTCATTCCATTCCTCAGACTCTCTGTTAATGTTGCAGTTTGTTGCATCAGGACTGGGCTTGGCGTTGCACCGAGAGCCTCCCAAAGTACTGCCATATCCACCATAAACACTGAGCTGGACTCAGCAAACACCCACATATTCGGATTAGCAATCATCAGTATGGGATTTTCAATAACTGATTCTTAGACACACATTTGGTAGCCCCCAATCTTGAATATTTCCATAAATCTGTGATAAATGTAAAAGTTAATGGACCTTAGAAAGGGAAGACACCATATAAACTAGTTTGTGAATGAAAATGCACATATATATATATATATATATATATAAATAAAAGCTCTAGTAAACATGGCTTGCAAAAATTAGATATGATATAGGACCTATTGATCGGAATGGACATCTATCCCTCACATCCTCATTTTCATTTAAGAAAAATAAATCTGTTAAAATTGCAGCATGTAATTTTTTTATGACTACTAAAGCACAAAACACCATAATATGTTTGCAGAGATTTAAGAAACAAAGAGACAGCCAGTTATTCTACTCTGAAATGTGCGTTCCGTGTCAGAACGTCTGTTTTTGTTTTGGTCTGTGTGATTCCACCCGCTGCCAATTTACCCAATAGTATTTCAACACCCCGGGTTGCCAGTTGGCGGAAAACAACATATTGTAGCCATGGAAGCCAGCAAACAAACTAGGTCAGAGATCACAGATTCTACCCGACCTAAAAAGCCTCCGCATAAAAAGCTCTATGTCCAGAGGCTATTTAAAATGAGGATAAATCAACTCATCAACTTACAGTGAAAGGCTTGTCACCTTCCATTGTCCATGCAAGCATGAGTGTGGAGTCTGAGGAGGAGGGGGCGGGGGAAACAACCCTCTCCAATATTTTGAATTTGGCCTGCAGTACCCATTTCAACCACTAGCTGTCAATACTACATACTGCACCTTTAACTGCACCCCTCCCCCCCTTGAGCATAGGCTTGAAAATGCATTTAACTTAAATTGTTGTAGTTTATGAAGTGAAAGCACTTCAAAAAGTAAAAGTGTAAAAAAAATAGATTACGTTTACTATAAAGCAAATGTACTTCACTAAATATCATTTTTAATTAATATCAAATATAGCCTATATTTTACTAAATAATTTGGTCTCTAAAATTTCTAGAAACTCAAAGCCAAGTAGTGTTTCAAATTTGAAGTTGATATCACAAAAATTGAGCCCTCTAAAAGGTTTTAAATACAGTTTCAATGGTAATGCAACATCCAATTTCAATCTTTTTTTCTAATTTATGATGATTACTAAAATATGTGATACGGAAAAAGGCGATGAAAAAGCACGCCAAGTGTCCCGCTATACCGGTGTTGTGCTGAATTTTGACCCCTGACAATTTATTACCCCAGCCCCCCTCCCCAAGTATTGGTAGGTTTAAGATTAGGTGTGGAGGAGGGGTTAGGATTAGGGGAGGGGTTAGAGGTAGGGTTAGAATTAAGCATTCAGGTAGCGACTTTAACGAGGGGGGTAATAAGTTGGCAGGCAGTCGGAATTTGGCACAACACCAGCACACCAGTTTATTTTGTAATAATGAACTGAACTGCACTGTAAGTTGAATAGGGAAGGCGTAGGACGTAGCATAAGCTTTTTGAACTGCGAGAGTTTTACACTTTCTTAAGTTGAATACAGAAAGCAGAAGCTAGATATTTTACTTCATAACTTGTTAAATATGGACTTTTTTTTTTTTTTTTTTTTTTTTAACACAAACGCATTGCTTCACTTCAGAAGGACTTTATTAACCCCCCGGAGCTGTGTGAAGTATGTTTATGATGAATGGATGTGGATGGAAGCACTCTTTGCTTGAGACTGTCAAAAAAAAAAAAAAAAAAAAAACGCATTATACAAAAATATTTTACGTGGAATGTCACGACTGACTGACCAATCAGAATCAAGTATTCTAGAGCGCTGTACAAAGTAACATGATATTACAGCATCTGGAACACAAATAGACTCCCACCCACGGCTCAGGTGTCCTCCGTTCACACCTGTAGCTGCCCTGACATGATTGTCACAAGTTATATAACACCAGGTGGTCTCTGTTTATGACAGAGTATGTTTACCTAACCCATTTGAGCTTCAATATCTATTCAACATTTAAGAAACTGGGTCAGACTGTCTGGATAAAACTTGAGCAAAATAACACACACACAGACACACAACCCTAATCTCATACTAGAGGTGTGTCGAAACACATTGTGTCTGTCTAGATGCGCGCGACATGCACGCAGGTTTTACCTCAATAATGACGTTCCGTCGGATTCCGAAATACGTGACCCGCTGAGACGACTTGATGCGCGCGGTCCGTCTAACGCTTAGATTAAAACGCCAGATGTCTTCATCAAAAACACTCCTGGATCCAGTTGACCATTTCTAACTCACACGCAATGTAAGACTGTTTAGACTAAAAACGCAAACTGTTCTTTTAAGGTAAGAGCAGATAAAACTGTCGGGGAATATTAGCTATATCAAGTTACGATAAATCGTTCCTAAATAAATACATTTCAAAGGAGCATCGCTTGCTTACGACGCCTGTCTACTGTCTCCCTGCTTCTTCCTCAATCTGAAAAAGAGACGGAGGGAGAGGGAGGAGAATAAGACAGAGGGTGGAGGACATAAAATGATGATTCTTTATTTTCCTCCAGATGTAGAGTCTCTCTCTCTCTCTCTCTTTTTCACAGATTACCGTATTATTCTCCCTCCATCCCGCCCTGCTGTGTGACCCCGCCCCCCATGGAGACGTACATGAAGACGCCTGTCTCGCGTCGCGTCGTGAAAACTCTGTGGTGTGTTGTCGTATCCTCAACTCAACTCTCATTTTGTTTGTGTAAAAGAAAAAAAGAAGAAGAAAAACACATCCAGGTTGCTTACTTTAAAGCCATTAATTTTTGCAACATGTGTATAGCTGGATTGCTGCTTCGTCTCCGACAAATGTTTCTGTGCTAATTATCACACACAAAAAGTATAGGCTACTACATTCATATACCATGATGTAGGCTATATGAACGCTATAAAATACAACAATACCATGTTGTAGCCATGCCTTAAAGTATTACCATGACAAAAAGTCCAAAAACATGGCTTTTTTTGTTAGTGTAAACGCCTGTCCTGCAGAGTTTAACTCCAGCCCTGATAAAACTCACCTTGTAATCCTGAAGACATTGATTAGCTGGGTGGGGTGTGTTCGATTAGGGTTGAAGCTAAACTCTGCAGGACAGTGGCCCAAGTTTGCCCATTCCTAGTCAATAAAAGCGCCATCTGGTGGTCACGTGAGAATTTTTGACAAAATTGACCATTCTTTTTCTTTTCTTTTCTTAATATTGGAGTCTTTATTCTCATAAAAAACCTGGTAAAACTTTTCATGCTATTTTGTTAGTTTATGTTTAAGTGACCAGTCACTGGATTTGGTCCCTCTAAGTGAACAACCGAATCTTCCTTTATAATTCCACAGATTATTAGTCCGATAACCCAGAAAGCAGGCAAAGGTTAAAGGCCATCTGATTGGAGAAGGCAGCTGCTCTCAGTGCTGACGCTTGTGCAAATGCTTCGATGTCCATGAGCGCCGCCCCACCCCCAGACCCTACGCAGGCCCTCTTGCCTCTCTCCAGGGGTATATATAGACTGAGAACAGAACTGGACAGTCCTGGCAGTCAAAATGAGGCTTTTCCTCCCCTTCTGCTGCCTGCTGTCTCTACTGGCACTCACCACTGCAGGTAAGAAGTTTATTAAAACTGGAATTTAGACACAGGTGGGCTGTAGAACTAAGAGATGCAGTTGATGTTTAAAGTGTCTGGGTTTTTGTCTGGGAGAAATGGGCCTCAGTTTTAGCACAAGACACAAAATGTAATCTGAACTGTAATCCTAGATCAGATTGCTTGTCCTTGGTGAAGATGAGAGCTGCATCGGTTGCATGCTCATATTCGCATATATAAAGTGTTTTATGGAATGTATAGTACAATATGTGGTTTCTTGGTAGTGTAATTTCTTCTAATTTTTATCTTTATGAACTTGAATATGTGGTTAAAGTAAGTTAATTAAATTGTTTTGTGATCTCAAGTGTGAGTTATTCACTAAGAATCATCAAGTGCACTCAAGTACAGTATGTTCAGTGCGAGTGTGTTCTCAGATTCTGGATGTCATGTACTGTATGTGTAGTGCCGGCAAAAGTGTTTAGTGGAGTTTAGCCCTGAAAAACAGATTCTTTTTATGCAGTTGAATAATGTAACTTAAGAAAAAGTGGTACTAAGACACAACATGCACGCAGTCTTATAGGAACGGGGAGATTCATCTGTTGTGAGGCATGACAGCTGATGGAAAGTGTGAAGAGCGCGAACACAATCTTTCAATTCATACATATTAAATATTAACACACTCTTATGGGTCAATGACAGATCAGTGTCCAACTGTCCGTGATAAAGAAAAGTAAAAATGTTTCTAAAATGCAGTTTAAAATGCATACTAAGATGAAATATACTCTTTCTTATTCATGTTAGGCTACATATGATTTTAAAAGTTTTTATTTATGCTTTTAAAGAAAAAAAAAAAAATCATAAATATCTAAGTATTTTGGGAGTTGCACCACACGACAGTTTATAACCTGAACTATCTTGCCTTGTTGTAAAAGTATTGGTTGTACTTTATTTTACAGTACGTGTACTTACAGTGTACTTAAGGTACTGGTAATATAAGGTGGGTTAAGGTTAGGTTATTACCCTAACTAGTTATTACCCAGTTTTTGTAATTACTATGAGGAACAGGTCAACAGGACTGTAAAATAAAGTGCTACCAAAATATTTTTTTCAAGAAACGTATTCACTGATTTTTTTCTGCACGTTGGTTGCACCACATGACTTTTGATCACACGTAACTTTAAAGCAGTAAAGCAGAGAAGCTATTGGCACAAAGGCAGTCTGCAGTAACCAAACAAATTCTTATTTCTTATTCTTACAAATGTAAATATTTACACATCACTGATTTAAACTAAAAACGGATCATTTCTTGTACGTTTTGGCCGTTCATGTTTTGGGGGCCTGAAAACTTCTAAAAAATGAGTTTCAAAGTGTACGTTTTTAAAAACGATTGTTTCCGTGTAAACTACAAAAACGGTGAAAACAGTGACGTCATGCGCATGTGTATTATGTGTTCAGTCTATAGGTGCATAGTGTTTCTTTACACAGTGACATCGCCAGCTACTGGCCTGGCATGAATAATATAGCGTTTTTAGTGGATCATTTTGACAACATTGTCGTCTGTATGCTAAAAACACAAAGGAAAAACTTTTCCCTTTTTAGTTCATCGTTGTCATGTAAACGTGCCCTAAGTTCTTATGTCTTGTTCTCTAAAATTCCTATTGAATTCATGATAGTTGGATGGTCAAAATCGCAATCAACAGTAAGGGAAACAGTCGGCGGCTTTCTTGTCTCTAAGTACTTTACTGTTGGTCAAATAATTTGAGGCTGTAGCTTCCTCTGGCTTGCTTTTAAGTATTATCCTTGTCTGTCCTTGCATTGTTCTTGTTCTCCTTCTGTGTCTATCCTGTCAGGTGGAAAGGCCTAGAGTGCCCTATGAAACCAGACACTCTTCCTCTGGTGGTTGCGTGGTCATGCTTCACAGCTCCACTTACACGCCCCCTTGTACTTTATATCCACATATACACTTGCAGTCCACAGCTGCTGTCACAACGGTACTGTCTCAATCAGACTTTATTTCTGTCTTGCAGGCCTTGTAGGGGCAACCATTATGGTAACAGTAGGACTTAAAGCCTCTGTCCTGCCTACTGTATGTGGCCTGTTTTAGCACCTGGGGTTTTCCCTGTGCAGTCCACCCACAGCAGCCAAGACATCAGCAGAGTAAACAATGTTGCTATACAAATGCATACAATCAGCAAGCTCTACACTTCAGGTATTTTAAAACACACATACAGTATACAAATATATGAAACCAAATCAGCAATTCGTTTTGGCGAACTGGTGGCTAATTTGTGTGAATTTGTATGATCACATTCATACATTTTCTGCTTACACCCTGCTGAGGGTTAGGTTTAGGGGTGGAACTTCAAGCATAATCTTTTTCTAAAAATATATATTTACGTACAAATCACATCATATTCATTTATATAAAATTGTCACCTCGTAGGCTCATACAGTAATGACTCAAGTGTTACCAAATCCATCAGAAGGAATAACTATCCAAAACCTTCAAAACTTCTAAAGCTTACAACGATTTCAGTCATTACTAAGGAGTTACATCATATCATCGTCTGAAGGATTTGGTAATACTTGAGTCATTACTAGTGGGTTACCATTACCTTTACTCTAAAAGTTATTATACATTATGCATTATTCACATTGTTTAAGAACAGTGGTTCTTAGTAGTGATCTGGGAAGTATGAAAAAATTATTGATTAGCTTACAGTTAAAGGGTTAGTCACCCAAAAATGAAATTTCTGTCATTAATTACTCACCCTCATGTAATTCTACACCCGTAAGACCTTCGTTCATCTTCAGAACACAAATTAAATTAAAATCTGATGGCTCAGTGAGGCCTCCATTAAGAGCAAGATAATTAATGCCCAGAAAGCTACTAAAGACGTATTTAAAACAGTTCATGTGACTACAGTGGTTCAACCTTAATGTTAAGAAACGACGAGAATACTTTTGTGTGCCAAAAAAAACAAAATAACTTTATTCAACAATATCTAGTGATGGGCGATTTCAAACCACTGCTTCATGAAGCTTCTAAGCTTTATGAATCTTTTGTTTTGAATCAGTGGTTTCTGAGCGTGTATCAAACTGCCAAAAAAGAAAAAAAAAAGAAAAGTGACAACATATTTTAGATTATTTAAGAAACTGCAGAACTATTTGTTTGTGATTCACTAAAAAGAACCAGATCATAAGATCTTTCGCTCAATGGTCGTGCTGTATTAATTCACTAAGAAGGACTGGATCATAAAAGTCATTCATTTTTGAATCGGACTTCATTGATTGCATATATTTTGGGCTTATTAGTAATGCAGCAAACTGTCAAATTGTTTGGTAAAACAAAAGCTATGTTTCTATCCAGCTATTTTTATGTGCATTTTGGAATATTGCAATAAAAAAACGCTGGATGGAAACACCAAGATGGGTATAAATTCTAAAAATGCACATTATGCGCTCAAGTGAGGTGGATACGTTTTTTTTATCCGATAAGAAGAAATGCGCACGAATTACAATGGAAACACATTTACCGAATAAATCCCTTGATGCGAAACTCAAAAAAACTCATGTGACTTTGCCTCAACATTGGATGTGATTGGATAATTGGACTAACCAGCAGACCAATTTCATTGTACAGCATCTCAAATGTTGGTTTGATCAGTCTGAAGTGCCTGAGCCAGAGTCTGTCATCAGAATGAATTGGTATAATGACCTCCCAGAAGTGTTTCACATGATTGCGTTGGGTTTTGCCTAGTGACCACAGCTATCTTTGAAAAATCACTCCTGTAGGTACGCCCATCACTGTCTGGATGTAGAGTAGTAGAATAGAGTAGTTTGGCAGGAGGAAGTCAATGGTATAAAAAAAGGAACTTATAGCTTACATACCAGCTGAATCTCAATGTCATTTTAGCAGAGAATAACAGAGAAACTCTTTCTCAGCGTATAGGCTATTTGTGTCATGGTGAAGACCTGGGACTTGGGATTGAGCACCTGTCCATTCCTGTCCTCAGCTCAGAACATGCTGTCGAAGGGGGATGGGCTGTCTCGGTCACTTACAACTTACTGGAAAAATGCAGATGATCTTGTATAAATATACAGTATGACTTAATTGGTTTCATTTTGGGGCAATTCATGATAGAGCTGCTCTTATTGTTGCTCCCCAGCCATTGTCTAAAAAAACAATACCTGTGTGGATTTCATTAAATCAACATGGCAGAACATGATACTGAGCTAGTCAACTCATATTCTAGTAGCACACTTGTCAATTTTAGTGACATTTATAATAACAACCTCATTATGTGGTCAAATAAATCAAAGTAGTTACCATCCCCCTCATCTATTTTCTTATTAGTATTATTCCACATTATGTTAGCATTGTGACAATGATGTAACCATAAGCTTGGACTACTAAAGATAGGAAGCTAGCAGTAAAGTATAACTCTTACGACATAACATGGCCTCAGGCCTTCAAAATCATTAGCACACACTCATGATTGCATTGATGACACTCTTACACTATGTCTCTGGCCTAAATACAGCTCTCCTGGATCTGTGAGCATGTGTATAAGTGCGCAAAACATATCACATTTATGCTGACCAGAGCCAATTAATTCAATTAGAGACTGTCAAGAGAGCATTTTTACAAGCAAGTGGTCAAATGCCAAAGGTGGAACATTTTTATCTGAACTAACTATAGCCAATCTGGTGCCCTCTGCTGTCAGCAGGATTTTAAAATGTTACTTAAGTGTATGGCTAAGACACTTGAATTTGGGGGTTGTCTTTTAAGGGTACACTCTTAGTTCAGTGGGTTTCTTTAGAGAAACCTAGGGTTCTTGACTCAGTTGTAAAGAACTCTTTATGCCAAAAAGGTTCTATATAGGCAGAAATGTGATTAACTGCATAATACGTTCATGTTTAATGGTTTGATTTTTTTTCTAGTGATAAAGTATGTTTATGAGCTGTTTAATTCATAAAATTTAATTAAAAAAATAATCAAAACTAAATCCATACAATGATCCCATGATGGGAGCCCTTAAAAGGTTCTATATATGAAGCGCCTGACTGAACCCTTTAAGACTCCATATGTAGAACCTTTTCCTCTATAAGTGTAATTCAAAAAGTCTTTTGAATATGCATTTTTTTAAAAAAACATTTTAATACTCTAAAGCAGTTGTAACGTACCCAATATAATTTAGCACAATAAAAAATTTCCATGTATTGCATTGTAGGCCACTGAAATGGCTATGAAAAACTAAAAAAAACTAAAGTCTGCAACAGATTATACCAGAAAACAATATTAATCTACAAATTAAATTAATAATATATACAATATGATGACTGTTTGCATGAAAGCAGAGTTGTACTTTTCAGTGGAAGCATTTGACATTAAACCTAGAGGTGGAAATCTTGGTACAAAGCTGCCATGCTAACACCCTTATCAGAGCCAGAGGACAGTATGAAAAATAAACTTTGCTCTGATGATCCACATGAACAGAAAAGACTTGGCGTTCTCTTCTCCTGCCAGCTCGGCTCCCTATTTCAGGATGTGATTCACATGAAAAGCATTTAGCTCTCATCGAGAGCATTCATTGCCGCATGAATCACAGACATGGGTCATCACCACAGACTCACATATTCACACTAAAGCAGCTCTGCCACCAAGTCACATGCTGTTTAAATCCATAAACAATGGTATTACAGCTATGACATTTTAAGATATCGTTTTTTACATGCTTTAGGACAGTAACCATGCTTGTGTTTTGTTCACTTGAGTTACTGTGATGTTGTAGATGATGCTGTCTCAAACACAGAATGCTAAATGCTAATGCTAATGTACCTACAGTACAGTGAGAGATATTTCTCTTCAGGGGAAGTGATGTTATGTATGTGGCAGGCAGTACTGGTGATGCACCAACATTTCGGCAACCAAAACTATTCTGGCGAACACAAAAAAAATCGGTCTGCACTTCACTATGAACACAAATGATGCTTGAGCAGCAATCGTGAGGCGACTTGTTGCTAAAGAACTTTACTACAATTAGTATGGAGTAAAAAATCCATTTTGGTGCATCAGTAACTTGCCATTATGTTGTAATAATTTAGATTTATGCATTTGAAGATATTTTTTTATCCAGTGCAACTTGCATTGTATTCAAGGTACTCGTCGTCATAATTTTTTGCTTTTCTCTGGGAATCGAGCCCATGCTACTGTTTGAGCAAAAGGAAGGCATGTATGCAATAGGGTGTGGATGTGCTGAGTTATATTCCATCACATTTTGGTACATTTTTATTGTTTTTTCTTAGCAGATGCAGTGGGGTCTGAGACTGACCCGCTTGTGCCGCTCCAGCTGAAGTCTGAAGGTGCGCTGTTCAACTGCTGTGATGGCACAGAGGATATCAGCCAAAGCTCCTCTAATGACACTCCTGCACCAAACAGACCTGTCTGCCAACCCTGTGGCACTGGTGCACATATTGACACCGCGGCAGAAGATGTCAGCTCTAATGAGGACGAAGAGGATGAGGTTGTTTCAGAAGAGAAATCTGAAGAGTTGAGTCAAGAGGAGGCCTCTTCTGAAGAGATATCTGAGGAGGAAGCACATGAAGAGGAGGCAGAAGTTCAGTTAGAGGCATCCAATGAAGTGGAGGAGGAGGAAGTTCTTGAGGAGGCACATGAGATCTCAGAGGATGACAGTAATGTAGAGGCACAAATGGTTGTTGAGGAATCTGTCGAAGAGGAGATTGAGGAGGAGGTGGTTGAGGAAGAGGAGGGTCTTCAGACTGAAGATGAAGCAGATGAAGAGGAGGAACTTTCTCAGACTGAAGAAGAGGTAGTTGAGGAAGAGGGAATTTCTCAGAGTGAAGAGGAGGTAGTTGAGGAAGAAGAGGCTCTTCATATTCAGGATGAGGGAGGTGAGAAACAGGTGGTTGAAAAAGAGGCAGAGGTGGTTCCTCAGCTTGAAGAGCTATTGGTGGAACAAGTGGAAGAGAGATCAGAAGAGGGAGCAGAGGAAGAGGAGGAAGAAGAGGAAGCTGTAACAGAGGAAGAAGGCGCGCATGAGGTTGAACCAGAAGCCTTTGTAAAAATGGTGGAAACAGAAGAGGCGGAGGAACTCGCAGCAGAAGTTGTTGAGGAGGTTGTTGAATTGGCCCAAGAGGTAACCGAGGAACTTGTAGAACCAACTCCAGAACAAATTATGATCCAAGAAGAAGTTCCTGCACCTGCTGAAGAAGTAATGGTGGAAGAAGTGCATGATATGCCAGCACCCAAAGCATCTGTCAAAGGTACAGTATAGTTCACTCAGCATGAATAATATTGAACATTTAATGTTAATATGAAATAAGAGAATGTCTAATTGTTGAATTGAATTGAAGCAAATCTGCATGACCAACTTGAACCCGTTTGTGTGGAAATCTTTTGTCCTCACACTAATTTCTCAATTCCATGGACTCTTGTAGAAATGATTGGATTTCGCCTATGAAAATTCTCTGAACAACAGTAAATGTGACTGCACCTCTGCCAAATTTTCACAGAATTGTTACTAAAGTTACCTGTACTCTAATTTAAAATCTAATAATAAAGAGCTTCAGAATCATCACAAAGTGTCCAGTTAAACCCCATTATAATGAAAATAGCTATGTTATTGTCCTGTCGTTAGGGGGCACTATAAAAGTCAGTTCCTTGTGCTTCTCTACCTGATACTTTGGTCAAAGGTGGCACAAGAATAAACTCACCACCAAAATAACCTAACAGAAATAACCCTTGGCACAAGTCCATTGCTAATCATAACAATATGTTCTCTGGCCTGCATGTGGGACAGTTTTGTAATGGGGAAGAAATGTTTCAGATGCTTTTAATAGTACAGTGATTGTGTTTAACTGGCTCCAAATAGATAGCTGATGTAGATGCTGCAGTAGATAGACCCAAAATGACAGTTGTATTCTGTTTTGGAGCTAGGTTATTATTGTCAACTAATATGAAAATAAAAGATCACTATCACTAGTATATCACTAACAATGGTCTAAACTGGTCTTTTTTAGCTTTTAGATGTGCACGTAAATCAACAAGCAGCTCATTGAGCTGATACGTTGTTTCCTGTGATTGTGATTCTAGTGTAAATACAGATGCAGCTCCTTTCCTCGGAGATCTTGTTTACTTAAAAACAAAATAGTCCCTAAAATGTGAAAATGTAAAAAGTGAATGTGAAAATAGCATTTAGAAAAAATTTAAAATGCAAACCAATAATAACCTTGTTTTGTGGGAGCTATCCACATGATATGAGATTCAAGTTTTATGATGGCTATATTTTTCCTCTGGCAGTAGACAAAAAAACCCCCTCAGGTCCTGCCGCAAGAGATCGGACTCACATTGAAGAGACGCTGCGTCTGGCAACAGCTGAACCTTCACGGGAATTTGTCGGTGAGTCATATCATGAAAATATTATGTAAAAAAGTATTACTTCCTGGGCTGTACAGTATGTACCATACCAAGTCAGTTATTTCTACATTAACCAATCACATTTTAGTTTGACCGATACAATTTTGTGTGTGCTAATTTTTTTGGGAACACCTATAGTGTGCAATATCATAAGAAATTAATCGTTTGCTCAGCAATATCTTCCTTATTACTGTTTCAAGAACTTAACTTGAATCTTCATTGGACTGTTTGTAATTTATGTAGCAGAGTCTATAATGCATCCCCAAAATGATAAAATTATATAATTTTGGTACATTCTGCTATTATTATTATTTCTTTCTATATACCTTCCTGTCATCATTCAATCAACTCTACCTCTCATAGATGCTCTGAAGAAGCTGCAGCATGTCTACAACTCTGCAATTAATCCCTTGGAGAAGGCCTACAGATACAATGAGCTCAGGCAGCATGAAGTGTCAGGTAAATGGATGTTTTACAACATCATTCCTTTACTACCACAAAAAAGTGTAAAAATGGAGCCCTATCCTCAGTTAAATGGTCTGCTTTCCTCACGCTGTTCAGATGCAGAGATCAACTCTAAGCCCATGGTCCTGTTCCTTGGTCCTTGGAGCGTTGGCAAGTCTTCCATGATCAATTATCTTCTGGGTCTCGATGACACTTCACAACAGCTTTACACTGGTAACACATCAGTCATTAAATGGATGAATGTATAATGAAAGAGCCACAATAAATGAGCTGTTATATAAGAAAGTATTAGTTCAACATACAATTCCATCTTGCTCTCTTTTGTTTTCTCAGGGGCTGAGCCCACAACCTCAGAATACACTGTCCTAATGCATGGTGAGAAGTTTCGCACCATTGAGGGCATTGTTATGGCTGCGGACAGTTCCCGCTCTTTCTCGCCACTGGAGAAGTTTGGGCAGGGGTTCCTGGAAAAGCTGGTGGGAATCGAAATGCCGCACAAACTCTTGGAGCGTGTCACATTTGTGGACACACCTGGAATCATTGAGAACCGCAAACAACAAGAGAGAGGTGACAAGACAGCATTGACAAACACACAAGAAATATAAAGAGAGATGATAATCAGACAAAATGCACCTCTGAACTGGAATTCAATATTGTTACACAGTCTGGCTTATTAGAAATAGGGATAGTGATCATGAATAAATTTAAACATTTCTGTTCCTTCATGGTTCCATTAATGAAGACATTTATAATGTTTAAAAAAATGATATGTTTAAATAATTATCTTATTATTTAACATAATAATCCTGTTCTTTTGAATTTTCTATTCATAAGAATCTTGAAAAAAATGTATCATGGTTTCCACAAAAATATTAAGCAACACAACTGTCAACATTGATAATAATAAGAAATGTTTCTTGAGCAGCAAATCATTATATTAGAATGATTTCTGAAGGATCATGTGACATTCGAAACTGGAGTAATGATGCTGAAAATTCAGCTTTGAATCACAGGAATAAATTATATTTTAAATTAAAACAGAAAGCAGTTATTTAAACCGTAATAGCATTTCACAGTATTACTGTTTTTACTGTATTTTATGTTCAGCCTTGGTAAACATGAGACATGTCACAGACCCCAAACTTAAACAGTAGTGTATTTCTTTAACTGCACATTGTTATACGAACAACCAGTCAGTGAGTAGTTAGATGTGCATGTTTGACTCACTAAAAAGAATCGACTCATTAAAGCAATTCTTTTGTGATGGAATGAGATCCAGGCAATCCAGGAATGATTATGTCAGAGATTATTAATTTGAATAATAAATGTATTAAGTAAAAATGTTGTCTTATAGAGCCAAACAAATTAATCAAGTAAATAATAATTTATAATAAAATCCAGAGTATTATAGACGTTATCTTATTAATTAAGTACGTAAGTATTAGCTACAAGTAGCTAAAAATCAAAGTAACAATTATACATGCAAACCCAGAGAATTGTATACATGTACAAACGTATCTGAATGCATTTTTAGGAAATGTCTAAATGTTTTTTTTTATACCGATTTATGCCGACCAGCCGCAACTATTTTTTGGCCAGGGACACGACGTTGCCGTCGGATCAATGTTTGCTGGGTTGTTGCGCTGAATGCATTTGATTTAGCCTACTAGAATAACCAGTTCGTATGAATCATTCACTTGAGGACATCTTTACTGGTTGTGCTTTTAGTTTTCGCACCACAGATTCACTAGTGGCCACTGAATACCGTGCGGTTTTCCCTCAGCATCTGCAGGACAGTGTTTTTTTTTTTTTTAAAGAACCATTTCTGAATAAAAATCAGATTCAAAGATGAAAACATAAGTACAAATAGCCTAGCTACTTTATATTGATAAAGTATAACATTTTGCCTTTGTACACGTTTACAAACTCTGTTGTTGTCTTTTAGGATACCCCTATAGCGAAGTGTGCCAGTGGTTTATTGACCGTGCTGACCTCATCTTCCTGGTGTTTGACCCAACCAAACTGGATGTAGGATTAGAATTGGAAATGCTGTTCAGACAGATGAAGGGACGCGAGTCGCAGATCCGAATCATTCTCAACAAGGCTGACAGTCTGACAACCCAGGACTTAATGCGCGTATATGGCGCCCTCTTCTGGAGCATGGCACCCCTGATTAACGTGACAGAACCCCCACGTGTCTACGTGAGCTCCTTCTGGCCACAGGACTACTCTCCTGACACCAACAGAGATCTTTTTAAACGTGAGGAGATCTCCTTGTTGGAGGACCTAAATCAGGTCATTGAGAACCGCCTGGAAAACAAAATTGCCTTCATCCGCCAGCACGGTATCCGCGTGCGCATCCACGCCCTCCTGGTCGACCGCTACTTGCAGACGTATTATGAGAAGTTGGGATGGTTTAGTGACCCACAGGAGGTTTTCCATGATATCGTCAGTGACCCTGACAAATTCTACATCTTCAAGTCCATTCTGGCCAAGACCAATGTGAGCAAGTTCGATTTGCCAGAACCGGAGGCATACCGGGACTTCTTTGGAGTGAATCCTCCCAGCGGCTTCAAGCTTCTCTCCTCATACTGCAGCTGGACAGGAGGATGCCTGCTGGAGAAGATTGAGAAGGCCATCACAGATGACCTGCCGGCTTTGATCAGCAGTTTGGCAGAGAGAAGGGAAGCCAAGGCAGCTGCAGAAACCAAGGATAAACCCCAAAACCGTTGGCGGAGACAGTAGAAGAACGGAGTGAGGGTTTATTTTCTACCTGAGGCACAATCAGTCAGTCTGAGGGCACCAAAGCGTTGAATGAATGGATGGATGAGAATACAGTAATGAATAAACGGTTATAAATAAAGCAAGGAAGGGAGAGAGTAAAAGAAGATTCACATCATTGGGAAGTTGTATGTGGGTCAATGACGTGACGGGTCATTTTTTTTGTCCAAAGGCCTTAATAATAATAATAATAATAATAATAATAAACAAAAATATGACATCCAAAGTATGTAAGGTAGTACAACTAGATCTCTTTTATTGAATCCAAGAAGGTTTTAATTATATTTTGCTACATCTAAAAGGTATTTTAAGTGTCAAATGGTCATTCGGTTTAACCGTCCCAAGGCTAATACATTTCATTTGTGATTAAAATATAGAATATTTTTTTATTCTGGCATGATTTTATAACATCATATATCAACATAGTGCAAAATGGTATTAAAATTATGTGTAGAAGTCGTTGCTTTATTATGAGAAATAATGGCAGGAAAAATGTCATTGATGTCATTTGGAGTAACCAATATAAAGGGACCGTTTTGGTTCAAGTTATGCGGTCAATATCATGTCATCAATATCATCAACAGGATGCGACATCATTCAGACACCTGCTAAGGACTACATGGTCATGAAATAAAGTAACTAACCTAACTCTCTTTTAACTATTTGAAAAATTCATGTTTTCACTTGAAACATCAGGTCATTCGGTACAGCCGCTATAAAACATGGAAAATGTTATAATATTTTAAAAAATTGTACTAAATATAAAATGTTTGGTTGTCCCTTTGCTAACTAGCTAGCAAGCTAACTAGTTAGCTAGCTAGATATCAGCCTGTTAGCATTGTTTGAAAATATCATCATTCGGTATAACCAAATGTGTCATTCTGTAAAACCGAAATTTTGGTTAAACCGAGTGACTTTTTTGGTGACAAATTTTGTCCATTTTGTAAAAAAAAAAATGACAAAAGCAGTGTTAATTGATTGTTTTATATATATATATATATATATATAAAACAATCTCATTGTTAATACTTAATAAAACTTCAAAATTAATTATATCCATTATGTTTTTTTATACTTTTAAAAACCGTCAATGACCCATGTACAGAGACTTAACCACTCTGTAGCTATAAAACAGACCTGAATAAAGGGAATCAGTGTAGTCTTTCTGTTATTCTTTTTCTTCTTTGTTCTAATTTAATCAGTTTGCAAAACATTGTTTTACTTATTTATACTATGTTCAGAATAAATAACATGTCATAATATTGTTTATTTCTGGTTTGAATGGCTTTTTAAAAAGTGTGAATATGCTACTTGTGGTAGAAAGTTTATCTTGACTGCATTTCTTCAGTTTCACTTGTAAATACTGATCATTTTCCTTTGTACAATTCACTGGTGTATGAGTTGTTGGTAAATGAGACGAGAAATTCTATTACATGTTGCTCACATTACTGCATGTTAATACTGTGGTGACATTAAATTGTTTTTTGTGGTTATTGATTTACACAATATTGAAATTAAACTATAAGATAAATATTTAAGTCAATAAAATACCTAAATAAGTGGATGAATTGGGAGACAAACGATAATGATTTTGCAGCTGCAATTGATTCACTTCAAATTGTAGTTCATGAGAGGACCCCAAATGTCCACTAGATGGCGTACCATATCATTAAACTGACTGCAATAAAAATACTGATCACAGTCCAATGCAGGAACCTTTGGTTTTTATTAAAAAGTACTGTTTTGCAGCAATCTATGCATTCATCTATATAAAAATAAAATTTCAAGCAGGCAATTTGTGTAAAACATTTACACACACGAAAGCAAATATTTATGATTCCAATAAAAGGGTTAGAATTGTGAATGTTGAAATATCTGCAATAAAATTGTAGCCTGCCTGAGTATACAAATGATAAGAATTTAATTGAGATTTGCACTAAATACTGTGTTGCTGGTTATATTCTTGTGTGTTTAACAATCTGCAGCTGTTTTTTCTGAGTAAGAGGCCAGAAGTGACCACCAAGAAATAAAAGCTGTACATGCATGACGTGTCCACAGGCTAGTGTTGGTCAAATTCCTGAACACACTCTTGTGTCATAAACTTTCCCATCTGACACGACACAGCACGTCTCAGAAACTGGACATGATGAATGTCTGACACAGGAAGTGCAGGATGATTATCACTTGGTTGTAACTTATCTGATGGATCAAAGGTCAAGACACACCCAGAATCTCAGGTATGTTCCTAGGTGATGGAACATACAGACACACACTCATGTACTAAATGGGAACATATCATTCATACTACTATTATTTTTAAGTTAAGTGAATTATAAATACTACGGATTAAGAATAACCCTGAAGAAAACTTTTTTTTTTTTTTGATAGACAACTTTTTCATGACTTCAACAATCTTTCGTAATTACTGGATAATTTGACACAGTTTGCACTTACAAAGAGACATTTCGATTTGGAACAATAAAACAGTAGCACTCTAAAAACGCTGGGTTAAAAACAACCCAGGTTGGGTTGAAAATGGACAAACCCAGCGGTTGGGTTAGATGTTTGCCCATCTATTGATTAAAAATGACTATATGGCTGGCTTAAAATGAACCCAAAATAGGTGGAGAAAAAAAAAAAAATCAGACACAATTACTAAAGGGCAACAATAATAATCAAAAGGTGAACATTTATTAATAAGCAATATATTGTTTAATTGTTGTTTAATTATTATTCATTAAACATATTAATAAATGTTACATTTCCAACATACTTTGGGTTCATTTTAAGCAAGCAATACAGTAATTTTAAACAATAATTGAGTTAAAAACTACCCAACATTTAACCCAACCGTTGGGTTAAAACAGCCCAATCACTGGGTTTGTCCATTTTCAACCCAATTTGGGTTGTTTTTAACACAGTATTTTTAGAGTTTGGGATATTATAATAGTTTTCATTACTTTTTAAAGATTTCCATGACTTTTCTAGGCCTGTAAATCACATTCAATGTCCTCCCCCCACCTCGAATACCTTTACATTTGAGATCACCAATAAAAAAACCTTTGGTCAGATTTGACACCATATTCTGATAAGAATAAAATCAAAATAATAATAAATAATTCAAATTTTTGAAATTTTAGTACACTCTAAAAAACTCTTTCTTTACTCATACTTGTTTACCACAGCGACAATTATGAATTAATCAAGGAACAGGTCAAAATCAGGTTCCAGCTAATCTAGGCTGTGAGAATAGATAGTGTCATAATTATACTCAACGTACCTGTTCTTTTTATGGCTTAACATGGGCTTCATGCCAAGCGAGCAGTCAAATTTGAGTATGAAGAGTTCTCGTGCGTGCGCGCTGCCGTTAAAGAGCCCTGCGTGCGCGCTCCCTCGCGACTCGCCCCCTCCCCTGTATTTCAACACTGTAGTTAAGTTGTCCACCCCACCGCACGCCCACAACCATCTTTTCCGAGTGTGCTCAGAACATGGTGGTGGAGCTCGTGAACGCAGCGCCCGGGTAAGCGCCAACCAGCGGTGTTCAACTCCTTCCTGAGGCTGTTCGGCTCCCACGACAACGCCGTTCCCTTCAACAGGCTCGTGCAGACGGGGAGGAGAACCGAGAACGAACGGAAGAGGACGCGACGCGACGCGACACAGTTGCGGTGCGTTTGGCTGGCATGAGTTTACCTACGAAAACGGACTTGAACGGAGTTTTGGAGGAATGCTAAACAGACAAAGTGGGGGTTAAAGAGACAGATAATGTTGGAGCATTGGCGTGGGATTTTAAGCAATGGGGTGTGAGATCTCATTCTTGGTCTGAACTCCACGAGTGTTGAGCTGCCAGTCCGATCAAACGACTTGAGGCCTGGGGAAAAAAACTTTCGTCCTCATTTTGAACACTTTGCATTGAAATTATTTGAGATTACCTCCAAGTAACTGGTTAAAGGGGATTACACACAAACAAGAACAAACTTTTCCTCAGCACTCTTTTTGACTTGTCAGAGTGTGCCTCGATGTCATCTGTATTTTCTTCTTCTTGGAAGTTGAAATCATAAGTATTATTCGTCTTCTGGACTTGGCAGATATGCACAGCGGCGTTGCGCTCTCACGCGAACGACTGATGTCATTTGAAGTTGTCACGACGTCATCTTGAGCTTGGAAGTATTTTAATGCGCTTTGAAAGCTGGAATTTTCACGGTTGACATCCGGAGTGTGTGTTCAGGAAAGGACGGGGCTCCTCCATGGGAATAGGCCGTCTTCTGACCCTCTACAGGGGCAGAAGTGGGGCAGTAACAGGATCTGCACCGAGTTTTGACGGAAAAGGACGGACAGCTTTAATGTCTTACCACCAGCCGTTTATTTTTCTCCGTTTACGGGAGATATAGGACGATTCTTGCTTCTTCGTGATGTCAGAACAAAAGGGAGTACGTTAGAGATTTTTGAATCAATGTTCTGTGATTTTTGCCCCTATAAAGGGAAAAGCGGCGCATTTTAAAAAAGTTTTCTCTCAGAAATTGGCGCCTTTTAACAGCTAACTCTTTCGACAAATAGCAACCGTTAAGTTTGGTATTTGCTGACTTAAAACTGACATTAGCCCGAAACCGAGTACAAGAAATGTGTAAAACCTGGCATTTGGAAATATGAGATATAAACTTGTATTACCTTTGCATGTAATCTGGAAATGGAAAGTAAATTCAAACATTGTCGAGCATTGGAGAGGGTGTTTGAGGGACAGTGTTGACTGGATTAAAAAACTAATTTGAAAAACGTTTCAGAACACCCTATGTGAACCAACCTCCCACTTTTTAAACGATACTTACTTGCTCTTGTATTGAATGCGGATTAAAAAACGATGAGCTCAAAAAAGGAGGCTCGAGTGGATGACACTGCGTCAGTCTCGCGGAGCAAAAGTACACACATGCGCGTTCACGCGCCCCTGAGCCATAGAATATAATGGAATCCGAGTGCTGACGTAATCCCAGCACGGATAAGGAACTGCTCAAGAGTCCAAGACGGTCCATCCTCATAGTGAATGCACTTGGAATTTCGTTCCGGCTGGACTCTTCAAATACAAACTGTTTTTCGTACTCTTAAGAATCCATGTTCAAGTGCCACTTCTTCTGTACTGTCAGCAGTAGGTGATATGTGATAAATAAAAGTCAATTGTTGTCTCATCGCCATGGCATTGCCAGAGCAGCACCAGCCGCTACACGAGACTGAAGTTAGATGTGATCGTGAAGGGGGAGCTGTTACTGTGCGGATAACTGACAGCCGCAGTCAACAGGTGGGTCCAGACCAAGAGGTTGACCCTGGCGACATGGGCTCTTCCAAACCCTGCAAATATAGTATCTCGTCAAGCTGCAGCTCAGGGGAGTTGGGTGTTCCTAGGGCCATGATGACTCATCTGAGCAGTCCGCGGAGAGTGCCGCAGCTGTTCGAGAGGTCTGCCGCGCAGTGCTGGGACCCTAAGTTTGACTCACCCATACTAGAGGAGGCATGCAGGGAACGTTGCTTCCCGCAGATGCAGAGACGATTCCGCTACATCCTGTTTTACCTGGCCACTGCTGCACTGCTGTGGGGGATTTACTTTGGGATCAATAGCAGCAGATGTGACCCTACAAACTTCCTGGTCCCCACGATAGGGTTTCTTGTGCTGTGCCTTCTCCTCCTCTGGTTTACGTTCTCACGGCCGTATGTGCGATTCTACAACCATGCCTCCTTCCTCCTTACAGTGATCATGTTTGGCATCACCCTGGCGCCACAGATGCAAACCGCTCTTTTTGCTCTTTTTGATAGCCAGAAAGCAGACAATCAGTCACTACCTGCTTCTCAAAATGCACCTTGTATATCACCAGTTGGGACATTTTCACTCTGTATGGAGGTGCTGCTTTTGCTGTACAGTGTGTTGCATTTGCCCCTGTATGTGTCTGTGCTTCTTGGCCTGCTGTATTCTGTCCTCTATGAGGCTTTAGGTTGGCTGCACCTTGCTCAGTTAGATGGTAGTTACGTAGGGTCGGGAAGTTCAGTCTGGCATACTCTGAGTTGGCTTGCCCCAGGTAAAGTCCTGCTGCACTTGTGCGCACACGTCATTGGCATCCACATATTCATTATGTCCGAAGTGCGCTCTCGGAGTACCTTTCTCAAGGTAGGTCAGGCGATCATGCACGGGAAGGATCTGGAGGTCGAGAAGGCGCTGAAGGAGCGGATGATCCATTCTGTGATGCCGCGGCTGGTGGCAGACGAGCTGATGAAGCAGGGAGACGAGGAGAGCGAGAGCTCAGGGAAACGATACAGCGCAGGTACGTGCTCCGCCGCCACTGCAGCTGCCGCAACCACGTCCAGCCCCAAAAGCAACAAACGTAAGAAGAACTCTATTCCTCGTGGACAAATAATCTTCAGGCCCTTCAACATGAAGCGCATGGAGCCGGTCAGCATCCTCTTTGCTGACATTGTGGGCTTCACCAAAATGAGTGCCAACAAGTCTGCCCATGCACTGGTGGGGCTGCTAAATGACCTCTTCGGTCGCTTCGACCGACTTTGTGAGTTGACCCGCTGCGAGAAGATCAGCACTCTAGGAGATTGCTACTATTGTGTGGCAGGCTGTCCCGAGCCACGCACCGATCACGCATACTGCTGTGTGGAAATGGGGCTTGGGATGATCCAAGCCATCGAGCAGTTCTGCCAGGAGACGTCAGAGACCGTGGACATGCGCGTCGGCGTGCACACTGGCACCGTGCTCTGTGGTATTCTGGGAATGAAGCGCTTTAAGTTTGACGTTTGGTCTAACGACGTCAACTTGGCCAATCTTATGGAACAGCTGGGCGTGGCGG